>CM067373.1:34688019-35188942 GCA_034401795.1 Chaetoderma sp. LZ-2023a | reverse complement strand
CGCATGACACGTGTGTTATCTACGTAAAATAGTATCGAGAACACGGTTTGTTTACATTTTAGGCAGTGACAGCACGGCTTTCACTGGCGTCCGCATGAGTTGAAGGATCACATACAAATCTTCACTAGACTACAGTACAGCTTAGAAATAACTTAAAACATACTGTTTAATATTTTGAATATAATTGGATTACAACCCAATTATGTTCAAAATATTCAACAGAACGTTTCTTGCATCGTGTTCATATGGTACTAACTAACATGTTTCTGTTTTTGTTTTGGAAGTATGTAAACTCATTTATGAGCTGCACTGTACGCGATCTCTAAACATCTGGTTCACATACATACCCCTACCCCCCCCCTCACCCCCCCCCCCCTACTCACCCCATGCACCACTTTGTTGAATCTAATGTGTTAATCCATGTCTCTGTCTCATGCAAACACCTTGTTAAAATATATAGGTAGGCCTAAACAATTACGGTCAAATCACGGAAAGACTCGATCCTGGAACTCACTTAAGACACACAATTTTACATTCATCATTTTCAGAAATGATTGTAACTAGTCTGTAGCCTACATCTTCTTTCAGATATGAATAATTGCACTATTTTAGCAAAATTATAGATTGCATTTACGCATGGAAACAACGACCAAGGAATAATGTTTCACTACTTTACATTGTTCACGCCAATACAGGCATATTTAAATTGGAGAGCAGCAAAACGGCATGTGAGCAAATTTATGTATGCCTACCACATACAGCCATCCTCAACCTCTCCCACCCACCTCATCACACTCACACCCATTCATCTCCGATATTTACCAATCCAGATGTTTTCAAGGATAGCATTATTGGGTCCCCAATTAGGCCTACTACTGTTAGTCCCTAAAGATTATTTGTCCCATACATTGAAATTTTGCCTATTGTACAGTGGCGTAGATAGCTTTTGGTTGTTTGGGGGGGGGGGGAGAGTGGGAGCAATTGACAATGGCATTTTTTGTAATGGACAAGCACACACATTTTCCGACAAAATATTTGGTGGGGGTGGGGGTGGGGGGGGGGGCCTATCTACGCCACTGTTGTGTTCATTATTTATTGCCCAATTTTTATTGGTTATAGCCTAGGCCTATTAATATCCGAATATAGCTACCCATAAAACCATTTATTATCTTAATAGATTTTCAAGAATTAAAATTTTTTTATTTCTTGAAGAATTAGCTTCAACCTGAGATAAATTATGCTATGTATGTGAAGTCTATCCCGTTAAACGCACATTTAAAAATATGTTACCTTTGTACTAAAAACAGAGAAATATTGACCCAGCTCAGAGCGCCGTTCCCGGTGTGACGTGTTTTAGACTGAGGCGTCATTTAATCTCGTTGGGTTGTCTGACATATTTTCGCTCACTCCAAAGTGAGGTTATTGTAGTTAAATAGTGCAACAGATCATAAAATTAATTGAAATTCGTTATCAATCTCAAGTCCTCACAAGACCTTTAAGCTCTTAATAGTCTGTCGGGTTGTATGAATTATGTCTTTGCTGTTTAATAAACATGCTGTTGAATATTTTGAAACTAATTTGACTAGGCCGCTGTTGCTGCCATAGGGAGCAACAGCACCGAGTGAAATTAGTTTCAAAATATACAACAGCTTACCTTTTTTTGTTTTGGGAAATGGAGTTTCAGAGAGTGCAGGGATCGATTGATCCCAACATGGGCAAAGCATGTGTCAAGCTTAGCTAGAGATTCGTGTGGCATAGAGAAAACTGGATTCATCCATTACTAAGTAATGTGATGTCTAAATTTGCTGATGATGGATTTTTATTGAATTTACAGGAATATTCGTCCTCACATCCTGACTGTGTTGTCGTTGATCCGCTTAAAAGTATGAAAGTTCTGATGGATCGTAATGAACTGTATGAAATAGTGGACCAGTGTAAACTTTCTACTTCCAGTAAGTACAATCAAGATTTATCCATCTCTGTCATGATATGTTATGCATTCAGCAGAACTGTTATAATATATGACAGAATGGCACAGATCTTATTCTATCTTAACATTCAAACAACCACTAACATTGTATAAATACTTACAAAAAATAACTTCGCTCTTGCTGTTATGATCATTGAGAACATTAACCCTTTAATGGTCAAGCCGGCCAAAACAGGCCCCTGCAGTGGTCTTGAGGAATGTCCATTTGCAGGCCAAGAGATGACTATTTTTGAAAATTCACCACAGGAATGCCTGGCTCGATAGACGAGCCAGTCATTCCAGTGGTAAATTTTCAAAAAGTCTTCTCTTCGCATACAAATGGAAATTTTCTTGACCAAATTTGAACACTAAAGGATTAAATAGTGTTGGAGTCGCATAGTAGTTTCTCGCTGTGCTAATGTACCACTACTATAACCAGCATATTACTGTGCATTATACCGTCATATCACAATACCAGATCTACCACCATGTGATGACAAAATTCCGAAAGTATAGCCTTTTACTTCTTTTTAGTGCATATGAACAGTAGGAAAACCATTCTTGATTCATGGAAATTCACAGAAATTCTGATAGACTTGGCAGCACTGCAATATACAGATAATAAGAATTACACTTAGCTAATGTCAGACCACTCTGTATTGTTTGACAGTTAACAAGTGACACCTTTTGATTGTAATATCTGGTAAAACATGTTTGAGTGAGAGATTGTGTCCAGGGATTGATGGTAATGACCTATGATGTACTATTGGATTAGTACAGCGAAGCAGTATGTTGTGTGGGTGTGGGGTGGGGTTGGCTTTGTGTTGCATGCGTGTTGGTGTTGATTTCATGAAAGACACGCAGAGCTTCACAAAGATTTGATTATCAAGATTGGTCACAAAAATTGAGGCGCTTTTTCTTAGTGAATGTCGATTTACAGATGAGAAGACAATTTTTTAGATTGACTACTGGAAAGACTGGCTTGGTTATCGAGCCAGTTATTGTAAGCTGTTAAATATCCAAAAATAGTCATCTCTTGGTCTGTAAATCGACATTCCTGGAGACCACTGTAGAGGCTGGTTTTGGCTCTACAGGGTTAGTTAAATTATCTGTTACGGTAGTTTACAACAGAGATAATGTTTATAACTTATTTGATAATTAATATGTCTCAATCACATTCCCATTTCAGAAAGAAATATTTCTCACCCATTAATCGATTCAATTTTTAAACCCCCGCCCAAAAATTTGGTTTGGTATTATGTAATGGCGCCATCCGTCTGGGCGAGCGGGCATGCGGGCGGCAGAGTAGTTTCCGGATGATACCTACCGGCAGCCATCTTGAAAACTGGTTTCCAGATGATAACTTAGTTACCGTTTATCGGACCGCTTTGAAACTTCATAGAATGGTTGAACTAGGTCTGGGGAAGAAACCTATCAAAATCAACGATGATCCGAAATCCAAGATGGCTGCCCGCTACCAGCGGCCATCTTGAAAATTAGTTTCCAGATGATAACTCTGTTATCATTTATTGGATCGCTATGAAACATCATTAGTCCAGGAGCTAAAGCTAGGTCAGAATCATGACGTAGCACACCCGGTATTCGGAAGGTCTGACACTTGCTGTGGCTTGGGGGACATGTCCCACACATTTTACGCCCTGGTGTACAAACAAATTGTGGTAGCACTAATTAGTCATCCTGATTTCTTTGCATAGGGGGTCTAAGCTTTGGCTGTATCCACAGTGCACAACGATATAAGCATGATCGTGTCATAACTCAAGACCAGAGCGTGTCATACATACTGAACACTCAGTCAGGAGAAGGGCTTTGACAGCACCAGGTACTGAAAACAGAATTCTTGATTGTGGGGTGTTTGGTAGAAGACACTGTCAAGAAGGATTGGTACCAATGTGATAGCTCAATCCAGGAACAGGCATTAGTCATGGATCTTGCATGGGCCATCGTTCGAATGTGTCCAATAAAATTGTTTGTGGTAGATCTTGTACCCATGATGACCACAGAAACACAAACAGTCCCTAGTTGGAGTGGATTTAATGCACTTGTATCATGTGCTAACGCACATTTTACACAAATCGGTTACTGTCCAATGATTTCCGGATCACCAACTGAATTCAATACGGTGTATACGGTCATGAAACAAGTTCAAAGAATGATGACAACACTAGGACAGAATGACTCGGTCATTACATTCGACTTGGCCATATATGTCAAGGCAAAGGAGATACAGTGGCGATATAAAGAAGAGTTTAGTGACACTGTGATCAGACTGGGGGGATTCCACATTGCGCTAAACTACTTAGCTGTTATTGGAAAGATGTTTGATGACTCTGGCTTAGAAGATCTCCTCATAGAGGCCAACACATATGGTAGCAGCACGGCTGCTGCTCTACTTAAAGGGAAGTCATATAATCGAGGAGTGAGGGCTCACAAATTGGTTATGGAAGCGCTGCTGCGATTACAATGGCAGTCTTTTTCCAAATGGGTTCAACAAAATGGACAACATGAAGACCACATTACTCCAACAGAATTGGAGAGTCTGGATAAGAAAATTAAGATGTGCCGAAGCAGCATTGACGACTTAGATGCACTGCAAGAAAATTTCAAAGAGGTGTGTATGTACGTGAATAAATTGCAACAGCTGTTCAAATCCTTTAAAGTTGAGTCAAGCTCGAAATCACGCCTGTTCGCATTTTGGAACTCATATATTCATATGGTAGAGCTGCTGCTTGGATTCATAAGAGCTGAGAGAACTGGAGATTGGCAGGCACACCTATCTGCTACTGCTGCTATGGCGCCATATTTCTACAGCATGGACAGAACCAATTATGCAAGATGGCTGCCAATATATCTTGCGGACATGAAGATGCTTCCAAGTACACATCCCCATGTACATGAACAATTCTTGAATGGAAATCATTCCGTAAGTCGCTCAGACCTTCCATTTAATCAAGTGTGGACAGATATGGCCTTAGAGCAATCGATTAATTTGGATTCCAAAAAGCGAGGTGGTATTATTGGAATAACACAAAAGCCAGGAGCTCTGGAGAGGTGGTTTTTAACTAGCCATGAGAGGGCAGCCATAACAACGGTCACAAAGCAAATGTGTGGGTTACAAGATAGTCACATGTTTGGAGTACATAAGGAAATGGGGACTAATCGAATGAACAGGGATGAAACCGATGTGCAGAAGATACTTTCGATGTTCTCATCAGATATAATGACCAATCCCTTTAATATTGCGGAAAACGACGACAGCGAGTGTCTTCCGCTTGTAAACATTGCAACTGGCGTGGTATTGCCTAGTGAAATCGCCAAGAGACTTGTTTCCGCCTGTGACATTGGTAAGGAGATTATGGAAAATTTTGTTCAGGAGCGGCTGGACACTAACACGAGAAGCTTTTGGGACACGTTGCCACACTTAAAACATTTGCCAGCCTAGCACAGAAGAAAAAACTCAAAACAAATGATGAAAAAATTCACAATGTGAGATCTGACCGCGAACTATTTGGTCGATTAATTATTGCCGCAAGGGCCAGAGATGTTGATTTAAAACTAGTGATGACGTATGAACTGTCTGCTGTTCCACTATCATTGTCACATACGGATGGGACTCTAAGAAAGAATGTGAAAAGTGTTTTGTTAAGTGAACTAGAAAAGGAAGTAAATGTTGATGGACGGACGGCTTCCACCTGTTGACAAGACAGGCGCAACAGCTTATGTAGTAGATGGCATGGCAATTGTGCAAATGGTTAAAACTGGAGGTACGTCTACATTTGGAGAATTGGCTGATAAATACTGGCACATCTTTACAGTTCCACTGAATCAAGAAGACTGCAACAGAGTAGATATAGTTTTTGACAGATATGATAGACTGGAATCTCTCAAAGCGGAAGAGCGGCTAAAACGTGGGTCATCAACAGCATTGGAAGTAAAGATTGCTGGAGAAAATACTCCCGTTCCAAAGCAATGGGCCAAGTACATCAGCAATCCAAGCAACAAAAGTAACCTGGTTGCATTTCTCAGCAAGCGGTGGCGTGATACTGGTCCAAATATGCTATCTGCCGACAATTGCGTCATTCTTGCTGGTGACTTTAACGATGGAATGGATGTTGTTGTCATTTCAGCGAACAATTCGTCGTATTTGGAAGAACTTCGATCAGATCACGAGGAAGCAGATACGCGTATGATGTTGCACGCGCTACAGGCTTCAAAAGACCACATGCGTGTTGTTATACAGTCTCCTGATACAGACGTGGCAGTACTTAGTATATATACGTATTGTTCGCTTCACTGTTCTGAACTATGGTTCCGTACGGGCACAAAGGACAAATTGCGATACATACCAATACATACAGTTGCTCAAGTACTGGGCCCAGCTATCTGTCTGTCTTTGCCTGGGTTTCATTCTTTTCCAGGTTGTGATAGCACTAGTGCATTATTTGGAGTCGCTAAGAGAAAAGCATTCAATCTCTTAAAGTCATCTGAATGTCATCAGCTTAGCTTAGCCCAACTCGGCGAACATGTTGACTTATCACCGAATACTGCAATTCTATGTGAGAAATTTGTCTGTGAGTTGTATACCACCAGGGATGTGAGAAAGACAGCTGATGAAACCCGTTATTGGCTCTTTTGTCAAAAGAGACAAAGAAATGAAAATCTTCCACCTACATCGAATAGTCTAAAGCATCACACCGAAAGGGCCAATTTTCAAGCTCTTGTTTGGAGACGTTCATTGCAAGCTGTTCAGAATCTTCTATCTCCAAATGGACATGGCTGGAGTATAGTGGATGGTCTACTCAAGCCTGTTCTAATGTCAAAGGATCCTGCTCCATTTGGATTAATTGAACTCACATCATGTAGATGTCAAAAGTCTGCCTGCAAAAGAACAGATCTCTGTCAATGCAAGGCTAACAATCTACTCTGCACTGAAGCATGCCTTTGTATGGGAGGTGAAATGTGTGACAATGTTCAGCATACAATTGTCGAAGATGACTCTGACATGGATGAGTAACATTCTCTCATTTGCTCACGTGATAAATATGTCCTGCCCGCTTGTGTAGACATGCACTGCATGTCAGTTAAAAGTTTAATTATGAAAAATGTAGAAAACATGGGCATTGTTGTAGCTAAGGTATTGCTAGTCACAAGAAGACCTAAGTGCCCCAATATGTACAAAGCAACATACGGGTGTCTTAAACGAGGTTGATTATGTATAAATCTGCGATATACGATCGCTCCTTTCCATTTTGCTTAAGATTGTATTGATATAACATGCGCTTAAGTTTGTGAAAAATTTACCATTGTGAAAATTGTTTGAGAGCTACATTCAACACCTATTGTAAATGGGCTTCTCACGGGTTAGTGATACCACAATTTTCTTGTACAACACGGCTCAGAATATACCCAAGACATCGGTCTAGCATAATATAGAGACAAACCTTCTGAATACTGGGTGTGCTACGAAACCATTCTTCTAGACCCCTTTTGAAAATTGGCTCCCGGACTACATAGGGAGGTTGGACTACCTCTGGGGAAGAAACCTATAGAAATTGACAATGATCCAAAATTCAAGCTGGCCACCAGCCACCATCTTGAAAATTTGTTTCTGGATGATAACTCTGTTCCCGTTTATCGGATCGCTTTGGAACTTAATAAGGTGGATGGACTACATGTAGGTCTGAAGAAGAAACCGATGATGATCCAAACTCTAAGATGGCCGCCAGCCACGGACTGCCATGTTGAAAGTTGGTTTCTGGATGATATCTCCGTTACCATTTATCGGACCACTTCATTGGAATATGTCTGGTGAAGAAACTTGGCGAAATTTATGATAATCCGAAATCCAATATGATCGCCAGTCAGCGGCAGCCAACTTGAAAATTGGTTTCCGGACGATACCTCCTTGACCGTTTAACGGATCGCTTTGACACTTCATAAGGCTGACTGGTCTGGGTCTGAGGAAGAAATAAATATCTTCTGATAGCTCTCATTCATTGGGTTGTCATCATGGCAGGGCATTATGCGCCGTTTGCGGAGCTCATGTTTAACTTATTAAAACCGGTTTCAGAATTGAATATAATTAATTGTATGATAAATGTGATTGGCGCAATGTTCACCTGTTTGAAGTGTTTTTTGCCTTGATGCTGTGTTTCAGGTGTGCATGTTTTCACCCCACCGTTTGTTTATCTTAACTCGAATGATGTACAAGTAAACAAGCAACTTCTACAGAAGGCCAATGTCCCGTATCCATTTGGTGAGATTATGTAAATGTACTGCATGTTAACTTAACGTCAATGGGCAGATCGTATCCTGCCTATCTCAATGGAACAATTATTCTGGTGATAATTTTATATTTCTGCTAAATTTGTTTCAAAATGTTCATTATTCTTTCTCGATGTTGTTGCCATGGATTTGATTTGCAGGTAGGAGGATTGCAGTCGTGTAAGATTTAACCTGTTCACTGTCACTTAGATTAACCCTTTAATGGTCATGCCGGCCAAAATCGGCCTCTTTTATGGTCTTGTGTAATGTCCATTTGCAGGCCAAGAGAATACAATTTTGAAAATTAACCACTGGAATGACTGGCTCGATAACCGAGCCAGTCATTCCAGTGATAAATTTTCAAACATTGTATTCTCTTGGCCTGTGAATGGACATTCAATAGGCAGATATTTAAATTTGACCATTAAAGGGTTAACTAAAATAACCCATGGGAGTCAGAAATTATTCTCACACTATGAGACTCCACTACTGCACAACCGGCTTTGCACTGTTCATGCTTCTCCGGTAGAGCCAGGTGCAAAACCTGTCGTGGAGTGGATAAGTCTCAAGGTGTGTCAATAATTCATTGATCACTGTTCCATAATACCACAACATTACCTATGATCATATGAGTCAAAATGCTATAGAATTAACAAAAGGTATCGTCTGTCGTATAATTGGAAAGGTTTGTAGTTAATCATACCCCTCTGCAAAGACGGGTATATATTAATAACTGTGTCCGTGCATGCGTGTGTTTGTCCATTCGTGCATTCGTCCCCAAGTTTTTGTCCAGACTATTTTCAAGCGTTTTAAACATAGTCATCAAATTTGGTATATGGATGTATCATGGCCTAAAGGTGTGTCCTTTATCAAAAGTATGTCAGTGCGACCTAGTTTTCATGGTTCACTGAATATCATAGATTATTCTTGGCTGTAGTTTCAAGAATTTCTTGTGTATACAGTAACCAAACTTGGTATATGGATGCATTGTAGGATAATATTGTGTCTCATATCAAAATTAGGTCACTGTTACCTACTTTTCAAGGTTCAATAAACATCATAGAAATTGTATTTTGTCTGTCTGGATCATATTTTCAAGAGTTTTTTCACGTACAGTTACCAAAGTTGATATATGGATGCATCAAAGGCTAAAGGTATCAAAAGTAGTCCAGTGTGACCTTTTCTCAGTTCATCCAGTATCATAGTTTATACTGGTCAGGTCTGTACTCCTTCCAGAGTCTTTTATATACAGTAACCAAACTTGGGGTTTGGATGCATTGTAGCCTATTGTTTTGTCATATATCAAAAGTAGGTCAACCTGAGCTACTTTTCATGGTTCACTGAGCATAATAGAATAATCTTGTCTTGTCTTTAGTTTTATGAGTCTTTTGTATACATTAACCATTCTCCTTCGATCAATACTCACCATTCTGTTACTTCTGATATACAGCTGGCCCTGACAGCGGCTCTAGGATTATAGACTTAGAAAGCTTTACCGACTCCTGGGAACCGGGCACTCGGCTCCCAACTGCCGAGTACCCGTTTACCATAGAGCTCATTTCTTGTTTGCATAGCGACAAGAGCAATACATGCTTTTTGCATTAAGGATTTTAGTGTTTTAAAATAATCTAAGTCTTTAATCAGTGATAGTTTGTGTGTTCTGAAAGGATAACTAAGGACTATGGAGAATACCGGCCAAGACAACCAGGTTGTATTGTTCTTTATTATCCATAGTTAAAAGACTTAGGTCTCTAAATTTCGTTGTGTCGCATGTTCCAATTTCTGACCCCATAGAATCTGGGACGTGTGCTAACAACGATATATGCCAGACGATCGCCTTCTTTAAACCCCAACAGGCGATCGGCAGATATGAAAATAGGTGTTTGCTACGGTATTTCTAACACGAATATCGGCTGACGTCGTTCTCCGTAGATTCCGAGCGGGTGACGTCACACCCGGTCGCTCGGATGTTTATGTGAAGAAAAATTTTTCATTAATTCGCGCATCTTATTCTGGGTGCTGCGTACTAAAAATGGTACCGGAAACTTTAGAATGATCAAGTTTACGTGCGATCACGATCGGTTTGCAATGATCGGTGGTTTCAAAATTCTTGGGTAGATGTGTGGTCTGCGGTTTTACCGTGTGAGACAGCAGTTTTGTTATACATTTTGTTGTTTTCTTCACATATCGTGCTGCGTTCGTTAGGAGTATAATTTATATTGATTAGTAAATATACCCTGAATGCTATGCGATATGATTCCTGGAGCCTTTACACATCCTGGAGGATCTATTATGGATGTGTTGTTCCCGCCGCGTACTTGTCGTCATAATCAATGCGATCGTTGTTGTAACGTGGCGGGGTGGGGTGCGGGGAGGTTACGGTTAATTTATGAGTCAAATTATTTGAAAATTAATTGTCTGCCTTCCATCCGGGTCTCGTTCCGCTTGTTTAGTGTAGGTTTGGCCTTATTTTATAGGCCAAGCCAGCCCCGCCATCATTGACGACTGCCATAAGTTTGTCCGTGTAATGTTCAAGGACCATGTCTGTTTTAAGTGTGCCCTGTGTAATATAGATCATAGGTGTAATGTTTGTGCAGTGTGGTCCGTCGAAACGATGGTTAAGTTCCTTGCCCAGAAGGACTTGGCTGGGTCTGACGCGGGGTCAGGCGGTCCGAGAGTAAATCATGGAGCGCCCGGTTCGGCCGGTGCGGGTGCTCCACGTCCCCAGCTGGAGGTGGCGGAGATGGCACCGCCGGCGTGATTTGGTCCGGCTGTGCAGGGTTTTTCTGCATAGCGTTCTGCCCACGCTGGTGTCGTCCCTGCTACCAAAGGTTGGGGGACAGTTTCTCCCCATGCCTGGTACGGATCCTGTCCTCGGACAGGATTCTGGACTGGTTACCGAGGGGGCCGTCTCGTACGGCCCCCTGGCAGTCCCGTCTGGCTTCGGCCAGACGGGTTTCTGTTTCTCTGCGGCCACCTCCGGGTGGTCCAGTAGCGGTGGCCGGTCCGTCAGGTGTGGGAGCCGTCCGCCAGGACGGTTCCACGGTTGACTCGTCTAGTGATGACTCTTCGGAGTCTGAAGACGAGGAGGCCGAGGAGGAGAGGTTGCTGCGGCCCGTGAAGCCGCAGGTGGAGAATATGGAGGTTGATTCCGTCCTAGACGGAACCGGCCTCCATTTGTCTGGTTTGGCGCAAGCCAGGTCAGCGGCTCCCCCTGTGGCTGAGGCAAATCCGTTACCGTGCACCGGTTCCGTGCGGCTTGGTTTGGCACCAGCCGTCACGGGAACAGGTGTGCCGGGCCAGGCATGGTACTCACCTATCTCGCCTGGTCCGGCAGTCGGACGTGGGGTGCCGTGGGCGCCCGTGTCCGGCTATGGTTCCGCGACTGCTACGGGTCCGTACGGTTTTCCGTGCGGACCTACCCCATGGACCGGAGTGTTTCATGGGGTGGCAGCGGAACCGTGTGGTACCGGAGTGCCTGGCGTGTCAGCCGTGGCTCCTTGCTGGGAGGCCGTGGCTGGCAGACCCGTGAGCACGTCAACGGGTGACGTGTTTGCGGGGGTGTCTTCATCGGAGGTAGATTGGTCAGATGCTCTGGCGTGGCTAGCCAGGGTTGACCCGTCTGTGGTTTCGGCCACGGCCGATGAAGATGCGCCCCGTCCGTCGGTTGCGTCGATCAGGACGGGGATTTTGCCCGCGGCCCGGATCCAGTCAGTGGGACTGGATCCACGGTTCATAGAATGGTTGGATGCTATTTATAGCAAACAACTGATGACCAAGGGTCAGCTCCCTGCGGCCTCCAGGGAGGTGCGGGCAAGATGTCGTATTCCGCGGGGGGAATACGACAGGTATGGTGTAGTCCCGTCGGTCACGGAGGATGACCGATGGGTACTGGGCGTCCAGAGTGCCGTGCCGGGTCACCCCGGTCCGGCACTTGTGGACAAGTCTCAGGTACACCAGGAAGAAGTCCTGTCCCTATGCGATGAGGGTGTGAGGGCAGCGATGAGCGCTGTCAACCACTCTTATCGTCTCCTTCAGTCGGTGTGGGCTGAAGCGGGGCAGGCCACCCTGTGCCACCTGTGGCGCTTTCATGTGTCAATGACGGCCTGGTGCTGTCGATGGACGCATTGGCAAGGGTGCAAGCGCGTGTGACGAAATCCAGGAGGCAAATGGTCATTGACCATATGCGTCCGGCTACGGCAGTCAGGGAGCGTCTCCTTGGGACACCCCTGACAGGGCCTAGCATCTTCGGTGGCCAAGCGTGGGCCATCTTAGAGGATACCGCCAGTATCGCGCAGAATCGGTTAGCGGAAACCTACAGCTAGAGCTAGTGCGGCAAGCGCATGCACTAGGGCCTGTGGGGAAACCGCTAACGGGACAACCTTCAAAGGAGCAGAAGAAGCATAAGGGCAAGGCGAAAGCTAGGCCTGTTGCGACTTCTGCTTCAGCTGGGGTTTCAGAGCCGCCGCCGGCGAAGAAGCCCAGGAAGGCTGTAGAGGCGCCTACCCTCCCCAATGTTGCTCCTGACCGCCCTAGAGGCGGGAAGGGCAAGGGGAAGGGTAAGGGTAAGGCCTCAAAGGGCGGACAGAAGGGGCCGAAGCGTACCTGAGGGTATGAAAGCTCCCTTCATATCCGCCTGGACCGCGCCTGTGCGACAGGAACAGCGGTGCCAGTTATACCCGTCGTGCCTAGAACGAAATGGTTCTCTCTCTCTCTCGTTAAGAAAGAGGGGGGGGGGGGGCGGACTGCGAGCCGGACAACCCCGTTAGACGTCGAGGCGTCTATGGTGGGTGGAAGGCTCATGCGTTTCGTCGAGGCCTGGCAAGGTGTGACGTCAGACAGTCTGGTCCTGGGATGGTTATCCCAGGGTTACATGCCGGAGTGGTGGGACTTTCCACCACAAAATCTGTCTTTGGCACCTGTCTGGACACCCGTACCAAGGGAGCCAGACAAGTTAGAAGCCGTTCAAAAGGAAGTGTCGGGTTTGCTTCTGAAGGGAGCAATAAAACCAGCAAATCGAAACACTCCAGTCTTCTATTCAAACATGTTCCTTGTCCCCAAGAGCACAGGGGGATGGAGACCCATACTCAATCTCAGGCCATTAAATTGGTTTATCCATACGCCTCGGTTCCAGATGGAAACGCCGAGGTCGGTAATGCGGGATTGAGGAAAGGAATGTGGTGTGTATCGATCGATCTGAAAAATGCATATTTCCACATTCCTATGAATCGGAGTTGGCACAGGTTTCTGAGATTTGCGTTTCAGAATCAAGTATGGGAGTTTACAGTCTCCCGTTTGGCCTGTCGACAGCTCCGAGGGTTTTCACAAGAGTGGTCCTTGCGGTGACAGCGTTTCTCAGAAAAGAGAACGTGGCGCTACACACCTACATAGACGACTGGCTGCTTAAGGCAGACTCGGCAGCCAGGTTGAACGTGGATACTGCTCTGACTCTGAAGTTACTTTCAGATCTACGCTGCATAGTCAACGAGGAGAAATCCGAGTTGACGCCCACTCAACGTTTCGTTTATTTGGGGATGCGATTCGACCTCGAGGAGGGCAGTGTTTACCCGTCAGAGCCCAGAGTGGTGTCTCTGTTAGCCATCCTCAAGAGTTTTCGAGTGGGAAACCACATTCAAGGCGAGGCGGTTCCTTCAGATGCTGGGCATGATGGTCTCCATGGAGCAGGTATCCCGTACGATGCTCTAATGCGAAGGCCTATCCAGTTGTATCTGATGTCTCTGTGGAAACAGAGAACAGAACCCCTGTCAAAACTGTTGCCAGTTTTGGAGCCGATAATATCGCATCTTCTATGGTGGAAACAGTGTCAGAATCTCCTATTAGGGGTTTCGCTGCACCTACCCCGCCCCCAGCTGTCCGTCTACACGGATGCATCGCTGGAAGGGTGGGGTGCCTGCCTGGGAGAACCAGGTCTCGGGCACATGGACTCTCCCGGAGAGTCAGCTGCATATCAATCTGTTGGAAATGATGGCAGTGGAACTGGCGTTGGAAGAGTTCCTTCCGATGATCAGGGGCAGGGTGATATTGATACGGTCGGTCAATTCGACAGTAGTATCATATATAAATCGCCAAGGCGGGACCAGGTCGCCCACTCTGTGTATCAGGGTGTGGCACTTGATTCAATGGTGCAGGAATTACTCGGTTGTTTTGAAAGCAGCTCGTATTCCTGGCCGATTGAACATTCTGGCGGATGCTTTGTCTCGCAGACAGAGAATCCTGCCAACAGAATGGTCCCTCAACCCTCCAGTTCTGCGACGGATCTTCGAGCATTGGGGCAAACCCAACGTGGACTTGTTCGCCACAAAGGAAAATGCTCAAATCATGACATATGTCTCGCCGATTACAGATCCAAATGCCGTCGATACAGACGCTCTGGCGATAAGCTGGAGAGGGATGCACGCTTACGCGTACCCACCCAACATTCTTCTACCGAAGGTTTTGGTGAAGGTCAGGGAGGAACCGTGTCTGGTCCTGCTAATAGCGCCGTATTGGCCGAGCAGGGCGTGGTTCACGGATCTTCTAGATCTGCTGGTGGAAAATCCTGTGCAGTTGCCCGAGATTCCGAACATAATCTCCCAGGCCAAGGGACGCTTCCTACACGAGCGTCCCGAAATGTTCAATGACTGCGTGGATGTTATCAAACAACGTTCCACGTCGGAAGGCTTTTCTCGACAGGCTGCTGATTTCATCGCGGCTGCGAGAAGGAGGTCAACCTTCAAGTCATATAACAACAAGGTTAACAGATTTGCAGACTGGTGTGAAGAAAAGGGTATTGATACCTTTCAATCCACTATTAGCAAATAGCAGACTTTCTCTGTGAGCTGTTCTTTTGAGGACTAGCTCCCGTCACAGTTGCTGGATACAAGTCAGCTTTGGCATCAGTTATCCCTGTCTAGCCAACAGGGATAGTCCAGAGGTGGCCCAGTTAAATGTGATGTTGAAGGGAATGAGCAATCTCCGACCGAGACAACCGGTAGTCATTCCAGCCTAGAGTCTATCTTTAGTGCTTAATGTACTGGCCAAGCACCCTTTCGAACCGTTGCATTCGGCTAGTCTAAAGCATTTGACTCTAAAGGCGGTCTTTCTATTGGCAGCTTCCTCAGCTAGAAGGCGCAGTGAGATCCATGCGCTTTCGGCAGAGAGGAACCGATTTATTGTTTCTGGAGAAGGTCTGCGTCTTCTGCCAAGAGCAGAGGTTATGTCAAAGAACCAATCTTTGAGATATCCCGGCAAACCGATCATTATACCGAAGTTAACTAGGTTTGATCGTGATGCCAGTGTCTGGTGCCCAGTCCGTGCTTTGACTAAGTACAAGAAACGGACTGACTCATTACGGTCGAACGATAGACATCTGTGGATCTGCCATAAAAAGTCTTATGGCGCCGCATCCATGGATACTATCTCTCGTTGGGTGGTCGAATGCATTCAGACTACTCACGAGATGGCGACTGGGCACCAGGTGCAAGGCGTAAGGGCAGACAATGTCAGAGGAATAGCCGCCTCGACCGCCTTTTACAATGGTGTTCCGTTATAGGACATCATGGCCGTTGCACAATGCCACTGTGAGTCCTCATTCACGGATTACTATATGAGGGATGTGTCAGACTCAGCCAATCCACTCGCTTTAGCTGTTTTGAAACGATAGTTAGTGACCACACTGCTTTTCACCCTTTTCTCACTTCGGTAAGAAAAGAACCTAAAGCAGGCATGGTCAGGCGAGAGGATGTCAACCAGATTGTGTCACTGATGGCCGAACCGGTGAATGGTTGGAGGCGGTACGTCTGAAGTCCAATTATCATAAGGTAATTCAATAGTGAGAGTTTTGTATTATGGATATGTATCATGTTCATTCATCTTATATATTCATGCTCATTCCCAGGCTAATACATGGAGTATGCAGGGAGCAGTTAACCCTCTTGGCATATTTGTGTTTTCAGGCGAGATACATGTTCGTTAGTTCTCTCCCTTTCTTAGGAGGAAAAAGGGGGGAGACTGTGACGCGAATGTGATTCGGTTCCGTGAACTTGACGGTCCTTTTAGGTCTCCGTTAGTCAAGTTTGAAGTCTAAAATCTTTCTCCAAGGGGCAAAATTAGCATTTATGGCTTGCCCCTTCCCACCAGGTTACTGATCAAATCTGGTGTATATCAGAAGTAACAGAATGGTGAGTATTGATCGAAGGAGAATGCAGGAAATGTCAATTTCCCTTTCTCCGAGATCTAACAATACTCACCATTCTGTTACGGACCCAGCCTCCCAGCCCCACGGAGGCAAGCCATAGTTTTCTCTTGTTTGGTGGCTATGCAAACAATATGAGCTCTATGGTAAACGGGTACTCGGCAGTTGGGAGCCGAGTGCCCGGTTCCCAGGAGTCGGTAAAGCTTTCTAAGTCTATAATCCTAGAGCCGCTGTCAGGGCCAGCTGTATATCAGAAGTAACAGAATGGTGAGTATTGTTAGATCTCGGAGAAAGGGAAATTGACATTTCCTGCAATCTTGGTGTATGGATGAATTCTACTTGTATTATCAATTCATGGTTCATCCAACTTCAAGATTAATCGCATGCGTTCAGCGAAAGGTGGGGTGAAGCAATCATCACTAAAACCTAGTTGTATCTGCCAACAAGAGTTATCTCCCTTCTCACTTCAGTTCAAGTCCACATGGTGAACTATAGTGAGCTATAGCTGATTAGATCATTAATACGGGTTGAGTGTTGTTAACCAGCCACAAGAGCTCACTCGCAAATGATTAATGCAAAATTTACCCCTGATTCAAATTGGCAGATAGGCTTTGTTTTACACATTAAATGCTCATAAGCAGGTAATTATTACACTAACTAATGACTAATATAAGTTTGATGGAATCATACTTTTCTACTGCGTGCCATTGTTCCCAATGCCAATTCCCTACTGCTTTTCATACATGCGGTATGTAAGAAACTTGTAGGGAATTCACCTTTCCAGTTTATCCATCCATCATATGATGTCATAATCTTAATAAGTGATGTGTATGCTGAAGTCATAATCATGATGTCATTAATGATTCAAAATAGTCTGTCTTTAACGCTAATAGTCTGACACGTACGAATAGTATGTCTGCTATTTAATAAACATTGTGATGAATATTTAGAAACTAATTTGACTTGGTGCTGTTGCTGCCTATAGGTAGCAACAGCACCCAGTCAAATTAGTTTTAAAATATTCAACAGCTTACCTGTATAGTTTTCTCGAAATTGACAATCAGGGAGTTCAGGAATCAATCGATCCCAACACGAGCGTGAATTGGGACAGGCAAAGCTAAGACTATAAAGGTCCATTGGCCTTGTTAACAAGGACACACAGTATGAAAGTATGATTTCATCAAACTTATGTTATGCTATGGGCATTGGTTGATGTTTTATCATATATAGATATAGGTGAGGTTTCTAGTCTGCCTCTACTAGCGTACTCAGCAGAATTTCCAACTTACCCCTTGGTCATTAGGCCTTATTTATTTTTCATTCCTGTACAACTCGACTCCAATTTTTTGAAAGTGTACAGCCAGACTGCCATATATAGGCGCTCAATGGTTCACTCTGTATTGCCGACACTGCCCTCACAGGTACCTATTTTACATATAGGTGTAATAGATCAATGAAGAGTGAAGTGTGTTCCTCGGGGACAACATGGCAGCCAGGCTGGCAATCGATGTCGCGACATTCGAGTCACGAGTTCGACTCTAACCACTCGGCCACTGCACCTCTAGGCGCCTCATAGATAAATGCTCATATTCATTGCTTGTCAAAAAAGCAAATTCTGTAAGGAGTGAAAGTTTTGACTCATACTTGTACCTGGCTTCAAATCCTTTGCAATAGTAATGCAATGCGAGACATCAGGTGCCCACTAGCTATACTTAACAATGCAGCATTTATATGGACATAGCTAATGTGCATGTTCATTAAATAACTTCCTATGGTTTGCTAGTTGAACTTACTCTAGATTAATCAAGCTGTTGATACATTGGCAAGTCTAGGTTAGATTGTAGCTGTTAATCACAGCTCACTACGACATTGATCTGTAATCAAAAACTAGATGATCACACATTAGCATGACACCATTCATGAATCTTGATGATGATCATAACATTATTACATATAACTTGTCGAGCCAGTCATTCCAGTGTTAAATTTTCAAAAATAAACTTGGTCTGCAAATGGACATTTTCTGTGAGAAATTTGAAATTTTCTTGAACAAATTCGAGGGGTAGTGTTAAATTAGCTTCAAGATATTCAACAGAATATTCCTTATTTGATAAAGAGTCTGTGAGGATTAAATGGTTAATATAATAGTCGTTATTTGATGTATTTCAATATTTCAGTATGCAAGCCTAATGTTGCCCACGGTGTCAACTACTGTCATCAGGTAACTAATCACTTTCATGTCATACATAACTACAGTACAGATCAGAAATAACTGGACCCTTTTCCAAAATAAAATAAAACAAAACATTGTTAGATGATGTCATAATAAATTGCGTCACGAATGATGGAGCTAAGTTCATCAGGAATGTGTAATTGATAACAGACTGAGTGTTGTTGTACAAATTGTATGTCTTTACTATTTAATAAACATGCTGTTGAATATTTTGAAACTTGACTGGGCACTGCCATAAGCAGGAACAGCACCAATTCAAATTAGTTTTTAAATATTCAACAGCTCACCAGTATAGTTTTCTGGAAATTGATATTCTGGGAGTTCAGGAACCGATCGATCCAAACATGGGTGGAATGTGGAAGCTTAGTTAAGAATTAACGGGGCATACCTAAAACTGGATTCCTCCATTGTATTAGATCTTCCAATACAATTATGCTCAAAATATTCAACATTACACTTCTTACCTTAACCCCTATGCAACTGAATGGAGGGATCCAATCTGTCACTCAAGCATCTGACATAATCAAATGAACTCACTTGTTAGATGACATGACAATCATTTGATGGAGATCCGTCATGAATGTGTCAGCAGTAGCAATTTGACAAAAGGAATAGAGGGCCGACAGTAACTATATGAATTGTATGTCTTTGATGAATTTACATGAATATTTAAATATGTAGAATATTTTCAAACTAATTTAACTTGGAACTGTCGCTACCATAAGTTAGTTTCGAAATATTCAACAGGTTACCTGTACAGCTACTTTGAAAATTGAGGTTCTGGGAATTCAGAGTTCAAAGGGTTAAACTTGATTCAAACGCTCGTGCCAATAGAGGAATCCAGCTTTAGCAATGCCCCCACTCATAGCTAATCTCCACCCACACTTCATTCGTGTTGTGATCAATCAATCCCTGAACTCCTGAATTATCAATTTCCAGAAAACTATACAGGTAAGCTGATTTGACTGCTGTTGCAGCAACAGCGCCCAGTCAAATTAGTTTCAAAATATTCAACAGCATTTTTGTTAAATAGTAAAGACACACAATTTGTACAACAATGCTTAGTCCATCATCAAGTAAGCATTCGTGACGAACTTATCTACGTCATTTATAATGACATAATTTATTATGACATCATCCTACACATCACATGCTTGATTATGATATCATGTGATTGACTGAGAAACTGGACTCCTCCGTTGTGCGAGTCATACCTAGAAATGGATTCTATTGACTGACATGGTGCTGCTAAATGGAAAGCTGTTTCTAGCTATGTCAACACCATCTTTCAATACAACCGATATGCAAATGGTCACACAAGGTTTTCTTCAAATATCTCCTATTTTAGCATCCTGCCTTAGTTTTATATGCTGACGGTACCTCAGTAAGAGTTGTCTTGTACTGTTTTGTTTCAGATGTGTTTGGTGTTCAATGACACAGGTCTGAAGGATATTCAGCCTCCCTGTGTAGCACAAACATTCATCAAGCATAACGCTGTCCTTTATAAGCTGTTTGTCCTCGGAGAATACAAGTGGTTAGTTAATCGACCTTCGCTAAAAAATTTCTCTGCAGGAGGTAAGTTCTTCAACCCCTTAACGTGCAAGATGACCAAAAACAGTCTCTGCACTGGTCTTGAGAAAGATCCATTTGCAGGCCAAGAGAAGACTATTTTTAAAAATTTACAACTTGAATGACTGGCTCGATAAGCGAGCCAGTCATTCCAGTGTTAAATTTCCAAAAATAGTCCTCTGTTTTGCAAATGGAAATTTTTATTAGAAAATTCAAATATTTGTTAACAAATTCTATGATTAAAGGGTTAAGATGATAATAATGATCACAGATTATTGGTCAGTTTGCGTATTGAACAGGTTTTTATTGAGCCCATAGCAAAGCAGAGGATCTCAACATAGCGATCCAACTGACAAATACAGCGTGACAAGAATTAGGTAAATGTTAAAGCGTTTCAATGGACATTTCATTCATCAATGGCTTATCTGATGTCAATAAAACTTTACAGATTTGTTCTACGCTATCATTACATCCAGGCTCCATCATAATGATTATGATTTTCACATTTTTATATACTTTTCCAGCGTTTAGAATATTGTGTGATATATATCATGCTTAGGTCAAGAATTAGAAGAATGTTAATGTTTTTCAGTTGAAATTTAGTCAATCAAGGACTTATCCAATCTCATTAAAAATTTAGCATTGTTGTTTTATACCAGCAGTGCATTTAGTCTACTTGACAATAAATATGATTTTTAAATTTTTTCCTTGTTTTTACCGGGTTTGGACTTAGTTTATTTTTGTGTGATTTATATGCTGCTTAACCCCAGAATTAGAAGAATGTTAAAGATTTTCAGTGGGCTTTTAATTTATCAAGGGCTTATCCAATTCTTTACAGATTTGTTATATATCATCATTGCATTCAGTTTGCAGCAAAATTAAAATGAATTTCCATACTTTTACATGGTTTGGACTTGGCTTATTTGTGTGTGAGTTGTCTCCCTTTCAAGAATTAGAATAATGTTAGAGTTATGAATAGGATTTTGATTTGTCAAGGGAGTATACTATTTTAAGAAATCCTGCCACATATCATGTATGATATGCGGAAAGCCTAAAGGGCTCAACACGCGGGACGCATTCCATCTAGTTATCTATTTGAGCTCTCAAGTCAATATATCTGACATTAACTGTATAGTTTTACAAAACCTCACTTAGAGTGATAACCAGTAAAGGCAGCCTTAATGGAGGGGTCCAATCTGTCAGACAAGCGTCTGAAGTCATATTATCAAAATGTGTCACTTGTTAGCTAATGTCACAATAAAATGACATAGGTCCGACACGAAATGAAGAAAGGCCGAGCAGTAACCATACAAATAGTTACCCTTGAAATAGAGTTTCTCGGATGTCATGGTCTGTGTTAAAAACTAGGCGAGGCTTTGCTAGAAATGGGTGGTCAGAGCTAGACATGTATGCGTCTATTAAATCAATAATGGTATTTTAAACTTTGAATGAAATAAAATGCACTATTTCTGATGATATTTTAACCCTTTAATGATCATACCGGCCAAATCCGGCCTCTACTATGTTCTTGTCGAATGGCCAAAGAATACATTTTTGAAAATTTATCACTGGAATGACTGGCTCGATAACCGAGCCAGTCATTCCAGTAATAAGTTTTCAAAAATTATATTCTCTCGCCCTGTAAATGGAAATTCAATAACAAAATATTACAATTTTCTTGTCCAAATTTGACCATTAAAGGGTTTAAAATTTGGATAATAATAATAATAATAATAATAATAATAATAATAATAATAATAATCTTTATTTATCGAGGGTATATCATCAGTAAACTGATCTTCCTGAGGCCCTCCCAAACACAATAAACTATATACAGTTAAATCTTTGATATGAGCTTCAGCAGGTAGTTCCTCCTAGTTAATAAGGATGGATGATGTTACAAAAAGACTAACACGCTCATGGTAAAGCCGGCCAGAACTGGCATCTGCAGTGGTTTTGAGGAGTGTCCATTTGCAGGGCAAGACGATAAATTTTTACCTCTGGAATGACTGGCTCAATAATCGAGCCATTTATTCCAGTGATAAATTTTCAAAAATACTATTCTCTTGGCCTGTAAATAGACATTAACTTAGGTCAAATTAGATTTTCTTGAAAAATCTTGACCTTTAAAGGTTTAAAAACTGTATTGTTCTGCTGCACATAATTAGCTATCAATATCTGTGACATCGAGCAAAATAGATTTGAATATTAATTTTCATTTTCAGATTCAGACACAATATTTTTTCATTCTCATGACATTTCCAAGCCAAATTCTGGGAACTACATGACAATGGTGAGTATTATGTAATTACTCGGCTGATACTATGTGGTAAGTCTTATGCAATCAGACTAAATATCCATTTATGCTTTTAGAATAGACCTTTGTACCACTAAACTGTTTCCGTCCGTTAGTCTTTCCATCCGTTCACTGTAAGCATGATAACCGGTTCCCAATGGAGGGATCTGATCTGTCACTTAGGTATCTGATGTCATAATCAAATACGTTACATGTTATTTGATCTCATAATCAAAATGAAGTAACTCTGTTGCGAAAATCATAGTCTATCACGAAATTGTACGACTTGTGTATCCTTGATGATTGCAAAGCAACAGCCCCAAATCAAATTAGTTTCAAAATAATTTAACAGCTACCTTGAAAATTACTTTCTGAGATTCAAGTTTCAAAGTTTTCAATGGATGTTCAACATAGCTACAAATAGATCTCTCTATTTGACACTGATGTTGTTGAAAAATAGCAACAGTATTCAGCAACATTTTGTTCAAAATTAATGTCAGCACTCGTGGGTTTATGTTAAAAGATAGTGATTGAGTTATTAACCCTTAAACCCTCAGATTTGATCAAATTCCAAATAAGGAAAACGGTCTAACGTTACTGCCATGAGAAAGATGAATGGAAGAAGAAGAAGTTACTCATCGTTTGTAAGAGATTATTTTTGAAAATCCAACACTAATGATTGGATTGGTTATTGACCCTGTCATTCCTGTAGTAAATTCTTTAAAATACTCTTGTCTTAGTATACAAATGGGAATTTCTCAGCCATTTTTCACCATCTTAGTGTTAAAGGGTTTATACTAAATAAGCACAAGTGGCTGCCTTGAAACTGAGATACTTGAATTGCAATGTTTAACCCTTAACCCTTGAAAATACCAGTGTCGCAATTTCACGACAAGAATACAGGAATGCTGCAGAAATGCTGTAGACTATTTTGAAAGTAAGTGGTTGCTCACCCACAGTGTAGGGGTTACTGTTGCTCCTTCGCTATCAGGATGGTGGCGGAGGACTTCAGTGACCCTATATGTGATACAGGTCGTATCATGGCACGGCAAATTAAAATGTAGTGAGACTGGTGTTTCTTTTTTTCTCGCCTGTGAAGCAGAAAGTGAGACAGGGATCACTAATTCCGGCGGCGGCGTTGGTTGCGGCGGCGGCGGCGACGTCCGTCATTTGTGCAGTTTTGGTTAAGGTTTTTAAATCAACTAATTTTTCAACACTGCCTCATCCGAATGAAACTTTACAGAAGTGATCTATACTATACAGGGATGTGATCTACATAACAACACATTTAATTTTCGGACATTTTAACTCTTTTTTTCAAGGTTTTAGACTTTGACTTTTTCATGTATTTTGCCAGTGCAGTTTTGGTTAAAGTTTTTTAATCAACTTATTTTTCAACACTGGCTCATCTGATCTCAATGAAACTTTACAGAAATGATCTATACCATGCTTAGGACTTGTCCATGTGAAAAAATATTGATTTTAAAATTTTTTTTTGGTGTTTTGAACTTGTTTTAGGCCTGATTTGCATCCAGGTTATATGTACTATGCTGTGGTTAAGGTTTTTTCAAATGACAATTTAATCAGCAAAGACTTGGTTTTGAAACTTGAAACCTTGGGGATGATTATACATATGGGCAAGGATGTCCATGACACTCAGAATTTTCTAACACCAACCCCCCACCCCCCAAATTATTTTGATCTTGGGTCAAACTGAGGGTAGGGAGCAGGGTCAAAAGTGGGCACCAATCGATTGTAGTGTAACTCCTAGACCATTTCACATAGAAACTTGAAACTTTCGGTATAATTACACATATGGCCAGGGGCAGGGGTGGGGGAAATGGTAGGCAGAAAATAAATTTTATCAAATGTGGTCATGTCACATATCATTTTGAAGCTTATAGTTAGTAGACTACAGTACAACAAATTATTTTGTTCTTGAGTCAATCTGAGGGCAGTGGCCAGGGGTGACATGGGCAATCTAATTCTATATATGTACATGGCTTGGACATTATCTTTTCGCAGAATATTTAGTCCTGGGCAGACCGGGTTCTGCGGCAGCCGGATCCTGCAGTAATTTAAAAATGCAAGATATTTGGTATCTTCTGATACCTCTTGTTTATGGACCACTCATTTTCAACAATAGCTCACCAGATATCAACAAAATTTTACAGCACAGTTATACTAGTTTGTTGGTGCATTACTGCATATGTGTATTACAAACCATGCCAAGTTTGCTTTGCCAATCAAGACTATCCATGCGTTTACAGGCGAGACATTGTATGCTTCAGCGTTCTTGTTTGTTTTTTGTATCTCTGATGTGTTCTTTGATACGTATCTGGACTTCACGTTTTTGTCTCGCCCACATAGTATGTAGTTGCTCTCGCCAGCAATGGCTCACAGTCAAATTAACTGCAAAATATTCAACAGAATATTACTCGTATTGTAAAGAATTTATTGTTTCAGCGCTGTAATAGTTTGAGGTTAATCCTTTAATCCTCGAATTTGTTCAAGAAAATTTCAATTTAGAAAATGGTCCATTTGCAGACCAAGAGAAGACAATTTTTGAAAATTTACCACCGAAATGACTGGCTCAGTTATCGAGCCAGTCATTGCGGTGGTAAATTTTCAAAAAAAGTCTTCATGGTCTACAAATAGACAGTTCTCATTAGCACTGCAGAAGCCGGTTTTTTCTGACATAAGTGTTTTATGGTTAAAAATCAATCTTGTAAATTGTTAAACATGAGCATTGCCATTTACCACAAGAAGTGCACAATGAGGTATGTATAAATGTGTTGTGTGCTTTCTTTAGCTGGATGAGGAGGCACAGAATCTTGTTCAAGTGGACCAGCAGCAGATGTATGAGCTTGGTGACTCGCTGCGTACATTGCTAAAAATGGACCTGTTTGGTGTAGATGTGATACTAGAATGTGATACAAACAGATATGCGATAATAGACATTAATGCATTCCCAGGTAAGTCACATTATTAACTCACCTGGCCTGAAAGGACAAGTGAGCTTGTCCCATGGTGACTGTCCACCGCCTGTTTGTGCATCATCCATTGGTACTATTGGGGTAGACTTCTGAACTTTTATGCAGAATTTGATTGGTCAACGTTTTTCTGGCAGCCATGTTGAAATTTCCTAAAAATTAATTTCAACCAATTTGACGGAAAGTACCCTATCATCCTATTCTTCAGAAATCTGATTGGTAAATTCTTCAGGTGGTCATCTTGAATTTGCCGAAAAGGCAACTTATTTTAAAATACTACTCATTTTGGGCCAATCTCAACCAAAGCCAGCTGGAATGACCATATTCTGGTAGACTTCCAAATTTGTATACAGATATTTGATTGGTCAATTTTGTTAAGGGTTCTCTTGGATTTTCCAAAATTTCCCAGAAATCCTAAAAAACACTACACTGAAAGGCCAAGTGAGCTTTTGCCGTGGTGACCGTCCGTCGTGTGTCCGTCCGTCCGTCAACTTTTCCTTTAAATGACTTCTCAAGAACTGCTGGGCCAATTTCAATTATATTTGGCAGGAAGCATCCTTAGGGCATAGGGATCCAAGTTTGTTCAAACGAAGCCGAGTGGCCATCTTGGATTTTGGTCAATTTTTAGAAATGTCTAAAAATCTTTTCCGAAACTGCTTGAGGGATTGAAGCAAACCTCATGAAATATGATTTAGGGCAAGAGCTGAACCAAGTTTGTTCAAGGAAACTTGATTGGTCAAATGGATCAGCGGCCATCTTGGTTGACCTAGTTTTAGCAAAACTAACTTCTCCAGAACCGCTGAAGGCATCAGGCCGAAATTTGACAGATATGATTAGGGACTAAGGGCCATTAAAGTTTGTTCAAGAGAAGTTGATCCATCAAAAAACATGGCCGTCGTGGGCCAATCAAAATATAGTGTGTTTGGTGGCCATATTGGATTTTTTTATTTGATGGATTTTGAGGGCGAAATTGGTTTTATGTAGGTTTTTGGCTATTCTGATCTCAAATTTGCAATTTCCGAAACTGTCGGATAAACGGTTTGCCATCTTGGATAATTTTCCCGCCAAAAGTTATCATACTAAAACAATGGGAAATTTAAAATGTCTGCTCGAGAACTACTAGGCCGATTTCAATTATATTTGGCAGGAAGTATCCTTAGGGCATAGAGATTCAGGTTTATTCAAATGAAGCCGATCGGCGAATTTGGCCGGTGGCCATCTTGGATTTTGGCTGATTTTTATAAATGGCAAAATCTTCTCTGAAACCATTTGAGGGATCGATTCAGAACTCATGAAATATGATTTAGGGCAAGAGCTGAACTAACTTTGTTCAAGGGAACTTGATTGACCAAATGGTTCAGCGGCCATCTTGGATGACATAGTTTTCGTAAAAATCACTTCTTCCCCAGAACCACTGAAGCGATCAGGCCGAAATTTGTGATATATGATTAGGGACTAAGGGCCGTTAAAATGTGGTTAAGAGAAGTTAATCCGTAAAAAAATATGGCGACGGTGGGCCAATAAAAATATATCGTGTTTGGTGGCCATATTGGATTTTTTACTTGATGGATTTTTAGGTCGAAATTGGTTTTATATAGGATTTTGGGTATTCTGATCTCAAATTTGCAATTTTTGAAATTGTCGGATAAACGGTTTGGCAGCCATCTTGGATCATTTTCCCGCCAGAAGCTCCCATACTAAAGCAATGGGAAATTAAAAATTTCCTCTACTCTAGAACTACTGGGCCGATTTCAATTGTATTTGGCAGAAAACATCCTTCCGGCATAGAGATTCCATTTTGTTCAAACGAAGCCGATCGGCCAATTTGGCTGGTGGCCATCTTGGATGTCAGCCGATTTTTATAAATGTCTAAAAATCTCCGAAACCGTTGGAGGGATCAATTCAGACCTCATGATCTAGAGCAAGAGCTGACCCAAGTTTGTTCACGGGAACTTGATTGACCAAATGGCTCAACGGCCATCTTGGATGACCTCGTTTTTGCGGCTTCTTCCCCAGAACCACTGAAGCGATCAGGCCAAAATTTGTGGTATATGATTAGGGAGTAAGGGCCATTAAAGTTTGTTCAAGAGAAGTTGGTCCGTCAAAAAGCATGGTCGCCGTGGGCCAATCAATATATAGCGTGTTTGGCTGCCATATTGGATTTCTTTATTTGATGGATTTTGAGGCTGAAATTGGTTTTATATATGTTTTTGCGTATCATTTACCTGCCAAAATCTGCCATGGGAAATTAAAAATGTATTCTTATCGCGCCATCTTGGATTTTGGTCGATATTTAGAAATGGCTTTAAAAATTGTCTCCAAAACCGCTTGGGGGGATCAATTCAAAGCGCATGAAATATCATCTATGGCATGAGTTGCACCGAGTTTGTTCAAGGGAACTTGATTGACCAAATGGTTTGTGGCCATCTTGGATGACCTGTTTTTTGCCAAAACAACTCCAGAACCACTGAGCGGATTGGGCCGAAATTTGGGAGATATGATTAGGCACTGAGTGCCATTAAAGTTTTTTCAAGGGAAGGAGCTGCGCCAGAAATATGGCTGCAGTGGACCAATCAAAATGTCACCTGAAGCTATTGAAAGTAAATTATCACTGAGAGAGGTTTCTTCAAGAGATTCAGGGTTTCTTACACAGTTCAGAAGATAGGCTAAAAGAAGTGTCTACAAGGGTCAATATAATATATTTTGTCAATTGTCTGGTGACCGTGATATCATGCCCTTTTCTGCATCGTTATCTCAAGTTATGGACTGATTTATCTTTTGAATCAACTCAAGCTGACCTCAAGTACAGTTAGAGGATACAGATTTTCCTTGAAAACGTCAGTTCTTTGTCTCAAAGATGCCATTCTAAAAGATATTACGGCAATAATTAATTATTTTCTTAAAGGTATGAGCAATTCTAGACCAACTTGGAAGTCTCCTCTACTAGATCCTGTCTTACATGTTCTTACACTGTCATTGGGTTCTCTGTCTAAGATTTTAACAATGACCATGGCATTGTTGGATAGGAGAAGATACTTTATTTGCAGAGGACATGTTTCAGTAAATTGATGATGGTATTACTTCTGCATCATAGAAGAGAGTTTATTTCTCAGCCTGCGGACTAGTAGTTTCGTACAGTTACCCAGCCTGCGGACTAGTAGCTTGGTACAGTTACCATGCCTGCAGACTAGTAGGTTTGTACGGTTACCAGGCCTGTGGACTAGTAGTTTCGTACGGTTACCAGGCCTGTAGACTAGTAGTTTTGTACAGTTACCAGGCCTGCGGACTAGTAGCTTCGTACGGTTACCAGGCCTGCAGACTAGTAGTTTCGTACGGTTACTAGGTCTGTAGACTAGTAGTTTCATACGGTTACCAGGCCTGCAGACTAATAGTTTCATACGATTACCGGGCCTGCAGACTAGTAGTTTCATACAGTTACCAAGCCTGCAAACTAGTAGTTTCATACGGTTACCAGGCCTGCAGACTAGTGGTTTCATACGGTTACCAGGCCTGCAGACTAGTAGTTTCATACAGTTACCAGGCCTGCGGACTAGTAGTTTCGTACGGTTACCAGGCCTGCAGACTAGTAGTTTCATACAGTTACCAGGCCTGCAAACGAGTGTAGTTTCATACGGTTACCAGGCCTGCAGACTAGTAGTTTCATACGGTTACCAGGCCTGCAGACTAGTAGTTTCATACAGTTTTCCCGCCTGCGGACTAGTAGCTTGGTACAGTTACCATGCCTGCAGACTAGTAGGTTTGTACGGTTACCAGGCCTGTGGACTAGTAGTTTCGTACGGTTACCAGGCCTGCGGACTAGTAGCTTCGTACGGTTACCAGGCCTGCGGACTAGTAGTTTCGTACGGTTACTAGGTCTGTAGACTAGTAGTTTCATACGGTTACCAGGCCTGCAGACTAATAGTTTCATACGATTACCAGGCCTGCAGACTAGTAGTTTCATACAGTTACCAAGCCTGCAAACTAGTAGTTTCATACGGTTACCAGGCCTGCAGACTAGTGGTTTCATACGGTTACCAGGCCTGCAGACTAGTAGTTTCATACAGTTACCAGGCCTGCGGACTAGTAGTTTCGTACGGTTACCAGGCCTGCAGACTAGTAGTTTCATACAGTTACCAGGCCTGCAAACGAGTGTAGTTTCATACGGTTACCAGGCCTGCAGACTAGTAGTTTCATACGGTTACCAGGCCTGCAGACTAGTAGTTTCATACAGTTACCAGGCCTGCAGACTAGTAGTTTCATACAGTTACCAGGCCTGCAGACTAGTAGTTTCATACAGTTACCAGTCCTGCGGACTAGTAGTTTCATACAGTTACCAGGCCTGCAGACTAGTAGTTTCATACGGTTACCAGTCCTGCGGACTAGTAGTTTCATACAGTTACCAGGCCTGCAGACTAGTAGTTTCATACGGTTACCAGTCCTGCAGACTAGTAGTTTCTTACAGTTACCAGGCCTGCAGACTAGTAGTTTCATACAGTTACCAGGCCTGTAGACTAGTAGTTTCATACGGTTACCAGGCCTGCAGACTAGTAGTTTCATCCGGTTACCAGTCCTGCGGACTAGTAGTTTCATACAGTTACCAGGCCTGCAGACTAGTAGTTTCATACGGTTACCAGTCCTGCGGACTAGTTTCATACAGTTACCAGGCCTGCAGACTAGTAGTTTCATATGGTTACCAGGCCTGCAGACTAGTAGTTTCATACAGTTACCAGGCCTGCGGACTAGTAGTTTCATACAATTACCAGGCCTGCAGACTAGTAGTTTCATAGGTTACCAGGCCTGCAGACTAGTAGTTTCATATAGTTACCAGGCCTGCAGACCAGTAGTTTCATATGGTTACTGGGCCTGCAGACGAGTAGTTTCATACGGTTACCAGGCCTGCAGACTAGTAGTTTCATACAGTTACCAGGCCTGCGGACTAGTAGTTTCATACGATTACCAGGCCTGCAGACTAGTAGTTTCATAGGTTACCAGGCCTGCAGACTAGTAGTTTCATATAGTTACCAGGCCTGCAGACCAGTAGTTTCATATGGTTACTGGGCCTGCAGATGAGTAGTTTCATACGGTTACCAGGCCTGCAGACTAGTCATTTCATACAGTTACCAGGCCTGCGGACTAGTAGTTTCATACGATTACCAGGCTTCAGACTAGTAGTTTCATAGGTTACCAGGCCTGCAGACTAGTAGTTTCATATAGTTACCAGGCCTGCAGACCAGTAGTTTCATATGGTTACTGGGCCTGCAGACGAGTAGTTTCATACGGCTACCGGGCCTGCAGACTAGTATAAGATTTTGTAAAATTCTAACCCTGTACAGATGCACCACCTTTTGGAGGATTCACCTTTATAGGTCCAAGATTTTGCGAGAAATTCCTCGTAAACACCATATCATACAGAATCGCTTAAAATAATTTAATGAAACTTGGTAGGTCGCTTCTTTATGATAGGTAGGTGTGCCTTTTGAAGGATTCACCTTTATAGGTCCAAGATTTGGGGTGAAAATTGGCTTTTTAATGCAAAAACTCATGATTTTTGTCAATATTCTCATAAACGAGGCCCCCTGTTAAACAATGTTTTCTAGTTATTATACCCCACCAAATTTTATGTAATGCCGCCGTCCGTCCGTCCGGTCGTGCAGGCGGCAGAGTGGTTTCCGGATGATAACCCCGTTACCGTTTATTGGATCGCTTTGAAACTTCATGGAGTGGTTAGACTAGGTCTGGGGAAGAAACCTATCGAAATTGATAATGATCCGAAATCTAAGATGGCCCGCCAGCCACTGGTGGCCATCTTGAAAATTGGTTTCCGGATGATAACTCCGTTACCATTTGTCGGATTGCATTGAAACTTCATAGGGTGGTTGGACTAAGTCTGGGGAAGAAACCTATCGAAATCGACGATGATCTGAAATCCAAGATGGCCACCAGTCAGCGGCAGCCATCTTGAAAATTGGTTTCCGGACGAGACCTCCTTGACCGTTTAGCGGATCGCTTTGACACTTAATAAGGATTACTGGTCTAAGGAAGAAATAAATATTTTCTGAAGGCTGTCATTTATTAGTTTGTCATCATGGCGGGGTATTATGCGCCGTTTGCGGAGCTCTTGTTATTATTATTATTATTATTATTATTTTCAGGTTATGAGGGTGTGCCTGATCTGTATGAAAAATTAGTGAGCCATGTCGACCGACTGCTGAATAATAACAGACCAGCCAAATCCAGTCTGCCAGATGCTTACATAGGCAACCTTGTCAGTGACTCTGGTATAACTACTGCTGATGGAGCTGCCACTGTTGCCACGTGTGCCATCAATGCCCCATCAGTACTGCATCCTTCCAGTGATATCCCTAAAGCAAATACATATGGGTGCTTTAGCAGCAGTCTAGGATCGGGTTCACGAAAAGCCAAACCCATTGTAATACCTGAGGCATGTGAGCGCGTGAGAAATTGCACATTCAGTCATACTACTGACACTGATTCGTCTTCCGATGACCAGACAAGTTTTCCAAAGCGATTGCGTATGGATGTAGATTCTGGGGATGAACCCCCATCCAAATTAGACATTGATGTTGAACGTTATATAGTTCCTACATCAGATGTAATGCCAACAAGTACTGCAGATAACTCGCGTGTACAGCATCATAATATGTCCTCAGATCAAAGGTCCAGGTATCAACACAATGGAGTTAATATCGTCGTCGGTTCTGATCGTCAGCTATTATGAAATGAGAGTGGCCACTAATATTATCCATTCATATACAGTAGTACTTTACATAAAAAACATAAATATATACAATTGCCTAATTTGTATGACAATGTAGGAATTTTTTTTATATTTGTTCTTTTCTTTTTTAACATATTCTACATTTGTATAAAAAATGAAAATTTATAATCTAAGAATAATAATTTAGTATTTTAATATTTAAAGTTATTTTTACTAATAGTGATACGCAAGTGTGGATACATCCACCTGTCTTCAATAAGACTGATGCCCCAAATAGATTCCTATAAACAGCTGTAAACTTTTGCACTCAGGCTTTCTTAATTGACCATCTATATACTTTCTGGGGCTAAATTAGCTCAACTGACTTGTCAGTCATCTGAGCTAGTATAGCGATCACCCTCATCCGCATGTCTGTCCATGTATGTGTCTGTGCGTCGGTGACAATGATAGCATTTCGTTTCGTTATTTCGGGATGGATTGATATCAGCCATGGTCAAAATGTTCATATCGGCATCTAGTGTCTGCATCACGAAGAGGAAGTTGAGTTTTTTCCTCTTGGCCATTTTCTGCAGTATGGGAACCATATGGGGTTTGGGGGCACAGCTCATGAATCCATTTCCTCACTCAATCATATGATGTCATAATCAACTATGCGAAACGGGACTAGCTTTCACACAATCCTAACAGAATTTCCGAGGGACCTGGGTATGAATTTCAGAAACTTTGCACAGGGCCCCCTGAATCCTAAGTTCTGCCCTGTTTTTCACGTTTCATTGACCTTTATATAAAATTCCAGTCTGGAGTTGTTTTCAAGGATTTTTCGTATACATCCTTGAATTATAGATGAATTGAATTCTAAAGGTATGGAACTTCTCCAAAGTAGTTTAATTTGACCTACTTGTCATTGGTTACTGAACATCATCAGTACATTATTGAGCAGGCTGTAGTTTTTCGTAAACACTAAACAAACTTTTATGTATGCATCTTGGATGTATTCCATGTATCAAATATAGGTCAATGTGACCTACTTTTCACATTTCAGTGAACATTAAATAGTTTTCCAGTATAAGACAATGCTCTTCGTATGGGTACCAAGTTTGGGTTATGTGTGTATCTTTGTCTATGTGAAAGTGTCTCAAAGGTTCTGTACCATTTATGGTATCCTCGGTTATGCATCACTAGCATTCTATTTTATTAAAACAAATAATAAAATATCCAGCCAGTACATCGTGAATTACTTTCAGATATTTAGACCAAAGATGTTGAAATCTCTTTTGAATTAAGTATATTTCATGCATGGAGGCTCAAGAGCTTTTGTGAGTTAGGCAGCTGAGCGCTAAGACCCTTGGGCCTCTTGTTTAAGAATAGTGCTCCATAGACCACTGCTGTTTAAATACCACCTCTTTTGGCCCCCCCCCCCCCCCCCCAGGATGGTAACTGATGTACAAATTAATTGATGACTTATCTCGAGTGAACATTTTTACTTGCGAATCCCAAGAAGAATAGATCGCTCTGTCGTTCGGGTTGCCAGTCAATCTAATTTTTTTACAGTTCTGGCAAAGCCGCCTGAGTCGCAACTGTAGCATGTCACACTTGTTTCACTGTGCCTATGATAGCTGTTCAAGACATGTTTATCAGTAGTCCTAATGTATTTATTTTTGTTGTTTCGACTATAAGGCTTTTAAATATATATATATATATATATATATATATATATATATATATATATATATATATATGCATGCATGCACGCACGTCCACACGCAAACAAACACTCCTGCACCATGCAACTCGGTGGCTTTGTAGAGGACTGATTGTGAGAATATGAGTGATTATGAAACCGAGTGGTCAGTCATTTATTTCTTTAATGGTCAATTTTCATTTAAAAAATTAAGATTTTCTCAGAAAATGTCCATTTGCAGGCCAAGAGATGATTTAAAAATATTTTACCAGTGAAATGACTGGCTTGGTTACAGAACCCCTTCATTCCAGTGGTAAAATATAAAAAATAATCTCTTAGCCTGCAAATGCACTTTTCTCAAGAGCACTGTAAACGCCGTTTTTGAGCGCCTTGCAGTTTAAATGGTTAATGAATTGGCCATGCAATGTTATGTAGCTGTATCTATGACTGGTCAGTATAGAAGTCACTCAATGTCATGCAGGTCAGTCATGTCTGATGTAAAAACACATGTACTATGGCATTCGAAGATACTTGTGTTTCAACACGTAAGGATTTTATCAGAACTGATTTTAAGTTTGAATTTCACTCGAGTTTTTGTCGCAGTTTTTATAGCCTTTAATGCTTTAACTCTTACCTCTCTGATGTCAACATTCTATCTTTCATTGGGCCAATATCAAAGAAACTGGTGTACATTTTAAAACAATTTTGCTGGAAGATGTTGCTCTCTACGACAAGTACCATCTCCCAACAAATTTGTTGAAAAATGAACACCAGTTCATCTTTTAATTTAATTTGAACATTTAAAGTTTTGACACCAGCGGCCAGTTTTACAAAGGTCTGTAAGTTACGCCCTGTCGTAAAGTAAGAAAACAGACCAATCAGAATGCTTCATTTGATATTTATGTCATACTTAAATACCCTGGTGTACTTAAGTACCCTTTGTAAAACTGACCCCAGAGTTGTAAAGATTAATGTGAAAGAAAAGTAATGGGATGATGAGCCAGAAGTTCCTTGGCGTGTTTCAATTGTATGCACACTTCTAGGTTAAGAGTTTTACAGTGGCTATTTTATTCAACAAATATTTATAGGCTCTCAGCAAACTTTCACAGCTTTCTCTCACACAATATATATATATCCGTATAATAATGGTCACAGGGTTTGTGCTTTGTTTATATATTACGCTTACCTCCATGCTTTGTTTTATTCATGCAATACTTAGTCCATGTCAGGCCTCATTACATTACTGTATCATGTGACAATATATATGGCAAATATATTTGTTAACGCTTTTTAACACTCAAGTTAGAGAAAAGCGTCTTCTATGATTGTCTTGCAAAATACCCATTTGCAGAGCAACGTAAAACTATTTTTGAAAATTTACCACTGGAATGACTGTCATTCCAGTGGTAAATATTCAAAGAGTCTTCTCTTGTTCTGCAAATGGACATTTGCTATCAGGAAAGTGAACATTTTTTGTAGCAAATGTGAGCATTAATTTGTTATGTTCTAAGTTCTTTTGTGAATTTTCAGGTGAAAAGCTGAAGTATATCTTATCCCGGTGTCTAGATCGCAAGACATGCAAAATTGACAAACCAACTTGAGTGAAAATTTCCAGGACATACTTATTTTAAGATATAAAGTAAGTTTATTTGCATCCAATTACTGGTCAGTCGAGAGAGCAGTTGCTTGGACACTTACAGGAGCAGTTGCTTGAACACTAATATGAGTATTTGCTCACCTGGCCAAGTCCTATGGTGGTAAACGTGATCATTTCAAAATGAGAATTTTATTGGTCAAATATTTATATGGCTAAATTGGATTTTAAAAGGAATTTGAATTTTCCCAAAATTCCAGACAATATTTATACTCAATAACTACTTGACCGATTTCATCAGATTTGACTATGCTCGTGCCACTAGAACTTCCATGGGTTGAGAATATTCTCCTTCAAATATATCTTGAGTTTTATCAAACTGAGCTTCAAGGACCCTACAGTCAATGGTTATGAGAAAAGTAACTGGGGTTTATGTTGCATAGATGCGCAATCCTATCTATCCAGTTGGCGGATTAATTTGGGGTGTGTGATTCGGTTCATGATGAAGCCTCACTCTTTTTTCAGCATCCTGTATGCCTTTGTCTAAAACCGACCTAGTCACTATGCACGTGGGGCACTTGGCTTCTCATTTCATTCACAGTACCTGAGTTATGGCCATATCCAAGCCTCAAGCCATAGGTCATTAGGCTTGAATTGCCCCAAACTCATTCGTACTAACTACCTTGTCCGGACCCAATAGCTCAGACATATCTAGATATGTGGTCAATACCAATCATACAGCATCCGGATCTGGTAGCACAAGCATTACATATTCCTTGAACGGATCTTACCGCACATCCGCATTACCAATTCAAGGATTAGCATTTGTATCCGACTCCTCTTCGAATGGATCTTGTCACACATTTGTGGCACCACTTCAAAGATTGGAGTCGGATAGTTTTTCAGGTAATAGCTTTTTCAGGTCAAGCTGACTGTCCCTTATTGGCATAATAAATAGGTTATATAATTGTAATAAAATTGGAAACTAATACCAGTCTCTTGCTCGTTATTCAACATAAAATATAGGCTTTAGTAAATCTAACGAGAAATTTGATTGGTTTATTTTTTGCCGCGCATCTTGTTTTAAGGAAGTGCACAAGGGAGATAATGCTTGGTTGCTGTAAAATGTATCTCCTTATTAACTGCTTGGCAGAATTTAACCAAATTTGGCTGGACGTACTCTAGCCTGGTAGACTTCAGAACTTAAAATTTTATTTTTTCTCCAAGAAAATTGTTTCTTATTAAATCATAGAAGCATTTCAAATTTCAAATATATTACTGCAGGTGAGCGACAGGGCATTAGTCCTCTTGTTACGTACATGTCTGTGTTAAAATTTACATTGTAATGTGATATCTATTTAACAGCTAATGCCATATTCACATTAGCTGTTCATTAACCCTTTCACCACTATTAAGGATCTCAATGTTCTGACGTCATAATCAAATACGTCACCATCAAAATGACGTAGCTGTCACAAAAATCAAAAACCCACAAATGTGTATAAGTTGTATGTCTTTGATGAAATTACTATTTAATAAACATTCTATTGAACATTTTGAAACTAATTTTCGTGGGCGCTGTTGCTGTTATTGACAGCAACAGCTCCCAGTCAAATTAGCTTCAAAATATTCAACAGCTAACCAGTATAGTTATGCTGAAATTTAAATTCTGTGATTTTCAGGTTTCAAAGTTTGAAATTAATCACATGTAAAGAGTGTGTGGAGTTTAGGTAGAAATGGATGGTGCATAGCTAGCAATGGGTTCTCTATTCTAAGCCAACCATGTGAGAAACTCAGTAATTGGTTTATCCATACATCATGTGACGTGTAGGATGATGTCATGAATGATGTCGATAAGTGTGTCACAAACATATATTTGAAGACGGGTTGTTGTACGAATTGTATCTGCTATTTAATAAACATTCTGTTGAATATCTTGAAACTAATTTGACTGGGCGCTATTACTGCCATATGCACCAACAGCACCCAGTCAAATTAGCTTCAAAATATTCAACAGCTTACCTGTATAGTTTTCTGAAAATTGATACTCATGGCATTCGGGGATCAATCAGTCCCAACATGGGTGAAGCGTAGGTGGAGCTTAAGTAGGGATAGGTGAGGCATAGATAAAACTTGAAATGTCCATTGTACAAGCAAGGTATATCTATAGATCAAGGAAATGATGTACTTCTTTGAGAAGCTTGATTGCGCTTGTTTGTCCTGACACGAACTTGTGTGCAAGTTTGAGTCTGGATGCCAATACACAGGTTGGGTATTCGTTTTATACTTTCCAAATGCGGCTACACAGGATTGTGTGACCGGAATTGATTTTGTAGCCGGGATAGACAATTTGTAGCCGGATTTTGGCCGGGATGGCTTAGTGTGTAGCCGGTAAGGGCAACTATTGTATCCGGATTGGTGTGAAACTTGAGAGGTGTAGCCGGATTACTGTATTGTGGAGCTGGTACAGCATTTCCTATGCTAAATGTAGCCGCATTTGTGCAGCTATTACCAAAAAGTTTTTCGTTTTTTATGGGTTTTTTGCTAATGGTGGCCGTTTGCAGGTGTCCGCTGGCAGGCGGTGGCCGTTATGTCTATTACGGCTGCTTTATAAATTTAAGTGTTAATTTATAGTTTCTGTGGTCGTAGTCTAGTGGAGAAGTATATTGGGAGTTAGATTGGGAAGTGAATACTGGTTTATGTATTTGTTCCAGTGAGATCCTGACTCGTAGCGTTTCATACCAAGTTTGGTTATACTCATTAGAGGAGAAGTGATATATAGGTGATATATTTTGTCATCCCTGTTTTGGATGGCTAATTTAGTCAAAGAAAGGTTTAGAAAAATATTAGATTCTTACCTTTAGTCCATTTGGTTGAGGATGAGAAGTAAGTTGTGTGCGGACAGTGCGTCCTCTTCGCTGTTGGCCTCTTCTTCAGGGATGAGGAAATCTAAGTCTTTGTTGTTTTGTGAGAGTGGGAGGAAGGGGTCCTCCAAAGACAACAAAGTGTTCTGGTCCTCTAAGAGATCGTCCTCGAGAGTTGGTCCGGAGACCCCACTTTCTGGACTGTTGTGACCAGGGTCAAATATTTCAAGGGGTGTGTTGCCACTGATTAGGTCCGAATTTGGTGATTCCCTGCAGCTGGATAGTGGAGAGGAGAAATTTGGAGGATTTTCTAACTCTTGGATAATGATTGGTAGAATGTCCCCATCCACAATGTTGTCTGCATCTGAAGGAGATCCAACAGGAGATGGTAGCGGTCTCGGAGAGCTGGGCGGGCTTTGTCTCCGCGCTGCATCCACTGCTGCTTGGTTTACAATCCTATCGACTTTGGTTGAATTGATTAGTTCTCTTGTTGTAGGGAAAATTTTGTGAATATTGCCAAGGTGTCTCCTAAAATCTTCTGTCCTGCTTGTAATGGTGGTTGCACAGTTCGCAGAACAAGAATCCCTTTTTCTCATGTGCTGTTCTAATATGACGTCGGCATGAAGTTCTATGGGCAAAGGAGGCCATGCAGAGTGGACAGACGAATCTGTGCATTACTTACTAATGACTAATTTTAGTGTTTGTTGGGACGTTGGTGTAGGGCAATGTCATACGTTTCTGTGACGTAATTTCAGGTGTGACGTCAGTTTATGGCATCATAAGCGTGACCAAGTGTGGGGAGTCTTGGTAACCGAGTAATCAATTAAAGGTTTTACTGTGCGAACCTGCAATTCTCGCCCAAAATGTTGGGCCACATTTACAGAGACACCTATCTTCGGCTACAGACGCAATCAATCCTTCAAGGATACATTGGTCACAGCTAAATTCACAGACCCAAGGAAATTTGGACAACAAGGGAAAAATATAGCGAACCCTATACATCCATGCGCCAAAAATAACTGCACATTGTGCCAAAACATGAACCGCACAAACAGTTTCAAAAGCTCACGCACTGCGCTAAAATATTTTATCAAAAAAATTCTGTCACACCATGAATATCATCTACCTGCAAAAAATGCTCAAAACAATATGTAGGTGAAACCAAACGAGAATTCCAGGTTCGCATTAAAGAACACATGAGGGATATAAAAAACAACAACGACACCTGTAGCACAACATTTTAATCTTCCCAACCACGGACCCACATATGTCAATCACAGAATCATTGAGTTGTTGCGTCACGATCCCGATAGCACGGAAGCCACCTCTTTCCGCAAGGACCATGAAAAATTCTGGATTCATCATCTACATTGTATGGATCCAATAGGCATCAATCACACAGATTGGTAACCTTTCTCTACCTTTGGTAGTAAAACTTTTAATATCTATAGATCAAAATTATATTACGTTATCCATAGATACATTTTACACTGTTCTATTGATGTCCTGCTCAGGGATATATTGGCACCAGAAGGTGCTCTTGTTAATCTAGATATGGGCATGCCAGTGGACCTTTCCATTTTAGCTATTCCCCGCCAATCACTAGCTACGCTCCACCCACACCTCGCCGTTTTGAGATTGATCGATTCCCGAATGCCCTAGCTATCAATTTCCTGAAAACTATACAGTGAAGCTGTTGAATATTTTGTAATTACGCCCTGTTAAATTAGTTTCGAAATATTCAACAGAATATTTATTAAATAGTAAAAGCAAACAATTTGTACAACAACGCATAAACCGTCTTCAAATATGCGTTCGTGACGTACTTATCGACGTCATTCATTATGATGTCATTCTACACATCACGCAGTTCATTATGACGTCATATGATGGGTGGGTACTCTGGAAAGGTGAATTATGGGGTAACCTTTCATAATAAATTAATAAGATGATAGTTTCCACAGGGACAAAATTGATTATAATTTGAATGAAAGTCATCATTGCCTGTTTTAGCAACTACTTTCAGTGAAATGGTTAAATAATCCTAATAATTTTAGTTGTAGCATGTAGCAAACACATTTGATTTATGAGTATAATGGAGTGAGAACTTAGCTTTTATTTTAAATTAAATTAAATTAATTTTTGCTCAAAACACCATCTTAAATATTAGTAAAATGCCCATCAGAATAATAATAATAATAATAATAATAATAATAATTGTTAGCACTAACATTTTGCAATATACTGATGTTATGTCCAATGTTGGTATCTTAGAAAATCTTTAACTAGACTTATTAACAAACAAATTCTCATAAGATTATTCCTCCCAGGTATTTCTTATAATTTACATTTTACCGAATACTTGTCAAACATTCATTGCAACATAAGAGTTTTAGGTGAAACTACTGACATGAAAACATGTATTATTGAACAATGTCCAGTAAAGGTATTATTCCAGCTATCATTCTACATTATGGGCATTATTGCTATTGTTATAAGATCTGTATTAACCCTTTAACACTCGTATCAGCCAAAAATGCCTTCTGCAGTCGTCTTGAGAAATATCCATTTACTGACCAAGAAAATACTTTTGAAAATTTACCACTGGAATGACTGGCTCGGTTATCGAGCCAGGCATACCAGTAGTAAAATTTTCTAAAATAATCTCTTGACCTGCAAATGGACATTTTTCAAGACTTCTGGCGAAGCCGTTTTTGGCTGATGCGAGTGTTAAAGGGTTAACCACGCGATCTGATGACGTGAAATGCATGCTAATCCAGAGGACTCATGTTACTGTAGAGTGGAGAAGTGTGTGATACGAATAACAAGACAAGCAGTTGTTTATGCAGCATGGAAACGGGTGCAAATTATGGGTGTGTGGCTGCACTACCACCGATGCCTGTACTGATACCAAGATGGGCGGTAGTACGCTTAGATTTGCTATGTATGTAGCTTACTGTTATGTCCCTACACCTTTGAGCAAATGTAAAATGTGTGCTCTGGTATTGAATAACTGACATGACTAAGAGTCATTGAATTATTAGCAATTGTTTATTTTGAAGTGGAACATTTCACCTCAGTGATAATGGACCTTTCCAAGTTTATCGGCAGCAACAGCACCCAGTCAAATTAGTTTTAAAATATTTAACAGCTTTAGTTTTATGGAAATTGATAGTCATGGAGTTCAGTGATCAATCGATCCAAACACGAGTGAGGTGTGGGGAGGCGGGGCAAAGCTAAAACTGGGACGGTCCATTACCCTCACCCCTCTAAGCAGAAGATAAGCATTCTTGTGTGCATGCGTGTGTATGTGCATGCATGTGTGCGTGCATGCCTGTGTTTGCACGCCTGTGTGTTTGCATGCATGTGTATGTGTCTAGATCTGTATCTAGGGAAGTTGACTCAAATTTTAACACAACAAAGGTTGTTACCGTGAATGAGGATTTCTATACTTAGGCCATAGTCCATATTTAAAAAAAACCCCATACAGATCAGATCACGTTCTGAATTTATGGATATTTCGGAAACTATTGGTTTGATTTGCTTCCAATTTTAGCACAAGACCACACACTCGGTTTCCATCAATTTATTAGTGATTCAGAAAATCTTAAATTCTGTTTAACCCTTTAAACCTCGAATTTATTCGAAGAAATTTTCTATTTCATTATAGAAAATGTCCATTTGCAGGCAAGAGAAGACTATCTTTGAAAATTTACTACTGGATTGACTGGCTCAGTTATCAAGCTAGTCATTCCAGTGGTGAATTTTCAACAATTATCTCTTGGCCTGCAAATGGACATTTCTCAAGATGATGACAGAAGCCATTTTCGGCTGATATGAGTGTTAAAGAGTTAAATGTGACAAGACCAGGATGACATTAATATGGAATCTCTGATCCCTCATGTCTAAATATTGTGTACAAATGTTCATCAATGATAATCTCTATCTCCAATAAAGTTTTTTCCAATATTGGAATTAATTTCGACTGGAATCCATTACTGCCAAGCAGCAAACGCTCCCAGCCAAATTACTGTCTAAATGTTCAACATAATCTTCCTTATATAATAAAGAATTAGTCTTTTCTGGTCCATATTGGTTAATGGCCAAACTTACAACATGCTATGTATTTCTAATCAGGATTATATGTTCTGACTGCACAATTTTCAATATTTTCATTGGCTTTCCTATTTATCTGCTTGGCGAGCATGCTTAGGGTGAGAGGTTATGTGATTATCATCTACTCTGTATTTGTTGATCAAGGCCATTGTGTACTTGTTCACCTCTGCAATATCATGGTGGTGGTGACACCTATTATTTAGAAATAATTAATAATAATAACGATAATATTAATAAACTGTTTGTTATCAATAAGTTACTTCTACAGTGTTTTGACTCATAATACAACCATTTACCCTTTAATGTGTGTGTGTGTGTGCATGCATGTGTGCATGCATATGTATATGTGCGTGAGAGAGCGAGTGTACACGTATGTGTGTGTGACTGTGTGGGTGTGTTCAAGTGATCATGCTTTGTAGAAAAATGTAAGTAATGCCTGTATAATACACCAGTCCACTGCCTCTTTCCAAGGTGAACAGACATGCCCGTTTATAGCCAATAGTAACCAGTATAGTGGTTCAATACAAATAGTGTATAGCACTTCCTATGGGACAATTGAAACTAGCTAAACAGTTTATAAAAGGCTGGCATAAAATTTCTGTTGACTGTTATCAATAACTTTTAGTCAAATTGCTTTCAAAATAGCATGCCAATTTTAGAATAGTTTGACTGAATGTTGTTACATCACAAGTTTTCAGTCAAGTTTCTCTCTGCATTAATGAATCCAATGAGATTCATGTTGTGCCCAGAGTGTAATAGTTGGCTCCATCGGTGGAAGCACTATGACTGCCCTCAGCATACCGAATATGATCGCTCCATCGTTGGAAGCAGTACGACTGCCCTCAGCATGCCGACTATGATAGCTCCATCGTTGGAAGCAGTACGACTGCCCTCAGCATACCGAATATGATAGCTCCATCGGTGGAAGCAGTACGACTGCCCTCAGCATGCCGAATATGATGGCTCCATCGGTGGAAGCACTATGACTGCCCTCAGCATGCCGATTACATGTGTTTGCATTGGATTTGGTCAATTCTCTGAAGCCTGAGAAGCCAGTTACTTATTCGCTTCTTTCCAGCTCCTTATTCAGATGGCCTATTTCTAGGTCACATGACCTAAATCTTTTAATCTAGGTCAATGTGCAGTTGAATTCTAACAACATTACCTGTATTTTCATTGGATTTGGCCACTTCTCTGAAGTGTAGGCAGACAGTTACTTATTCGCTTCATTCTAGTTCCTTATACAGGTGACCTATTTCTAGGTCACCTGACCAAAATTTTTTAATGTAGGTCAATGTGCAGTTGAATTCTAACAACATTACATGTATTTTCATTGGATTTTGACAATTCTCTGAAGTGTAGGAAGCCAGTTACTTATTCGCTTTATTCCAGCTCCTTATTCAGATGGCCTGTTTCTAGGTCACGTGACAAATATTTTTACTGTTGGTCAATGCGCAGTCGAATTCTAACAACATTACACATGTTTGCATTGGATTTGGTCAGCCTGAGAAGCCAGTTACTTATTCGCTTCTTTCTAGCTACTTATTCAGATAACCTATTTCTAGGTCATGTGACCTACATTTTTTAATGTGGCTCAATGCGCAGTCAGATTTTAACAACATTATATGTATTTTCATTGGATTTGGACAATTCTCTGAAGTGTATGCAGACAGTTACTTATTCGCTTCATTCCAGCTTCTTATTCAGATGACCTATTTCTGGTTCACATGACCTAAAAAAATTTAATGTAGGGCAATGTGCAGTTGAATTGTAACAACATTACACGTATTTGCATTGGATTTGGTCAATTCTCTGAAGCCTGAGAAGCCAGTTACTTATTCGCTGTTTCCCAGCTCCTTATTCAGATGACCTATTTCTAGGTCAAATGACCTACATTTTTTAATGTGAATCAATGTGCAGTCAAATTCTAACAACATTACACACGTTTGCATTAGCTTTGGTAAATTCTCTGAAGCCTGAGAAGCCAGTTACTTATTCGCTTCTTTCCAGCTCCTTATTCAGATGACCTATTTCTAGGTCACATGACCTAAATTTTTTAATGTGCCTCAATGGGCCGTCAGATTCCAACAACATTGCATGTGTTTTCATTGGATTTGGTCAATTCTCAGAAGTGTAGGAAGCCAGTGACTTATTCGCTTCGTTCCGTCTCCTTATTTAGATGACCTATTTCTAGGTCACATGACCTAAATCTTTTAATGTATGTCAATGTGTAGTGGAATTCTAACAACATTACATGTGTTTGCTTTGGATTTGGTGAATTCTCTGAAGCGCGAGAAGCCAGTTACTTATTCGCTTCTTTTTCAGCTCCTTATTCAGATGACCTATTTCTAGGTTACGTGACCTAAATTTTTTAATGTGGCTCAATGCGCAGTCAAATTCCAACAACATTGCAATGTTTGCATTGGATTTGGTCAATTCTCTGAAGCGTGAGTAGCCAGTAACTTATTCAGTTTTTTCCCACTTCCTTATTCAGATACCCTATTTCTACGTCGCGTGACCTTCACAAATCTTATGTAGGGCTATGCGCAAACGAACTCTAACATCATACCACATATTTGCATATTCCTGAATAAGGAACAGGGAATAAGGAGCCAGCTTCACATCCGAATAAGGAACTGAAAATAAGGAGCCAACTTCACGTCCGAATAAGGAACTGAAAATAAGGAGCCAGCTTCACGGACCTAATTTGGTAACATTTATTCGAGCTATGAATATGATGTTGGCATGTCTTTAAAGAAGGGCCATAGCTCTGATTCATTAAGGGGTTTTAGAGCACCTGGCCAGAATGGCCACGTGAGTTTATGCCATGGCGACCATCCGTCATTTGTCATCCGTCCATCCATCAACTTTTGCTTTAAAATGCTACTCCTTAACCAATATGCAGATTTTAGCCAAATTTAGGTCAAATGATCCTATTGCGCTCGGCTCCAGAAACTTTGATTCTAAATTTTGATTCACCGATTGTTTGGGTCAAAATCTTAGATTTTATTCAAACTCTGCCAGAAATTGTCAAATTGCTTCTTCTCATTACTGTTTTGACCGATTTCAAACAATTTTTTGTAATAGGATCCATTCAGAATTTTGATTTGTCAATTTTTTGTGTGAAAATGCTAGATTTTATTTTTAAATTTTGCGAATCTTATATTTTGTGAAACATTTACTGGAAATTGTCAAATCACTTCTCCTTAACAGCTTTACCGATTTCAACCAGATTTTGCTAGAATGATCATATCATGATAGGCTATAGCATTACCAGTCAGAATTTGTCTCATTGTTTTTCTGATAAAAATCTTATATTTTTTGAAAGATTTACCAGAAATTGTCAAATCGCTTTTTCTCTTTAAAAGCTGGCTGTTTTCAGACAAATTCCATGCAGAATTTTAATTCATCATTTGTTTTGTGTGAAAATCTGAGGTTTTATAAGACATTTACTGAAAATTCTCAAATCGCTAGTGTTCCTAAACACATTGGCCGATTTCAACATAATTTCAACGGAAGAATTCTGTGGTGGTAGGCATCAGTTAGTAATCGTTAATCTCAGTACTATTAAGGCATCTCTACCTGTCGTATCCATACCCTGTAGAAACCTCAAGAAAATTGACATGTCTGCTTTCCGTCACGACCTTGAGTGCTCTGTATTGATAACATCGCCACCACCTGACTGTGAACGTCTTGCTAACCTTTATAACACAGAACTAGTACGTCTTCTAGACGTGCATGCTCCTGAGAAGTTAAAAACAATTCCTCAGAGACAACAGTCGCATTGGCTTTTTACACCCGAGGTTGCAATAGCCAAATCAAACAGACGAAAGGCGGAGAGACGATGGAGGAAATCAAATCTAGAAGTACATCGTCAGATTTATGTTGATGCGAGAAACATCGTCACTAAGACTGTTGCGAGTGCTAAACAATCCTTTTTTAATGATAAGATTCTAGAAAGCAAGTCTAACCCTAAGGAATTGTACAATACAATGTTTGCCTTATTGGGTAAGAAAAGAGATTGTTCTCTACCACATGGTGATGATCCTACAATGATCGCCCGCTCATTTTCTGACTTCTTTCATGACAAGATCGAGGATATCCGTACACAATTGCAACAGTCAAATGATTCAGCTGCGTTTCTCTCCAATCAAACCATGTTCGCTCATAAAACTTTTGACAATTTCACTTCATTTTCTGAAAGCGATATAATGGCTCTTTTAAAGGAATTAAAACCAACATTTTGTACTCTCGATCCCATTCCTACGAAAATCGTGCTTGAAAACATTGACATCTTGCTCCCAACAATAACTATGCTGGTTAATTCCAGCTTAGAATCTGGCCTCATGCCAATGACATTTAAGCGGGCAGTTGTCAAACCACTGTTGAAGAAGTCTGGCCTAGACGAAGATATTCTAAAAAACTATAGACCTGTCTCGAACCTGCCTTTTATGTCTAAGCTAATCGAGAAGGCGGTGTTCAAAAGACTATCAGCTCATGTAAGTGACAATGCGTTATATGAACCGTTTCAGTCAGCGTACCGTCAGCGTCATAGCACGGAGACTGCTCTATTATGCGTCCTCAATAATATTCGAGAGGCAGTAGACAGAGGTAATGTGTCATTGTTGCTACTCCTTGACCTCAGTGCCGCATTTGATACGATAGACCATCATTTACTTATGTCACAATTGAGTAGTGTATTTGGTTTACAAGGCACTGTCTGGAACTGGTTTCACTCATATTTATCCGATAGACACCAGTCTGTATATATTAACGGCACACTTTCAGAACCAGTCAACCTCGTGTGTGGTGTGCCTCAGGGGTCTATTCTAGGTCCGGTGTTATTTACACTCTACACACAACCACTTGGATCGGTTATTGATCAGCACAACATTATGCGTCACTTCTATGCTGATGACACACAGCTTGTCATTAGTTTTGAACCTTCAACATGTACTGCACGCTTAGCAACAAGTCAGCTCAATATGTGTTATATAGACATTAAAGAGTGGATGACTACAAACATGCTGAAACTTAACGATGAAAAGACCGAAGCCCTGTTAGTCGGGCCAGCAAACCGACGTGCTAAGACTGACCTATGTGACATCACAGCTGGAAATAGTCAAATAAAGCTGTCAACTGTCGTAAAGGATCTTGGTGTATACTTAGACAATGAACTGACTATGGATAAACATGTTAGTTACATCTGCAAAGTCTGCTATTTTCAATTGCGCAATATCGGCAGCATCAGGCGCTATATCACAAAAGAGGCCGCGATCATGCTAGTACGAGCATTGATAACGTCGCGCCTGGATTATTGTAATAGCCTCCTGATTGGCGCCTCAAAAGAACTTATTCAGCGACTTCAGGTGGTCCAGAACACTGCAGCGAGAATCATATCCCTGTGTGCCAAGCGAGAACACATTACTCCGGTCCTACATGATTTGCACTGGCTCCCCATTGTGCAAAGAATAACTTTTAAGACACTATGTCTGACATACCAATGTGTATCTGGCACAGCACCAGCCTATCTCTCTGACCTTGTACAACCTTACATTCCTGGTCGCTCTCTCAGATCTGCAAATCTAAATCTACTAAAAGTACCTAAGGTCAACTCTAAAACATATGGCCATAAAACTTTCTCTTTCACTGCAGCTACCGAATGGAATAACTTACCAAATGAAATTAGAAACTCATCAACTTTAGAAATCTTTAAATCCAATCTTAAATTCTATTTATTTCAAATAGCATATCCATAGAATACTTACGCGCGTTAGCGCTTAGAGCATGCAGTTGCATGGATTAAGCGCTCTAAAAATGTACTATTATTATTATTATTATTATTATATAGAAATTTGATTGGTTAATCATTTAGCTGGCCACCTTGGACTTTCTTCGAGAAATCAGATAAGACTACTCCCTATAAACTGCTAGCCTTATGTGATTTCGGCCAAACATGGCTGGAAGGAGCCTTATGCAGAACCCTTGTGGTGATTAAAAGCCTCAGAATGTGCATACATAATTTTGATTGGTCAAATCTTTCGTTAGCCATCTTGGATTTTACGAATGTTTCCAGCAAATCTTTTAAAAGATTTATATATAGTGATCTCACAGGCCAATTTCCAGGTGAGCACCAGAGGCCTTTGGGGCCCGTTTACTTTGGGCTTGTGTTTCGTCAAATTTTGATGGATTAAAACACAATTTAGCAGCTTCTTTCCTTCAGGCAATATCTATTTGGACTATGAATAAGGATTCCACCAATGCAACCACTGCATGGGTGGTATGGAGTGGTATGTGTCTTTAGAATACAAGGTAGCTGACATTTCTGTGAATAAAGGACTCAAAATTTGTCTCTTGATCATAGTGAGTTTTTCATGGGAAGCTGAACCTGCAGAAAACGTTGTTAGCCAATGTGTCAGCAGCAGTGGCCGCTTCTGGATCAGGTTATGCAAAAGCTTCCATCCCCCTTGTGAAATAATCCTGCAATACCAGAATGAAATGAAATACTGCTATCGGAGGTAGGGAGGAGCCCTAGTACATTGATGGTCACCCTCTAGAACGGAGCTCAGACAATCTGAGTTTGTAGGGCTGCCCTTCGCTGTCGGTTGCCCAAATAATATTTTTTACAATGAATGCGCTTTACCACCTAAGCTTCTGCTCTCACAATGAGGCCATCCAGTGAAACCGAGCACTAATTGTTTGCTGTCTGTTTCACAGCCAAATTGGTGACATTGTAATGGGGCTGCTCCAATACACATTCCCTGTAGCGCCTAGCGACAACTAGGAGACCATGATAGTACAATGGTCCATTGAGTACCCTGCACACTCCCAGTCGTAGGTAATATTTGGTCATAGGGGAGAGTAGAGATTTTCTCTGGATGTGCATTCACCATTCTCTAGTCACGTTGTGCATGATGTATTCTGCACGGTCCAATCTGCATCAGAGAGAACGGGGAAAATTGGCATTCCTATATGACATATGCTCTAGGTGGCTGACGGTTTCGCATCGGCTCTGTGTCGGCCTCCATTTCAAAATCATGGGAACTGATGAGTGAGTGCATTCCCATGCTATTTCCTAGGCTGGTTGACAACATTGGATTCGAAACTTCGCAAAGATTTCTGCCAGTACACAATCTGTCCTGGGGTTTTGCAAGATTCTGTAGCCAAGAGAGAGAGAGAGGGAGGGAGGTGGGAGGGAAGGGGAGGGGAGGCAGGGTGGGAGGGGGAGGAAGGGAGGGGGAGGGAAGGGGGCCATGGTAAGTGTGTAGTGTAAATGGTTGGCCATAGAGGACGCATTTGTAGTGTTTGTTAAAGTACACAGCTGCCAGGAGCTCACGCTGAATGACTGTTACCATCTCTGGGTTTATTGAGAATGTAAGAACCATAACTCATTACTCACTTGTGGCCATCTTCATCTACTTGTGACAGGACAGATCCAAGTTCATAGACAGATGCATCCGTGTCCAAGACAGAATGGCCGGATCGATCGCCTGGGTTAAGTAGGAGTCAGATGTCAGTTACCATTTCAGCCTCTGAAACACTTGCTCACATTCGGTATCCCAACTGAATGATCTGTCTTTTTGGTAATATGAAAGAGTGGGCATGTTATTTTGCCAAAGTGAGGGATGTGCGACCGATAGTACTAGCAAAGGCCGAGAAAAGTGTAGGTTTCAGTGACGGAGGTGGGTGTTTGCCAGTTGGCCAATGCAACTGTCTTCTCCAGCTGACTAGAAGTAGTAGATAAAATAAGGCTGTCAGAACAGAGGATCGCTGATCGGCGACTACAGGCGGGAGGTGGGCTGTCAGAACAAAGGCGTGATAACGTTGCAGCAGCTCGTCCAAACACCCATTTAGGGACACACATTCTACATTGTATACCGATCACACATTACAGGTCTAATCATCCAGAGACGAATCAGATCAACATGAGTCACATCGTAGATCTATGGCTATGGAGTTACAGCTACCCCCTAGAACTATGGAGTTACATGCATGGTGTAGGCTGTGCGGCACGGCGGGAAAAGGTGGCAAGATCATTACATGGCCTAGGCGACTATGCAAATAGATTGCTTAAGTCTTAGCGTGCTTCTCCAGACCTAATGATCCCAACAGTAGTAGACGAGTTACTCGCTCGAAATCCACCAAAAGTACAGGAGTTAAGAAGGTATACACTGACAGAAATGGCATTAACGGAATTATGGAAGTATTTAGATCATCTGAAATGATCTAGATGCTGCCAAGGTTAAAGAAGCAAGCCCGAAAATCCGGGTGCATTCTGCTCTAATCTCTCCCGGTTCCATCGAGCCCAAATTCTTTACCATCTCTAGTTGGATATCATACACGGAATGCTGAGAAGACGACATTCTGATGTTCCTCGAACTGCTTATGCTTTGCCTGTAGAAGTCTTGCAGTGGGAAGAGGAGAAGTATAAATCCAAGTAATTCCACCAATGGCAGGCGCACTATCAGAGTGGCAAGGTGAAGTTACAGATGTCATGGCTGCGAAAGCAACTGGCCCCTGACATTATGCTGGATGAGGGGTGTTTGAGGGAGGTATACTTCCACACCAACAAGCCCGTTCGGTTCGCCAGCCTCTACAAGATGAATCCCACAATGACTCATCAACAGATCCTACAGGTGATGGCACGAGTTTAAGACTTAGGTATACCATGGCTATATCGGAGCGGCGAAAGCAGCCTGAACGATATCCCGACCTCGCAGCTGAGGAGGATGAAACAGTCCATGGCTGGTGATTCCAGCAGATTGACACCATCAGACAGAATCTCATCCACGAGACAGAAAAGTACCGTAAAACATGCAGACGATATAAAACAGCCTACAACAGTCTAGCACGCACAACCACAGTTGCAGGTGTGATTGGAGCCAGTGCTGGGGTGGCCACCGTTGCCACCCTCGCTACAGGGGTGGGTGCTATCGTCGCTATCCCGCTGGGTGGTGTGGCCTTGCCGCTACTGTCCTGGCCACCAGCTTGGTGGTTGGACAGCGTCAGATCACCAGGAAACTGGAGAAGCATCCTAAGTATGTAACGCTGGCACAGAGCAGCCTATGGGCTATCGGGGAGTTTGTCAGCAAAAGCTCTCGAGGATGGGCAGGTCAGTGATGAAGAGTACCACCATATATTGAAGCTCCAACCCCTGTACCACACAGAGAAACCCAAAGTGCACCAGCAATACCTCAAAGGCTCCAGTGGGTGGGTGGACATGGAGGAGTTAAAAAACGAGATGCTGCAGCGGGGCTGCATCGAAGATCTCTACGGGGCCAAATAGTATGTTGTGTCTCCGGCTGGAACAGCAGCTTTAAGATGACTACTATAGATGGCCTTCCTGACGAACCTCACGACAATCGACCAGAGCCAACCGCCCCTCCTGGGTACACTGGACCCGCTCGAGAGCTGGACTACATGATCTCCTGAATGACATACCAGACCTAACACCTATTTCAATCACAGTCGACGGGCGGTCCCGCATCAGCTTCTCCATCAATCCACGACCACTGACAAACATTGCAATCACCATCAAGGATGCGAAGAAAGCTCATACCTGGATGGCAGGCCAGAATCTCTCGTTCTGGAACCAACAGCTGAACTTTGCCGTGTGGTGTGCCACAGCAAGATGCGGTGTCAGCGATGGTTTGCTGCACTCCTATTCTGGTGCCCCCCGAAGCTGTGCTCATTGCCAGCAGTCTTAGATTCTACACGGTGAGACGAATCCTCCATGAGATGGGTGCAAGCCTGCCTGATGCGGATGATTTCAACCAACAGCCCATGGGAACCGCTAGCTACAGACTCTAAGAAGCCAGTAGACTCCAGCGAGAGTGCATTATGTATGGTGACCCGAGACGAGACTACTCAGTCTTCCCCTATCAGACATCATGGAAAACCGGCCGTCGGAAGACAGCGATGTTCTCATTCGATCCCGACTCAGAGCCTGGAGCGAGGGTGCAGAATATGCACATAACCAGCATCAGGCAAGACCACCCAGATGCCTGGAAATACTTTATCCCCCACACAACCTCAGGGCTTACACCAGCGGGGATCATTTGAATCAACCAGTCCTTAGAAGCATTATGTTTTTGTCTTCTGACGTCCCAGACCAAGCTGCGCCACTGTATAGATGGGGTGAATGGCAAAGAGGTGCAGGCTATGTTCAGCTATATTCTCGTCGAGGATATGACCATCATGCCAGCTGGACTTTGCCATATCGCCACACCTGCGGCTTATTCTGAGCAACTTGATCATGAATATCGAGGACCTGGCAGTCAGGGATTATAACAACATGATAGTCTAGGAAAATTCCCCCAATGTCTATGACACCTAGGTCCCATGGTCTCCTACGAGGGCTGTCGTTCCGACACACAGACTGCTGGACAATAAACGGCGACCCGTGCTGACACCCACCACCCCACCCATCAGTGCTAGCAGAACGATAGCCCTATGCGTTTTGTCAGGTCTTGCTATTGCTGTGCTCGTCGCCAGTCTTCTCTGCCACTAGTAGATCCAGCTCTTCGAGCAATAGATCATCCTGACTCTCTTCCAGTGCGGGAGTCATGGCAAATCAGATTGCCTGAACTAGCTTGACCTGCCCGACAGCCCCCAAAACACGCTGTCCGCATACACACCCAAGGACTGTAAGGTTCGGTGGTACAGCCTTTTTCCAGCTTGTAGCAGTGCGGGGCCTTATTCAACTCAGAGTCAGGGGATGCCATGGATGCCTGCAGCTGCTGGAACACATCCGACAGATACTCCCGATCCTTGTAGAATCCATTAGTACACAGGAGCTGCTGTACGACACTGCCGCCCATAATGAGGTATTTGACGAAGCAGATCTGTCCCTTACCAAATCCTAGGTAGAGCTTCACAGCTGTCAGCTCCTCTGTTACCTCAGCGTTGGAGAGCTGGGCGAGCTCATCTGGTGACTTCTTCTTGTAGCCTGTCAATTTGGTGCAGAAGACGTCATAGTACTTAATGCATAGGTCCATGGTTTAAGCCACTATGTATACTATGGATATTCCCGAGTACTAATCTAAGCAGCTGACAGATGCAGAATGGTTAGAGCTGCTTAGCACTCCCGAGGTAGAATGTACATGTTTAAATGCATTGTATACTCAGGGCTTAAACAATGACGTCAATGGTACAGATTGTAATGCAACTCATGGAGAGGCAGGCGAGTCTCTGGAAGGTGGAGAAGCTGCTCAAAAGCTAGATCCAGCAGCTACTTACACAGGCTAATTCCTGGCCATTCATGTCGCCAGTAATGTGGCGGCAAATGTGACCATGGTAAAGATGTCAGGTGGTAATGAGGTTATTCCTGCCGCTGGAGCCGCTGTCCTCGCTACAGTGACGAGTACAGTTGTTGACCACTGTCTAGGAATAACACATCCGATCCCAAAGATCGCCATCGGTGGTGCCCCCTATACTGTTGCCGCCAAGATTATGGGCGAACGCATCCCTCTGATGGAAGCCACTGTTCTAGGGCTAACGACGAGTGCTATGGCTGAGATCATCGTGGCCTATGTCTAGCTTTAAGACGGGTATATATAGTGAAAGCCTGGCAGGACCATGACACAACAGTAGCGTATGAGGTATGGCGGGCTATGCCAGAGTCGGTAGCGCATAGTCGATCACACAGACTGAGGATTTCCAATTCCCAGAAATGGGGCTTAGCCCAAAAGGCATGCCCCTACGCAGAGGGCCAGTATCCTGACCACTGCTACCTATTTCCTTGGCCCACTGCCTGGTCTACCTACGCCCATCTGTTTCCGTGGCTCCCGCTCGATACGACTAGGTTAAAGCCACTCTATATACCCAACAATGTCTCTATCATTTACCGACCTAGAAAGCAAGGAGATTGGGGAGTTGGCCCATTTAGGTGAGGCACGCCTCGGCTCAGAGGACACGGTTGCCCCCATCTCCTTCATGGACTTCGATGAGAAGGGTAAACCATGGGAAATCCGTGGTACCATACCGGTCAGAGACATCATCAGAAATGTACAATCCATAGGAACCTCGGCCCTTAACAGTACCACCGCTGCATACAAAGACATGACACCAGAGGACAGGTTAATTGTCAAGGGTGCCCTTGGGATGGGTGATGAATGAGCCATCAAGCTGTTGGCTGAATCACAGGCACATGAGCTCTTTCAGAACCTGTTCAAGAACAGAAGCTTCTTCCGACTGGATGGAAATAATCTAAAAATTGGTAGGATCATGGTCAGTGATGTTAGCATCAATGGTGAAAATGGGGCTGCCTCTAAACTCCAACTCCCCGAGGTGAAGAAATCAGGCTTCCTCGGCTTGCTGTTTAAGGCCTCTTAATAGGCATAAACTCACATGCTTGCCTCATATGGATATTCGATGTTCTGGACACTATTACTGACACAGGTCCTCTGCATTACCTTCCCAGCTGTTGTTGGGATCTCATGCTCGACACCTACATCACATCATTTGTCTCGGCTGGCGGTACAACAATGCCAGTCCTGCAGGCAATAGAGCTCATACAGGAAGTACTTCCATTTGAACTCCCAGATATAGATGAGGCTAAAGCCAAACAGGTGCTGGCCATCCTTCATGCAAAACATGTCAGTACCATACAGCAGTAGACCAGCTGATGCTGTGCAGGTGGTACTGATCATTGCCCCTTCGGGACATGGAAAAAACATCTTGCTGTGCACCTTGCTGGCAGAACATCTGCATGAGCGCTATATACTCCTGGTGTCAGACTCTGCCACTGATGCTGTCGACGACAACGGCCAGTGGTATAAGGGCCCAATAGCCAAAATGCGGAACCTGCAAGCATTAATTGAAAAGCTGCTAGCAGCTCTACTGACAGACCCACTTGTTCTAGTCATCGATGAACTTGCAATGGACCAGAAGACAGTCACCTACCTCAGCGACATCACAAGGCTCATCCGTCATACCAAGATCACTGTCTTCATCCTCTTTCAGAAGTACAACCATGAGATCTCGCCAGTTATCCGCCACAATGCTCGGTTACTGTACTTCATCACGAAGTGTGGTCGTGCCCTGCTGGAGACCATACATGACAGTCTGACTCTCAACGAGACCAAACGGGACTTTGTCGCGGGAGTACAGACGGTGGCTAAATGATACCAATTCATCTTCAGCAACAAGGAGACAGGTGAGCTGTCACACTTCAAGCCTTCTCTTGAGAAAGCAAAAAACTTCAGCTACAAGCTGGATTCTGCCAGCGAAAGCGTTGGCCCAGGAACCTGAGCCACGACAGTAGTAGTAGCGGTGGCGGGGATGCTTTTTCAGGGTCGAGGAACTTCATCAGAAACTTGAGGAACTTCTTCAGAAGCATGAGGAACTTCTTCAGAAGCTTAAGGAACTTTGCAAGCTTGAAACTTCTCCCACTCAGGATCAGATGCCCTGGCTCTATTTTTCTGAAACATTTCGTGGAAGAGCCCCTTCAGCCATGACCTCTTAGCATCTGCCTTGAGAACAGTTTTGATGAGGTAGTCCTGGTAGTTCTTGGTGGGGAATATTCTCAATGCTGCCTCGTCTCTCGCCAGCCGCTTACTCCCTCTTTTGTTGAAGATGTGCTCAATAGCCTCCCTGTGGATGGCGGCCAACCCCTCCTCTCTACCTTCGGTGTGACCAGTGGCATGTCCAGCCTCACGGCCCTCAGTCACAGTGGTACTGATCTCCACTCGGAAGTAATCTGTGGCTCCAGTCTGTATATCATCCAACACCTGGTGTTCATCAGCAGTGTGGATATCGAATACACCAGCCCATTTCCCTACCGTTAGGGGATCTTAGGGATCAATCCTAGCCTTCGTGAGAGCTAAAATTAGAGGACTCTTAGAGGGTGTCCTTGGGAGATCTAGTGACCCGCCCTGGGCACTGTTAATCTTCTTGTAGAGCATCCGAGTCAATAATTCCTTTGTACTATGGGCCTGTGTGGTCTCCTCTATGGCAGTCAGTATCTCCACATCAGATGGAGGTGGGACAATGGCTCGCTCTTGGATAATGTTGACATCATAAAGTAGTCGTCGGACAATTGGCAGCTGTACTGGTTTCTTCTTGGAGGGTGATACAGGTTTCTTCTGCTGACTGAAGACGAGCTCGTGAAGTAGTTCTTTATAAATCACCATTTAAAAACCTGTATATACCTAGACATTAAACATGCAGCAGTATGTTCAGCATCTGGATGGGGCAGTTGAACCTGTGGCCTCGCACCACACTGTTCCCCGGAAGGACTGTCTGACAGTCATTCAACCTAGTATCCAGGATGGGAACCATCTATCCACAGTGGGGAAGTTCATCGACTTCGCCCTCTCTGAGCAGATCCATGAGATTAGGAGCATGATGCTCAAGTTCAAGCCCAAGAGCACAGAGGCGAAGAAGGTAAAGCTTCCGCAGGTGATGAGCAGGTGGGAGATTATGCAGAACAACAATACCCTGGACACCACCTATGTGAATGATGAGTACCGGGTCCTGGCTCCACTGGCTTGTGGACCTTCCTACTACGAGAAGGGGAAAGGGTACTATGCCACCAGAAGCAATGACGGCTTCACAGAATTTGACTTACAACCGGACGGAGAAATACCTGTCGTGGTGCCACTCTTCTCGATCCTCGAGAACACACACATGAACCAGGCCTTGATGCAGGACAAACTGTTCCTCCATGTGTACACCGAACATCTTACGGATGTAACGATGACCTCTCTGCAACTTCAGGTTTGGCATGATGAGAACGACCAGGAACTAAAACGTGCGGGCTCTGGACAACGAATCCTGCATGTAGAGCGAGAGCATCAGCACGTCCAGGCTATGGCTAACCAGTGTCCAGAGTGACATTACAACGAGGTGCCTTGGACTGCATAGCTGTAGCAGTATTGGTTCAGATGGGAGGGGTGCTCCAGGAGGTGGAGGGCTAGACGACTTCAAACTTGTGGTGGCTGGGACCAACGTACTCGGTGAGGTGTGCGATCTGGCTGATTGCTGTCTCTATCGATAGACAATGAAGTCATTGCCTTACTCCACCTAACCAGTGGCCACGAGGATCTCGAGTTGGTGCTCGATGGTCAGTGCCACCTCGGAGGAAGGGACATCCTGCCTAACCATGGCAACCAGCTCAGCTTTAATGTTGGGAACCTGCTTGGAGAGCGAGGGGGCACTAACCTGGTCGGAGTAACGGTGCTGTACTTTGGATATAGTAAGGTTCACTTCTCGCAAAATAGAGGTATTCAGCTTGAATGCGCATAGAGAATAACTCCAGCAGCTGTCCCAGCTACAACCACAGCTCCTACTACTACTACTACTACTACTACTACTACTACTACTACTACTACTACTACTACTACTACTACTACTACTACTACCACTACTACTACTACTACTACTACTACTACTACTACTACTACTATGGCCTCGGCCATCTTCTGACCTCCTAATGCCTCATAGTTGAGCGTCGGATCAGAGAGCTTTACAGCATCGTAGTACTCATCGAGACTCTCATCGGCCTCGTGGATGTGTTGGTGGCTTGAGCCTTTTGTTGCCATCGACTTGCCTCCCTTTGGTGCATATGTTCGAGTGCCTTGCTGTACTCAAACTTCTCCTTAGAGAGCTTCTCCATCGCCTGGTTATGATGTTTTCTCTCTGCCGCCACCGCCTTATGGTCAGTGAAGCTGAGACCCCAGTTCGTAACGCAAACACACCTGCATTCAAGATTCCAGATGCCATGTCTATGCATGTGATCTAAACCTGGTTTAGGTCTTGCATGTTCCTCTGGCATAGAGGCTGTTCCCACATCAGTATGCGCAGTAGATGGCTGTTCAAACAGGCGGTCATTCCAGGGTATGGGTGAGAGGGTTGCCCATTGTGGTGGAGAGATCCAATGCTGAGGTTACTAGGCTGATAGGACAGAAGCCAGTCAAGTCCATTCAGCGATCATCTGTGGCACAACCTCGATGCTCTGTTCAAGAACTATGCTCAGAGGATAAACTTCCATCTGATTCCCTGGTTTTGGTATTTGTATGGGCCTGGCGAGTTGGAGGGTGGATGTAGGCGGGCGACTGACCCAACTGGTCGATAGATGTATACAAGTTTGACAGGTATGTGGAGATGGCTGGACAGCCTATCCTGTACTACCTGGCACAGTCGGAGAGCAGTCCTAGGTGGCCGTTTGTATGAGAGGAGCTCCAGCTTATCCCTACAGATACCCGACTACCTCCACTCCGGAGAGTAGACATCCTCCACTGACTGTTGGTTGAATATGTCACATGATGCTCATACCAGCAGCTCTTCGCTGAAAGCATCCATTGGAGTGATGGCATCCTTGTGACCATAAGCCAGGATGTGAATACCATCGGGAGTGATCCATCGCTTTGTGTATAAGGGGCTGAGGCATGTTTTGGTCTGGTGGACTCCATAGAGGTGGTGACCCTCACTTCACAGCATGTTCATACCATGGTGGAAGACGTTTTGCTCGAAGAGGCATTCCTTGTACTGCTCATGGCGAATCTGTCTAACCACAGCCCTGCGCACACCTTTGCCTTCTTGACTTCCTGTTCATCTGACCACTTGATAGAGTACATCTTCGGGTGCAGGCCAACACGCGCCTGGATTGACACCTGACACACTCATCCTTCATCTTGCCCAGGACCTTCTTGTTGGCAGTACTGTGTAGCAGTTGTGTTACTGGGTAGTCGCTTGTGTCATAGAGGTCACTCCTCACAGCCATATCAGCATAGACATCCTCAGTCTGAATCTCCAACAGGAAGCTGTCTGTGTCAGTGTACAGGAGCACACAGTTGGCACCATATAGTCGCTTCAGCTGGTTGTAGTAGAAGTCATAAATGAGGTGCTTCGATAGGTCCAGGATGGACATTCCCACATAGACAGGGCGGTTCAGCAGCAGGCGCGTCTTGTACATGCGGAGAGCAGCTAGATCATCATCGAAGACCTTCACCTGGGAGAAGTTAGGCTTGGCTATTAGGTGGTGCAGCTTGTCCTCCTCGGATGACTGCACTAGCTTGACATCCACTCACTTGCGCAAGTTCTCCATGGTCTTACCGAAGACAGTGTTATTCATCAGCTTGTAGAGATCCTTCTCAAAGTTGCTGTTGGCCTTCTTACGGAGCACTGTGTTGAGTCGGATGTAAGGCTCCATCCACAGCAACTGATTGAAGCGTATAACCCTGTGCACCTTCTTCAACCTCATACTCAGGCTGAGGTAGAGCTTCAGGTTGCGGTAGCGGAGAACGTACTGTTCTCTGTCTCTCAGGTTACACACCAGGTTTTCTGCTGCCGTCTCTGCTATTGACTCGCCCAATGCACACTGATACTCTGCGAGCCACTCTCCCTTCACCTTCATCCATTCAGGCGCCAGGGTAGGTATTGTGCATGTCATGCAGCTCTTGTAGGTACTCACGGTCAACCTCTAGAATATAGCCCTTTTCATCATCATCGGGACGTTGTGTAATCTCTTTGACATCAATGTCCTCCATCCATTCAAACCACCTCGTCGATAGGTATTGGCTCATTGCCCAGCCATAGAGATTGTTAGCGTCCAGATTCATGATGTGGCTTGTTGGCTGTTGTGGATTATAACCAGCTATGTATGGGTTGTTTGCCTTAGCATAGCATTTGCTGACCATTGATCCGCCACCCCTGAGTCCTTTCTCTATGAAGAGATGCATGTCGTAGTCAGTGAGGAGCTCCAGCTCCACACCTGTCTTTCTTAGAAGTGCACCCCAGCTCACCTCTGGGCTTGTGTAATAGTGTGCTGGTTCCAGACGATACTGCTGGAGGCATGCGATACGGAAGTTCTCAAAAAAATCTGCAAGGAGCAGTGTCAGACCGCAGATAGAAGTCATGATAGTCTCCCATGGTCTGGCAGCCGAACTGGACCAAGACAGCCTATGCGTGGTTGTAGTCCCTGTCAGATATTCCCTCACCAGAGAGTTTACTGTAGAAAGCAGCTTGAGGTGGGAGAGAGGTCTCATTGAAATGGTGCCACCCATCCATGTGCTCATAGGGGCATACACCCGTGCAGAGGAGGAGCTCATGCTTGGCAGTATTAGGTTCATACTGTTTTGTAAGTGGGCACGTTGTGGAACTAGCTACCAGCTTTTCAAGTGATGCTCGGAGGAACTGGGCCGAGTCAATGAACCGCGACCAACGGCGGCTGAAGGAGATGTACTTCTTCATATTGTTGCGGATGTAGTTGATTTGTCCCTGTTTGGGAGATGGCCTGCCTGATGATGTGAGAATCATATCCATGCAGGTTGTGGAACACGACTGGGATGGTGGTGGTCCTAGGGTTAAGGCACAGCTTTAGATTACACACATTGTGTGCTGCTCCCCGATAGAGACCAGTGATGTGGCAGTGATCTCTGACACTTTCCCCATCTAATGGTCTGTCGCACACATGGTTGTATGAGCTCGCCAGTCCTCTCTAGTCAGCTCCATCGGCCTAGGATGGGCAATCACAGCTGTTATCTTCTCCTCTTCCCATGCCAATCGATCCAGGAAGTGCTTAGCTGCATTCTTCTCCTCGATACAGCACTGGTGGTTCACTGACACCTTCACAGCAGACCACAATGTATGAGAACCCACATATCTCATGATGTTGTGTTTTCTGTGTGCTGCTCTGAGCCGGATTTGCCTCTGGCCCCTCAATCTTGGTTGTTAGGGCTTCAAAGTCGGCATAGATGATGAATGGCACCTTGAGTTGCTTGTGGTGGTTGGTGAACTGTAGCATCTTCCTATCCTCTATAGGCATTTTTATTCGCATTGGTCTGCCACTGATGCCACAGCACTCCGGTTTGTGCTTGATGAAAATGTCTTTGCGAGAATAACAGTGGAGACACTGCTCGTAGAAGTGCTTTCTCCCTTTATACTGACTCTGATCATAGAGCAGACGATTCAGGTCTTTAATCCAGGTATACTGTTGCTTGCCACCCTTCTTGATAAGCAGCAGCTTTGTCCTTGGAATGACGGGATCAGCCTCACTCACATGCAGTGGGTAGACACCCTTGTCATGCCCGAATACATTAATGGCCATGCCATTCTGCCGCTGAACATGCTTAAGCTGGTGAAGAAGGGTTGGAGAGTCTACACTGCTGAAGTCAAGGGTGTCCCAGTGCCCTAATTACCTCGATGTCCACTGGGGATTACTGTCTGCAGGATAAGCAGCAGCCAAAAGAGACCAGCGAAGACAATTGTCATCTTTGTTCTAGACATTAACCATGGCACGTTTTCACTTAATCGAAGTGGGGCGATCGATGTAGGACCCACCACGTAGTCATTGATATCTGGCAATGTTGAGGTACAATGCATCAACCTGGTCGACTGCCCAGCCAGACCCCTCATGGGTGTAGTTCTCAAGGCCTTGCAGCACCTTGGCTTTGGCTTCATTCGCAGCCTCACTAATATTGCTTGCCTTCAGGACGGCATGCTGCTTAAACCAGAACAGGGGATTTGTGGTGACCTCTGTCCCGTCATTCTTCTCCTTGTGGAGGGTGATCTTGAGAGTAAGGCAGAACTTCTCAGAAAGGAGAGCTGGGGTTGGCTTCTTGGGAGTGGTTGGCTTCTTCCTGCATGGGGCTGGCATTGGCTTCTCTGGAGTGGTTGGTAGCTTCCTGCATGGGGCTGGGGTTGGCTTCTCTGGAGTGGTTGGTAGCTTCCTGCATGGGGCTGTTGTTGGCTTCTCTGGAGTGGTTGGTAGCTTCCTGCGTGGGACTGGGGTTGGCTTCTCGGGATAGAGAGCTGCCAGGTTCTTGGCATAAGAGGTACAGCTAATAAGACCCTGCTGCACAATCTGGCCAAATTTTGAATTACTTCATTAATGTCCATAGCAGACGTTTGTACATATCCAGTTACGTTTCTCTAATATGGGGATTTTGATGGTATCACATGCTGGGGGGGGGGCCTGGAGGGGGGGGGTGTGTGTGTGGCCTGAGGAGGCGGGGAGCAGACAGACAGACAGACCACTGACACACTGTTCGCAAATCAAGTTATCAAGTGTGCTCTACTATCTGGCAATATTGTTTATATTTACTATGTCCTATTAAATATATAGCGAGATTTGAACCGGCGATTTTAAAGTGTAACTCGACATATAATGAATAATGCATTATCCATCTCAGCCATACATGCATTTACAAAAAATGACCTAGATTTATCTGATAACCTATTACACGTTATCTATGATATGAAATTAATATCCTGTCAGGAAAAAATCTGTACACATGTTATAGACGGCTGTAATATCCTTGTCTAGGTCTCTATCTTTTGTAACAGTATTGTCGTTTGTAGGTGTTTTATGAGGATAATATTAATTCAGTAAGAACTGTAGTGTGTGTAATTTCTTATATGATTGGAAATAATATGTCATGAATTCGCACCGTTTTCACAGAGCTAAGGGAATATATGCCTACAGAATGCCATCAGTAATGTCATTAATCATACATGTATACATATCATAGACTGTTGTAGACTGTTGTCAATAATTTCAAAATGTAGTTATCAGTGCGCTATCAGTCTGATTGATGTGTTTGCTATTATTGCACAACAATTCATAAATGATAAATGTCATTATTTGTGGGCTAGTTATCGGTTCCCCATTGGCTCAATTCATAATGGCGCCAAAATAAACCCTGGTTCAAATCTCTCAAAAGACCTCAGCTAGATGGGTCCCAGTTTCGAACAAAAAAGGGTACGCACTAGTGTAGGGGTACAATGACAGAAATAGGAGCAATGGGAACCACATAAAAAACCCTGCAGGAAAGAGAGAAGAGAGTGAGAGGCCATTTGGCCGGCGATAATGGAGTATGGGAGGTCTTTTTGGGTTTTTTTGCTGCAACGTTATCACGCATCTGTTCTGACAGCCCACCTCCCTCCTGTAGTCGCCGATCGGCGATCCTCTGTTCTGACAGCCTTCTGTTCTGGCAGCCTTATTTTATCTACCACTCTAGAGACTACATGGGCAGAAATTATATGGCCCAGGAATTATACTTCCTCCTTGAATAGATGCCACTTCTTTGGTTTCAGCTTGATGTTGGCTGCTTCTACGAGACTGCAGATTCTGGACAGCATTTTCGAAAATGGAACTGACTATCACGTCAAGATAGCTAGGGTAGATTTACCATTGAACCAGCTCCAATCGTTCAAAGGTACCAGGGGTGTTGCTTAACACAAAGGGCATTTGGCAGAACTGAAGCAACCCATTTCTGCATACAAAAGTGGTTTTAGCCTTGTCTTTCTCATCTATCACCACTACTCTCTCTCTCGCGTGCGTGCGTACGTGCGTGCGTGCGTGCGTGCGTGCGTGCGTGCGTGCGTGCGTGCGTGCGCGCGTTTGTGTGTGTGATCTCGTATCAACTTCTAGTCATTGTACCCCTTCACCCTAGTATGTACCCTTTGAATTTTGTTTCGAAATTTGGGTACTTAGGTGAGGTCTTTTGAGTAGATTTATATCCTATCCATGGCTGGGATTGTGTCCGGATCCAATGTCACTACCGACTGCACCACCAGATCACCAGTAGTTTTTAAGTAAATAAGATATATAAATCTGATATATGTTGTGCAATTTGTTGTGCAAGACAGTGACAGTGATGTCATGGTGTGCCTTTCTCCCTGTTAGAGACATAAGCATACCTATGGTTACCTTACCTACATTTGGTGACCACCTGTCTTTATCCCTGTTAGAGACATAGGCATACCTATGATTACCTGTCTTTAGTGACCACTTGCCGTTCTTCGTGTTAGAGACATAGGCATACTCATGAATACCTGGCTTTAATGACCACCTGTCTTTCTCCCTGTTAGAGACATAGGCATACCCATGAATATTGGCCATGATCGAGAGAAAGCTGGAGGAAGCAGTTCTTGACTTGAGGGGAGTTAAATGAAGGCAAGCGACATTGGCGTGGCTGTGACGGAGACCAAATCCAAAGTTCTGCAAGGCCTTGAGAACTACACTCGCGAGGGGTCTCTGCCTGGTCAGTAGACCAGGTTGAGGCATTGTACCTCAACATCGCTAGATACCAACCACTTCGTGGGGGCCATATTTTGACACCTCATCTTCCACCATGGGAAGGCGTCCAGTGGTCAATGTTAAAACCAGGGATGACCATTGTCTGCACTGGTCTCTCCTCTCTGCAGAATTTCCAGCAGCTGACAACACAAATCAGCTGGCAAAGTACGCAGAGCACTGGGACAGCTTTGACTTCTGTGGTGTAGATTCTCCTACACCACTCTCCCAAATAACGTAAGTTGAATGGCAGAACAATGTGGTCATTAATGTCTCCAGACATGATATGGGTATTTACCAACTGCAGCTGAGTGGAGCTGATCCTGACATTCCGAGGATGGATCTGCTGCTTCTTGACAAGGGCGGCAAGCAACACTGCTTGGATCAAAAACCTGAATTGCTTGCTCCATTATCAGAGTCTGTATGAAGGGAGAAAGCACCTCTGTGATCCTACTCACTCAGCACTAGTAGTGTGGCATGTGTCAGTGCCATACCAATGTGCATAAAGATGCCTGCACATGGTAGGCAGATGCTGCAGTTAATCAACCAGCACAAACAGCTCAAGGTGCCATTCATCATCTATGCCAACTTCGAAGCCCTAACAACAAAGATCGAGAGGTCAGAGTTGAATCCAGCGCAGAGCAGCACTCAGAAGACACAACACTATGAGGTCTGTGGCTTCTCCTATACAGTTGTCCGCTGTGCTTGTATCGAGAAGATGCGGATAAGCGCTTCCTGGACCAACTCGCACAGCGAGAGGAGAAGATAACGAATGTGCTCCCTCACACTATGCCAATGGAGATGACTACAAAAGGCTGGCGAACTCATGAAACTGCAATCAGCTGTCATGTGTGCGACAAACGTTTAGCTCATGGTGGAGTCGCAGACAGTGTCTGGTACCATTGCCACATCACCAATCTCTACCGGGAAGCAGCACACAATGCTTGTAATCTCAAGCTGCGCCTCAGCATAAAGTCCACCACAGTCCCGGTCGTATTCCACAACTGGCGTGGATATGATTCTCACCTCATCATGCAGGCCATATCCAGGACCGAGGGGCCAATAAACTGTATCCCCAATAACATGGAGAAGTACATGTCTTTCAGTTTCCGCCGACTCCAATTTATTGACTCAGCATCCTCCTGGCTGGCATCGCTTGACACGCTGGAAGCTAGCAGCACCAGATTCCAGCTTACACAGTGGTATGAGCCTAATGCTGGCACACATGAGCTCCTGCTTTGCGAGGGTGTGTACCAATATGAGCACATGGATGGTGGGAACGCTTCAATGAGACCACTCTGCTGCCACAGTCTGCCATCTACAGTAAGCTTGTTGGGGAGTGCATATCTGACAGCGACTACAGCCATGCCCATGTTGTCTGGGCCAGGTTCGACTGCCAGACCATAGGAGACTATCATGACCTCTACCTGCAGTCTGACACTCTTCTACTTGCAGACGTCTATGAGAACTTCCGCACAACATGCCGCAGACAGTACGGTCTAGACCCAACACACTACTACACTACTTCTGGTTTGTGTTGGGATGCACTGCTAAAAAAAACAGGTGTAGAACTGGAACCACTCACCGACAATGACATGCATCTCTTCGTGGAGAAAGGACTCAGAGGAGATGTATCAATGGTTAGCAAGCTATATGCCAAGGCCAACATCCTCAACATCCTTGACTATGAGCCAACCCTATCGACAAGCCATGGTACCTAGATGCTAACAAGCACCATGGCTGGGCAATGAGCCAGTACCTACGAACTTGGGGGTGGTGAAGGGGTGGGTGTTCAAGTGGGTTACTGACTTGCCAGCCAGAGAGATTACACAACATCCTGATGATGCTGAGAAATGTTATATCATGGAGGTGAACCTGGAGTACCTACAAGAACTACATGACATGCACAATGATTACCCACTGGCGCCTGAATGGAGTGCGGTGAAGGAGGAGTGGTTATCAGAGCATCAAACCAATGGGTGGTTTCCACAAAGCACAGGCCTGGATAAACTAGTACCTAATCTGAGAGACAAAGAATGCCAAGTTCTTCACTACCGCACCCTGAAGCTTTATCTCAGTCTGGGCACATGGCTGGAGAAAGTGCACTGGGGTCTATGATTTTTCAATCTTTTCCCGTGGATGGAACCCTACTTCAGAGTCAACACGGAGCTCCGAAAAACAGGCCACCAGCAACTTTGAGAAGGATCTCTACAAGTTAATCAACAATGCTGCCTTTGGCAAGACAATGGAGAACCTGTGTAAATAGGTGTATGCCAAACTGGTCCAGTCATCCGAGGACAGGCTATGCCAATTCATTGCCAAGCCCAACTATATGTGAGCGAAGGTGTTTGATAATGACATAGCCGCTCTCAACATGTATAAGACCAGCCTTGTGGTGAACCGGCCAGTTTATGTAGGTATGTCCATCCTAGATCTCTTGAAGCACCTCATGTATGACTTCTACTACAACGAGCTGAAGCCGGAGTATGGCACCCGCTGTGAGTTCCTGTACACTGATACAGACAGCCTCCTGCTGGAGGTCCAGACAGAGACATCTACACTGATACGGCCTCTTCACTTCCATGCTATTCACTACATGTTCCACCGCATAAGAAGCATGGCCCAGAGCGGCCTCAGCTTCCACTTGTGATAACTCTATAATGGGGGGTATAGCATGAAGTGGGTGGGAATGGGAAGAGGTTGGTGGAACAACTTTTCCATCCTTCCCCTTGGAAAACACAAACGAGAAACTCTTCAGATATGACTTCCCAGATTGAGTAGACCCGCACTGAGGATGGTGAGGGCGAGTACGTACCTCGTCATCGTCCTCAGCATCAGTCGATCGTTCACTGTACTCATGACTTGGTAGGAGAAAGGTCGACCTGGCACCGCGGTGCTCAGAACTAACGTCAGGAATACTCGTCTTCGCAGAGACATCTGTCTGGGTACTGGTGTCATGTGGAATGCCAAGTTCAAGCTCTGGTACTGGGTCGTCACTGACACAAGTTTTAAGCTGATCAAATTGGATGACTGAGGTCAGGCCAACCGAAGCATGGATACGGTAGGTCACGTCCGACGTCTTACCTACTACCACATAGGGCCTTTCCACTGGTAACTCAGTTTACTTGGCACGTTTGCAGATTGTCACGAATCGTGTACCCAAACCATTCTTCCCGCTTCATATGGGTCTCCATGCACCTGCCGGTCGTGCCACGTTTTCTGATGCTGGTGTGCAGTGGATAAGGTTGCTCTCACTAGCTCATGGGTCTGTTCTATCCAATGCCGCATAAGCTCTACATAGAGAGATGGTGAATTTTTCTCACCCCGGAATCCTGGGCATGGCCAGATCCAGTGGCAAAGCTAATTCATGGCCTAACATTAAATGCGCAGGGGTATAGCCTGTGCTAGAATGTATTGAAGTGCGGTATGCCATAAGCATATATGGGACTTGTAAATCCCAATCTCTACAATCAAGGCGTGTTTCCTTCAGCAACATTTCCGCGAGTGCATGGTTGAATCTTTCGAGAATACCGTTGCTGCGGAGATGATATGGAGTTGTTCTTGTTTTGACGATATGAAACAATTTGCAGAGTTCAGAGATCAGCCGGCTCTCAAAATTACTTCCTTGATCAGAGTGCGGCTCATAAGGCATTCCAAACTGCCAGAACACATTGCTTACCAAGACCTCCACTACTGTGGATGCCTCTTGGTCCAGCAAAGCAAATGCTTCCATCCACTTCATAAAATAATCTTGCAATACGAGGATGTATTTGTTTCCTTCATCCGTCGTATTCAAGGGTGTGAGCACATCAATAGCCACCCGCTCCCACGGTGTACCAACGATCTTAATTTGAAGTGGTGCGGAATGGTGCTGGCCAACAGCGTGTCTTTGACATGGGACACATTTGGCGACCCATGCCTTTACACTATCGCATATCCCAATCCAGTGGAATCTCTGTTTTATCCGTGTTAATGTCCGCTCAACAGCTAGATGACCCACATTATCGTGTAGTTGTTCCATGATTGTGTTTCAATAACATTCCGGAATCACCAAGCGATTATTAACGTAGAGGACACCTTGCCGAATGTGGCATTCCTCAAACCGCTGGTAGTAGTACTTTGCTGTTGCGGATCGTGGTATAACAGATTCCCTGGGAGGATGTACCCCCTCATGGATCCACTCGTATATGTTTTGTGTTTGCGCGTCTGTTGCTTGTTCGTGAGCAACTTTCTCCATGTTCCACTCTGTGCACCACAATTCGGGGGACACCGGAGATGGCTGTGTTGTTGTGTCATGGTGGTGGCTACTTTGGGTTCATCCTTAAGCCCGATTCTGCTCAAGGCATCAGCATTTCCATGCAGTTTGCTGGGTCTATGAAGTTAAAAGCCTGAATGGATTCCTACCACCTCGCTACCTGGCCCTCCAGATTTTTTAGGTTTCTGAGCCAACATAGGGAAGCGTGATCCATACAGAGAGTAAATGGGCGACCATACAGAAAGTGTTTGTAATACCTGACAAAGTAGACCACAGTCAGTAGTTCTCGCTTAGAGGTCGCATAACGTTTCTCTGTTTTGTTTAAAGTACGTGAACCATAACCCAGTACCTGCTCTGTTCCATCCTCCGTGACCTGAGATAGAACTGCGCCGATGGCGTAAGCTGATGCATCAGTGTCCAGGATGAAATCGAGGTTATGGTTAGGATGAGCGAGAATTGGAGCAGTCATCAAGAGCATAGGCACTTTTAGCCTGACGTCGTATCCTCTCCTATTTATATATAAGACTAAAGGTCTGCATCAGTTGCGATTGACGTGTTGATGCTACTACGATTCCTCTGGACTGATATAAAACCACTGGAGTTTATTTACTAAATAATATGTTGCGCTTAAAGCGGATACATATATCAATCCGACTGTATAGCATTTGGATAAAACCACACCAAGAATTTCATAATATACGAAAACATTTAGGCGTATACGACGACACTCCCCGTCAAACTAATATACGTAACAAAATGTGACATTTATAAAGTATTCAATACTACCTTTCTTTCATATAAGATGCACCTTAATTTGTATAAATAAGTTGGGAATTATTTCAATAAACCGACAATTCGACACTTTTGGTTGATATACATGTTAGTAAGACTACCTTAGCGTCAATTCAACAGAACCCATCCATTTCGTTGCGCAATGTTTACAAATTTCAAAATGGTCAAGTTCGTTAGAGCAGTTATCCGGTTCCATTTGGTGGAATCGAGTCCCTAGTTACAAATATCAATGTTAAAAAATCAAGTCAATTCGTCCTATATACAACTCGTCCTACATACCAAAATTATCAGAGAAGCCTGAACGAGAAAGAAAATCCGGAAAGTGACAACCAAAAACCTCCCACAAATATAGCTAAAATAAGTTCTGTTTTGAAAAACTCCTGTTGAAACCCAATGTTACTGGATATAGATTTGTAATCATTCATTTCTATTGCAAGCTGCACACGATCGTGTTTACATGGGTACCAAATATGCTATTTCTCAATTACCTGACTCCAAGATTCGCTGTTGTTTATCCAAACCGTGGAGTCGGGAAAATGCATAAGTTCTACGTGAAATGATATCGCATTTCTGCCAAGTATTTGATATATTGTGTAATTATAGTCATGCTGTTGACCTAAATGTATGCACCACTTGGAAGATGCATGTATCCATTTGAGGTTCAGTATATTTTTTAGTTGATACATATCCATGCTTTTTCGTGATAGGCCGATGATTACTCCCTATACTAATCGTCCTTTCGCACCTTTCTATATATATACATAGAACGTAGCATACGAGTACGACGTCACGCTGAAGGTGCTTATGGTCAAGAGTTCCTTCAACGCCCTGAAGGAACCTTCACACTCACTCGTCCACTCAAATGGTCCATCTTTTTCGGTGATCTTGAAGAGGGGTGATGAAATCTCACTGAAATGATGGATGTATCGGCGATAGTACTAACAAAGACCAAGGAAGCTCCGAGTTTCCGTGACAGACACAGGGATCTGCCACTCCACCACCGCTTTTGTTTTTGACAGTTGGGTGCCCACTCCATCACCGGATATGACGTGTCCCAGGAACTCGATGCTCTGTCTGAAGAGATGACATTTCTTGGGTTTGAGCTTTAAGTTAGTCGTGCGGAATCTAGATAGCAAGGTGTCTAAATTGGATAATGTTTGCTCAGATGAGGGACCAAAGATGATTACGTCGTCGATGTAGCACAGACAGATTTCCCATTGCAGGGTAGTTAATACCTGCTCAATGAGATGCTCGAAAGTTCCTGGAGCATTACACAAGCCATAGGGCATCTTGCGGAACTGGAAAAGACGGTCTCTGCACACGAATGTTGTCTTCTCCATGTCAGTCTCATCCATGGCTACCTGCCAGTACCCACTAGCTAAATCAAGGGTGCAAAACCACTTGCCTACAGACAAGGAATCTAGAGCCTGATCTATCCGTGGTAGCGGATAGGAATCCTTGACGCTAAGATCATTAAGGCGGCGGTAGTCTATACAAAACCGCAAAGATCCGTCCTTTTTGCCTGCTAGTACTATGGGACTGGCCCAGAGGGATGCTGATGGCTCAATTATTCTGGGCCGCAATATGTCCTCTACCTGTTGGTGTGCCTCCACTTCCTTATGAATAGGGAGCCATCGAACGGGCTGTCAGATGGGTCGGTTGCTTCTGGTGTCAATGGAATGTCGTACTAGATGAGTCTCTCCGAGGTCCATGTCTCCAGCCAAGAAACTATCATGATATTCATGAAGTAATTTCCGTATTTGTTGTTTTGGGGATTGCATAATCCAACTGTAGCACACATATCTAGGTCATGTAAGTGTTTGGGCAAATCATCATCAGATGTTGCTGATGTGATTGCAGTTGGGGCTGTTTCCACCAACTGGCCACAACGGACTCCTGGTTCAAGTGTTATTGGGTCCGCAGTGCCATTGAATACACAGAAGGGTGTATGATCATTGTTGGTAGTGTCCACGATTATGCGGGGACTGGTGCATTGTGAGGCGATCATGTATTCAGGGTTGGGTTCCAGCATGGCTGTGTGAGTGTTGTTTCCTAATTGTGGTGCAGTGGCCCACAAGATCATATCCTGACCCGGCTCAACTGTGGTGGCGGTTGCTGATATTACTGCACACGTATCATATAGTGATGATTCTGGTCCAATGGGTATCTGTCGGCCATGTATGTCTAGTTCATGTTGTCTGCAGTGTATGACGGCTTCGCTGGCACTGAGGAAATCAGAACCCAGCAGGGCATCATTTTGAATAGAGGCGATAACAACTCGCTGAATGAATTGCATCTCCTCTATCATTATTACAAGGTTTACTACTCCAGCCACGGGAACATCGGCTCCCGTAGCTGTTTGCAAAAATATATATGTAGGCTTAAGACGGGATGCTCTCATACAAGCGCTTGTTAAAAACTGTGATGGAAGATCCAGTGTCCACAGTGGCACTGGTGGATATTCCGCTAAACAGACAGGCACACTTATATATCACCTTGCGGTAAGCCTGCGGAAGCGTCTCCAATGATACCATTTGTGGAAGTAATGGTGGTGCAGTATCATTCTGTATATAGTCTGCTTGTTGCCGGATAGCTTCTGTGAGTGCGATTGGTGGCTGAGTGTGGAAAGGACCAACCCATCGTCGCTGCTGCTGTGATTGCTTAGGCGATGATGGAGTTGGGGGTAGCAATGGTGGTGTAGTTGTTGCGGATTCTGTGCAAGCTGTGTTGGTGTATACTGCAGTGCAGATAGGATCTTCATGTTCGCGGACGAGGGCTAACTGTGCGAGCCACTTTTTACAATGCATCATGGGATGTTTAGTTGATGCGCAGAGGAAACAATGATGGCACGGTACTTTAACTTTATTCGTACGATGTTTCTTTTTGCGGACCCATGATGCTGAATGGATGCTGCCTTCGGAATCACTGTTGCTGGTGGACGTCGTTGATGAGGCTGTAAGGGGTTGTGAATTGCATACCACCATGGGACACTGGGTGTTAAGTGCCTTGGTGGTGGGACGTGGTGCTTGCAAAAACGAATGTGTTGATGAGTAGAAATGGCCGCCTGATGTTGGGGTTCAGGGGCCACAGTTGAGCCGAGTTGTGGAAATGGGCAGCGAAGTGACTCTGTAATCGGTGCCCATGCTAGTTTGACGGATTCTTAGGCTGTGGGGTACGTCGGTCAGCGGTTGGAGTTGTAGATGGAGGCTGGCTTGGGCACTGGTCCTTCCAGTGACCCGGCTGATCACATCCAAAGAATGTGTTTGGTGGTGGTGCGGAAGTTGTGATGGGTTGCGGTCTAGTGGTGGATTGTGTGGCGGCTGTAGTGCTGAGTGTTGTGACGAGATTAGTGAGTGCGGAGATTTGTTTAGTAATCTCTTCTAATCTTTCATGCATGTTTTGCCTATTGCTATTATTGTGCTGGTTCCCGCATCCTTGGGCGTGGTTGTGGCCCCTGCGATGTGATTGGGCATGCCCTCTTCCTCTAGACGCGTGATTTTTACCAGTTTGTTGTGGTTGAGCGTGTTGTTCATTTGCTGATGTGTTTGTAGTTGCTATGTTTGATTCGGTAGTAGTTGCGACATTGACATCATTCACTTCATTTATTGGATGTAGTTGGCGGCGATTATTCTTTTCCCATTCTAAGAAATTCTCAATCCGAACCATGGTGGCCATGCATTGTTGAAGGCTGCCATGTTCCGTGAGAAATAGACTTTACTTTGGCGCAGGTTGTCCGATCAATGCGTTGATGAAAGTGTCAAGATGTCAGTGGGTTACGCCCTCGAGATTTGTGCTGGGGTATGCATGGATAACTAAGCGATGAATGCAGCTTGCTAACTCCGGTAGCATTTCCTCTGGGCATCGACGTAGATCTTTGAGTTGGCGTTGACTTGTTTTTCTGAGGGCTGTATCACTTAATCTTTCCGACAACGCGTTCTCCAGTTCAGTGTAGGATGGAGTGTAGTCGGTGCGCAAGTCTGCCAGAACTTGCAGAGCTTTTCCTGACAACTTTGTAGCTAAATATTCGCCTATCCGACGATTGCTCCACCGGTTTGTCCTACTTATTATTTCAAATTGCACTTTGTAATTAGTCCAATCAGTCTCCCCACCAAATTCGGGGGTGGGGTGTGTGGAGGGGAATGATCCAGCCATGTCCTCATGTAGAAGTAAGTGGCGTGAAACCTGGTGGTGGTGCTCGCAAAACTGCTGAGAATGCGGATGCTGGTCGGTGTGTAGGTGGTGGTGGTGGTGGTGTTTCCCGTCAATGTCCCTGTCGATGCTGACGCATCCATGAAGGTGATTCTCATTGATGATGTGTTGCATGGTACGTGGATTCTGCCGAATACTGCCATGATGCGGGTCCATAGACAGGTGTAGGTCTATAAATGGTGGAGGCGTGCTGTGTAGACGACGTGGACGTACCTGATGCTGTGAGATAAATTCCTCGTATGGAGCAGTGCAGGTGACTGATGCGGAATGTGTGTGCAGTGTGGATGTCTTCTGAAGTATTGCTGAAATGGTGTAGCCGTTTCCTCTGGTTCATAATGCGGTACTGTTGGATAATAAGGTGATGACGTGTGAAAAGGAGGAGATATGGGAAATGGTACATGACCATCCGACCACTGGTCACCCATTGATGACGTAGGCGAACATAATGGTCGTGAAGGTTGTGGTTGCCCCCTTGGGCGTCTTTGATGTGGTTATCCGCGATCCGGCATAGATGGTGGTGGCCTATCGCAGAGATCCGATAAAGTGATGTATTGAGTTCCCACCTGTGAGGCATCGCAAAATGTCCTCTCGCTGATCGGTGAGCACTCGTGTCGAGGCGGTGCTGGGCTTTCCGCACAGGGGAAATTAGTGACATAGTCGGTGAGCACATGAGCAGTTCTTCCGTCATATGATACTACTTCCGTATCTAAGGAGAGCTGACTGTCGGATGATGTAGACTGAAACTCGCGGGTATTGAGTGTAGGCGTGGGTTTGCTTCTCGTTCGAGCCCCACATCGGGCACCACTTGTAGCTCACAGTGGTATGTACTGGTCTGCCATTAGGTTTCTGCCCACCACACCTCAAGTGCACAATGACTGGGATGGCTGGTTATCTGCAGATTTCTGGGTTGCGGATCCCATATGACGTCTCTCCGAGAAATACAAGGACCAGCTTCTAGAGCTGGTGGAACACTGATGTTCCAGTGGGGCCGTGCGACCATTTCCGCCAAGATTAGCACCACATGGTGTCGTCCCAACTATTTGTGTCACTGGTATGGCTGTCAGTACTAATTTAGAGAATGAAACAATGTGTAATTAAAACAGTAGAAATATTAATATATACTATACTAACAAGATGATCGTTTGACAGTAAATGAGCACAGTAATACACAATATAAAACTAACTGGTGTTCTTTCCACATGCTGTCACCGGAGGTACCACACAGGTTCTTGAATCCGCAGAGGTATCCCCGCAAGAGAAGCACCCGCAACGAAGTCACTAAGTAGCTTAATATAAGTTAATATACCCCTAACACACACAAAGAAAATATTGTTCTTGCGAGAGGAAAGTGCCTCATGCGGGCCTCCATCACAGGAAAATGCCTTCGACGCCGAAGCGGATGAAAAGACCTGGAAAAAAGTGTCACTCTTTTGTTCAACAGAAAATGCTAAGTGCTGAAAATCCTAGTGAAGCTACTGTTAAGGTATTGCATGCTGGTTTACGTGAAGACAGGATGGATGATTTCCGAAGAATTCCCAGGTCCCCGTCTTATGTAGTTCCAAAGATACTGTTTTGGTAGATGTCGGGTTATTTATGCGGGCCTTCTGCTACAGTCTAACCTACTAATTAGTTGTTAGAAACGGAAACTAGCTTTGGCCGCAAGTGGCAGGGATTCCTACCTATCTTTAGATACAGTTGTCCAATGGGCGCATATGCTCAGCTTCCCGTATGTCGCTTTCGAATAGCATCTACCTCCAAGGACAGCATGCGTACATGTTACAACACAAGACATCCAAATTCGAAAATCTGGCTACCTTGCTCCGCAACCACATAAAACATCACATGGACAATGGCTACATTTCACACAACCATGTCGTTGTGGTGGGGATGGAGAGACGAATATCCACCGCGAGCATCCTTCCCATGAGGGTGTGGCGGATTCCAAGATCTCAACCAGACACTGCAACGAGTTGGATGGATATTCGCATCTCGTACGTCACTGAGTTCTATATAACTATATGTTTTCACAGTGCTTCCTTCATTGGCAGGGTTATCTAGCTAACAAGTATCCGAAGATACGGGTGAGATGCATGTAAAATCAGCACTTTAACCATCACCCCTCGGAAACCTGCGATAGTTTCCCAGGGTCGGATCTGATCAATATGCTGATGGGGAATCCAGACAATTAGAAAGCCATACGGCTGGTGGATCGTGGAAAGAGACAATAACTTAATATATATGAGGCCTTATAGGTAATTGGCCAATTTTACACAACCTTGCTGGAGTGCGGGGCTACATTACCGCAACAACCGGAAAAGAGGCATACACTATATGTCTCTAAACGAAGAAATTGTCCCTAACCACTTTAACCTATCCTATCGAGCTAAATAGTAAGGTTAGTCTGTAACATGCCAGCCTCAAGCAATAGGGCATGGTCAGCAACCTTGGTGTAAAATTGATGATGGCGGGAATAAAGTGATGCGGATATAAATGTTGCTGTATAGTATTTCCTAGCATACTGTGGTCCAAAGTTTTCTACAATTAAACAAAACATATTAACTGGATGGCTACCTGCCATATACAACTAACCAATGTAATCAGTAGAATGTAATTAATGATTTCAATAACTATCACAGATCATGAACCTAAACTGTGCAGCTAGTTGAAAGCACCTACAGTAAACAAGGATAATATTCACAGCAATAAAGAAATTATAACTTGCAGTCCTAAGACCGGGAAAGTACCTATTAGTCATCAGTACCAAATGCTGAAATGATAATTAAATGTACAATAGTATAGCTACTTGAGTACCTAATAGGCATCGGTACAGAACAGGCTACTATGTTACTGAAATTGAGGTGCTAGCATATTCGTAGCGCAAGCTGACAGGTTCTCTGAGGATGGAAGGGTTTCTGCAGGCAGATCTCCGTGGCTGGTTTCCGCAGGTAGGTCTCCGCAAGCTGGCTCCTCCAGACAGGGTAGACATGGTACAGACTCAGGACAGTGGAACAGAGCAGTGAAGTCATGTCTATTAGATAGTCTCTGTAGCTAGTATACAATGTTTATGGAAGTGAGAAAGTTATCCATCCGGTGACGGAAATAATAAAGTTGAACTTTGCCCATAAGAAGAGAGGGCTTGATAATGTTAAGCAGTTACATAACTGGCACATGGTGCGGAATGCATCATATAGCTCTTGCGGCGTGCCCAGCAAAGTTCCACCAGACTGTGGTAAAAAAGTTAATTAAACACACACGACATGCAGTGCGCAGATTGAAGTCCACTTTTCAGCGTGGTTGGCAGATCCGGCGAGTCATCCACCAAGAATCACAGTCAGCTCTACATTCCATAGAATCACATCCCAGGCCCGCACATCGCGCTCTCGGAAAGGCTCCCTTAGGAAAGTCCGGATGCGGAAAGTCTAACTTTAAATTTGGTTTATTACCCCTGGATGGCCGGCCTCCACATTGGCGATGCTCCTGATTATCAACTTTTCACCCCTTTTATACTACTCGTGACGTCAGAGGCAGATGCCTCAGCCAATCAGCGGCCGAGCAATAGCCAATCAGCGTGCAGCTAGATCAGTGAGGTATTTATCACGTGCACATAACCTTCTAGATCTATTGATGCATACCCGCGATTACGACGTCAAAAGCAATATATTGTAGATAATTTAATGGGATTTTCGCGGATAACTCAGCCATTTTGGGCCGATTTTAAAATGGTTTACAGTTCTAAAAAGCTCGTTTTATTCTGGTCCTGAGTGATACCAAGAACAACGAGAACAGATTAATTAAAGGTTTTTACCAAATCTGTACACTATAGGTATGCACTCACTTCCAAATCCGAGACATGTTCTCAGGGAAGCTCTGACGCGCCCGCATGCGCACCACACGTTTTATCGGACTTAGCCAATTTTAATAAAAAACCTCTCTCATAGGGCTTATGTATGCGTACTATCCTACCCAGGGGGGGGGGGGGGGGGTGGGGGCATGCTTGGCGCAAATCCAGAGTGGCCATTCCGTACCCAGCTTCGCCGGGATGATCAGTACCCATCCAGTCAGTCCACGCTACAATAACTTCACACTGGAGAGTGACAGGTGGTGGCTCTCAAGATAGATGGTGTGGCAGATACACAGGCCCTGCCCCAACCATATCCCTAGGCCATCACGCACTTGCGGTGTGATGGGTGGATATTTAACGGTGGACCAGCACATACCCCCATGAGCTACAGGTTGTTGGTGAAGCTGTAAGAGGGTGTGAATTGCCTACCACCAAAGGACACCGGGTGCTAAGTGCCTTGGCGGGGGGACATGGTGCTTGCAAAAACGTTGTTTCAGTGGAGGTGCTGCAACTTACCACTGCTGTTTTACAGGAAAAAAGGTCGGGGGAGAAAGATGACACCTTCCCACCAGTCTCCTCCGTAAATACCAACTTTGTTGGGAAACTAAGTCATCAAGGATTGCGGGCTGACATCCGCAAAGAGAGGCAACTCTGACTATGTCTAACCTTCTAACAAGAAACTGTGCTCGACATCCTCGCAAGACACGATCTTCACAGGAGCTTGCCATAGCTACGTGGAATGTACGTGGTCTGACTGCAACATCAAAGAGGCAAACCTTGGGTGCAGACTGTGAACACTATAAAATCGATATCACATGCATTCAAGAGACTAAAGTAGCTAAACACTCAGAGCAGCAACTTCAGACAGGCCATAAGCTAGTACTCATGGAGCAAAAACAGGCCACTTACCATGGATTAGGCTTCGCAATCAGACCACGGGTATTAGACAATGCCATTAGTTTTGGATACGTCTGTGATCGCGTTGCATTTATCGACCTGGCTATACCAACTCGAAAGTGCACCATCACTAAGTGTCGCATAGTCAATGCATATGGGCCAACTACCGAAAGGGCGAAAGAGAATCCAGCTATGTTAGATCCTTCTATGCAGAACTGAGCTCTGCCATTAATATCCCAGCTAGATGGCAACTGTTCGTGTGTGGCGATTTCAACTCCAAGCTGTGTAAACTCGACATTGTGGACAAAGGTTCAGGACTCGGCTCATGCATGGGATCGTATGGAGGGGGCACACGCAACAGCAATGGAGATGCACTAGTGGCATTCCTTAGTTCCAATGGCCTATTTGCCACAAATATGGCTTTCAAACACCCATGCCACCACCAGACAACATGGACTGGACACATTGCTGATCGCAAAGCCCCAAAAGGTTCTAAGGCTACAAAAGCTGTCTTCAACCAAATAGATTTCATACTATGCAAGACAGCAGCAAAACCCCTACTTCGGGATGCTTGTTTCTATGGAGGCACATACCTCAATTCCGACCATAAGCCAGCCATTACACGCCTGCACATGAGCCAGCTCTACCTAGTGTATAAACGCTATACCAGGCAATGGTTTAGAGTCACCTACAACTTACCCAAGCTCATCAGCGACACTGACACTCAAATGTCATACAAAAAGGCCATCGGGGAGCAGATAGCTAACATCGACGTCAGCTCTGATCCAAATGAAGACCTCACCAAAATACTGATATCTATGGAATCATCAGCTACTAGCACCATAGGTGTTCTAAAAAACAACAAAACTAGGTATACTGACGACCCTCTCGTAGTAAAACTGTAAGCAGAACAGAAATGGTTACGTCTGCGCATCTATCAAAGGGGCCAAAGTGAAGATCACACCAAACTACGCCAGGAACACAATAACATTTTGCACCACATTAGCGAATGCTTAAAAGATCTTGCTATCCAACAAGCCGACACCCTAGCAGATGAAATCGCTGCCACAGATGACTGCCACAAAATGTTTCGGGCAGCCCTGAGAGTCGCTGACTACACACCACCACTAACAGTACACAACTCTGAAGGACGCTTTATCGGGACTGACCAGGGCAAAGCTGAGGCAATTCGAGAATGGTTCAAAGAACAGTTCACTGACCACGATGATGAGCCTTGCACCCATTCTCAGGAGACCCCGGGCCATTACTAACACCAATTAATACAGCAGGGGTTGAGAAGGCACTTAAAGCCCTGAAAAATGGACGTGCATCTGGACCTGATGGCATGAGCAATGAACCATTCAAATATGCAAGTGACATTATCTCAAAACCGATCACGCACATAATCAATTCAGCTTTTATGCACCACCTTCCCATTGACGCTGTAGGCCAATGCATCCTTACGGCACTACCCAAGCCCAAGAAGCCACCATGCCCCAGCCAATCTGTGGCCCATTGTGATCCTTAACAGCATACAGAAAATCCTATCCAATGTTACTCTATGCCGCATCCGAGACAAGATCGACGACTTCACCGGATCATGTCCAAGTGGCTTCAAGCGTGGACGCAGCTGCGCAGACATTGTATGGGCTCAACACATGCTTGTGCCGGTAGTCATGTCCAAACACTGGGATTTCCACAAAATGGGCATTGACATGTCACGAGCCTTTGCCACAATTAAACGCTAAAAAATCCTAGATGTACTGCGCTAGGCCAGTTGCAATGAAGATGAGCTACGACTAGTGAGACTACTGCTTGCAGACACCAAGCTGAGAGTACGAGTCAAGTCAGTGAAGTCTGTAGTGTTTGAGACATGAATCGGGCTCCCCACAGGGAGATGGTTTATCTCTCTAGTACCTGTGCTCTCCACCTGTTACCTGGCTGCTGCATGAGAATGTCTTTATGAATGAATCCAAAACAGAGTTCGCCCACATATACCTATCTACAAAGCATGAAACTAAGGAAAATGACGATCCACTCTGTGGCGGCGAACCATGGACGAAAAGTAAAATCCTGGGCTCACTGCTTTGCAGTACTGCTGACATTGCTGCACGCTGCATCATGGGGAACATAGCTTTCCAGTTCTTCTGGAAGCTATGGATTCGTAGATCAAGGATGCCCTTGGTAAAAAGACTACGTTTATACAATGCAATCTGCGTATCCTGGATGATGTATAACTGTAACAGCTGGGCAGCTCCAAAGGCAGCTCTAGACAAACTTGATGCCTGCCATGGCAAACACCTACGTACCATCACTGGACACCGATGGCCAGAGAGCATAATTTTCAACGATGCACTATACAAGATGTGCAATACGCCGCCGCTGTCTGTAAAGGTCGCACAGCAAAGATGGTCCATGTTTGGGCATATGCTAAGGATGCCAGAGGAGCCACCTGCACAGAGAGCCTTGGAATTCACCCTACTCGGAGCCAGCAAAACAGAGCCAGGAGAGGACGTCATTGCATAAATTTGCTAAGCATGCTACGAGATGACCTCAAGAAAGCAGGATTAGGTACACTCAAGCCAAGAATGGACCTGAGGAAGCTAAGGATTTGGGCTGAGGACAAGACACAGTGGGCAAAAGCGAAGAAGGACTGATTGCAGCTGTACGATGTTTCTACTACTACAACATACAAGGTTGAGTAGAAGCGGAAAGTGCGGGGTCACTCTTTCTGAAGGGGGGAGATGACAGTGCTGTGGATGTGGTGTGTGTCGTAGGCACCGTCATAGAAGAAGCCAGGTGCGGGTGGGTGTATGATGTAATAGGAATGTGTTGCCGAGTATAAATGGCTGCCTGACGTTGGGGTTCAGTGGAGCCGGGTTGTGGAAATGGGCACCAAAGTGACTCTGTAATCGGTGCCCGTGCTAGTTTGATGGATTCTCAGGCTGCGGGGTACGTCAGTCAGCAGTTGGAGTTGTAGATGGAGGTCGATTTGGACATCGCTCCTTCCATTGGCCCAGCTGACCACATCCAAAGCACGTGTTGGGTGGCGGTGCTGAAGCTGTGGTGGGTTGTGGTCTAGTGGTGGACTGTGTTGCTACGGTTGTGCTAAGTGTTGTTATGAGATTGGTGAACGCGGAGATCTGCTTAGTGATCTCTTCTAGTCTTTCGTGCATGTTTTGCCTATTGTTGTTGTTGTGCTGGTTCCCGCATCCTTGGGCATTGTTGTGGTCCCCGCGATGGGATTGGCCACGCCATCTTCCTCTAGATGCGCGATTCTGACTGTTTTATTCATGTTGCGCATGTTGTTCCTTTGCTGATTTGGTGGTGGTGGTGGTGGTTGATTCGGTGGTAGTGGCGACATTTACATCATTTACCTCATTGATTGGGTGTAGTTGGCGGCGATAATTTTCTCCCGCTCCAAGAATTCTCGATCAAAACCATGGTAGCCATGAGTTGTTGTAGGCTGCCATGCTCCATGAGAGATAGTTGTTCTTTTAAGGCGGGTTCGCCGCTCAACACATTGATGAAATTGTCTAAATGTAAGTGTGTGACACCCTCGAGATTCGTGCTGGGGTAAGCGCGGGTAACTAACCGATGGATGCGGCTTGCTAGCTCCGGTAGTGTTTCCTCTGAGTGTCGACGTAAGTTCTTAAGTTGGAGTCGACTCGTTTCTCTGAGGGCTGTGTCGCCGAATCTTTCCGACAACGCATTCTCTAGTTCGGTATACGATGGGGTGTAGTCGGTTCCTAAGTCTGCCAGAACTTGCAGAGCTCTTCCGGACAGCTTTGCAGCTAAGTACTCACCCATCTGACGATTGCTCCACCGGTTTGTCCTACTTATTATTTCAAATTGCAGTTTCTAATTATCCCAATCAAACTCCTTGCTAAATTCGGGAGGGTGGGGGGGGGGAGAATGATCCTACCATGACCTCGTGGAGAAGTGATTGGAGCGAAACCTGGTGGTGGTGCTGGCGAAACTGATGAGAATGCGGATGCTGGTCGGCGTGTAGGTGGTGATGGTGGTGGTGGTGGTGGTGGTGGTGTTTCCCGTCGATGTCCCTGTCGATGCTGTCATGTCCGTGAAGGTGATTCATGTCGATGATGTGTTGCATTGTATGTTGGTTCTGCTGAATACCGCCCTGATGCGGGTCCATAGACAGGTGTAGGTCTATAGACAGGTGGAGGCGTGCTATGTAAATGACGCAGATGTTCCTGATGCTGTAATGGATGTTCCTCATATGGAGGAGGTGCAGGTGACTGATGCGGAAGATGTGTGTGGTGTGGACATCTTCTGATGTATTGCTGAAACGGTGTTGTCGTTTCCTCCAGTTCATAACATGGTTCCGTGTAGTACGATGAAGACGCACGAAAAGGGGGAGATACAGGATATGTTATATGAGCGTCCGGCCACTGGTCACCCATTGATGACATTGGCGAGCATAATGGTCGTGAAGGTTGTGCTTGCCTCCGTGGGGGTCTTTGACATGGTCGTCCACGGTCCGGCATAGATGGTGGTAGCCTATCGCGGAGATCTGATAAAGTAATGTATTGAGTTCCTACCTGTGAGGCATCGTGGAATGTCCCCTCGCTGATTGGTGAGAACTTGTGTTGAGGCGGTGCTGGTCATGGCCCACCAGGGAAATTAATGACATTGTCGGTGAGCACGCGAGCAGTTCATTGATTATATGATGCTACTTCCGTATCTAGGCAGACCTGACTGTCTGTTGAAGGTGACTGTAACTCGTGGGTGTTAAGCATTGGCGTGGGTTCGCTTCTTGTTTGAGCCCCACATCTGGCACAACTTGTAGCTCGCAAATTCACATTTATAACTATATGTTTTCGCAGTGCTTCCTTCATTGGCAGGGTTATCTAACTAACAAGTATCCGAAGATACGGGGGAGATGTATGTAAATCAGCACTTTAACCATCACCGCTCGGAAACCTCCGATAGTTTCCCAGGGTCGGATCCAATCAATGTGCTGATGGGATGTCCAAACAATTAATAAGCCATACGGCTGGTGGATCATGGAAAGAGACAATAACTTAATATATGTGAGGCCCTATAGGTACCTGGCAAATTTTACACAACCTTGCCAGAGTGCGGGGCTACATTACCGCAACAACCGGAAAAGAGGCGTACACTATATGCTTCTAAACGAAGAAATTGTCCCCAGCCACTTTAACCCATCCTATCGAGCTGAATAGTAAGGTTTAGTCTGTAACATGCCAGCCTCAAACAATTAGAGCACGGTCAGCGACCTCAGTGTAAAATTGATGATGGCGGGAAATAAAGTGATGTGGATATATTTGTTGCTGTATAGTATTTCCTAGCGTACTGCGGTCCAAAGTTTTCTACAATTAAACAAAACATATTAATTGGATGGCTAACTGCCATATACAACTAACCAACGCAATAAGTAGATTATAATTAAATGGGGTAATTCAGTATCACAGAATGATAAACTTAAGCGGTGCGGATAGTTGAAAGCACTCACAGTAAACAAGGATAATATTCACAGTAAAACAGAAATTATAAATTGTGGTCTTAAGACCAGTGAGGTACCTATTAGTCAATAGTACCATGTACGGAAATAATAATTAAATGTACAGTAGTATAGTTACTTGAGTACCTAATAGCCATCGGTACGGAACAGGCTACTATGTTACTGAAATTGAGGTGCTAACATAATCATAGCGTGAGTCAACACATTCTCTGAAGCTGGAGAGATTTCTGCAGGCGATTTCCGCAGCTGGTTTTGCAGGCTGGGATCCGCAGGCTGACTCCTCCAGACAGGGTAGATATGGTACACACTCAGGACAGTGAAACAAAGCAGTGAAGAAATGTCTATTAAATAGTCTTGGTAAGTAGTATACAATTTATATGGAAATGAGAAAGTTATCCATCCGGCGACGGAAGTGGTAAAGTTGAAGGTTGCCCATTAACAGATAGGGGCTGTATATATTATTAGGCAATTGCATAAATTGGCACATAGCTCTTGCGGCGCACCTAGCAAAGTTCCACCAGACTGTGGTTAAAAAGTTAATTAAACACACATGACATGCAGTATGGAGATTGAAGCCCACTTTTCAGCGTGGTTGGCAAATCCGGCAAGTCATCCACCAAGAATCACTGTCAGCTCTACATTCTGTAGAATCACATCCCGGGCCCGCATGGCCCCCTCTCGGGAAACTTCCTTCGGAAAGTCTGGATATGGAAGGTATAACTTTAAATTTAGTTTATAACCCCCGGATGGCCGTCCAGGGGTGTCAAAAAACTTGTGGAAGCCGAGGACGTCCTACCACCGCTGATGGGCAGGGATCCGTAAGACACCGGTTGATGTGAGAATCACTTGTAGGTCAGCAGTTATATCCGTCCTCCTGATGGTCCATAGGTCCTGCACGGGCCGACGTCCACACTGGCGATACTCTTGATTCTCGATTTTTCACCTCATATATACTACTCGTGACGTCAGAGGCAGATGCCTTAGCCAATCAGCGGCCGAGCAGTAGCAAATCAGCGTGCAGCTAGACCAGTGACGTATTTACCACGTTCTAGAACATTCTGGATCTATTTATGCATACACGCGATTTCGACGTCAAAAGCAATATTTTGAAGATAATTTAAGGGGATTTTTGTGGATAACTCAGCCATTTCTGGCCGATTTTAAAATGGTTAATAGTTCTAGAAATCTCGTTTTATTCTTGTCCTGATCGGTACCAAGAACAACGAGAACGGATTAAATAAAGGTTTTTACGAGTACCCACTCGGTACACTACATGCATGCACTCGCTTCCAATTCTGTGATGTGTTGTCAGGGAAGCTTTGACGCGCGCACATGCGCACCACGCGCTTTATCAGATTTTAACGTAAACCTCTCATATGGCTTATATATGCATATTATCCTACCCAGGTTGGGGCCGTGCTTGGAGCGAATCCGGCGTGACCGTTCCGTACCCAGCTTCGCTGAAACAGTCAGTACCCATCCGGTCTATCTGCTCTACACCCCCCCCCCCCCCCCCCCCTTCTAGTTTGACACCCATGGCAAACGATCACGCATGGCTGATCGAACGCGCGTGAGCATGCTAGGTGGGAATTATAGACTTCCCAAGTAGGCGCGTAGCCGAGAGGAGAGTGACGCAACAGACGCGTGTTCATAAGAAAGAGAACATAGAGTGCAAAAGAGTTTGGGAGGGAGGCATACCAGAATTTTAATTTTTGACCTGGAATTATTTTTCCAGGGCTTTTATTTTTTTGTTTATGTTTCACCGTGCGTGCATACTTTTATTTAGATCTTTTAATTTCCTAAACAATAGCTCGCATGGGTGTTCTCTTGGATGCAGATAATTATTTTTCCACAGAGAACACCCAAGATCCAACGTACCACAATTACAATACAGTTTAAAAAAAAATAAAATACAATATAAATATATAATCACATAACTATACCCGAGAAGAGTATCACAGATTATGCAGGATGGACGCGGCGGATGGTCCTCTGCTGCCGATATATCACTACTAAACAGGCCCAGGTCGGTAATACTATAGCTGGAAGATGGTGCGGACATATCCCTTGAAGCACTGATGGTGGCGGAGATGATGACCAGTGATGTGCGAACTGATGGCGGTGTGGAGATTGCGGACATCACTGTTGTTGTTGACGTCATGGTTGTTGTTCGTGCTGCAGGTGGACTGAGAGCTGTAAAACATACGAGTGACTTCTGTAGTGATGATGCTAATATGCTGCTGCAGATGCGGATGCTGTGATGGTGGATGATTTTCGGATTTTCCTCGCCTTCAGTAGTTTGCTGGCGGTCGTCCTTGGTATGGCACGGCACGGATTTCAGTGGGGTGCGCGAGGCATTTCTTTCCGGCATAACGATGATCCTGTGTAGTTACTTTTCGAACTGCTGGATCCATGGGAGTGCTGCTGCGTGGGTGTGGTGCGGTGCTGCTCTGTGATGCGGTGACGATTGCTGTGGCTTCCGTAAGGCAGATCTCGTCGTCGATTATTAGACTACAAGGAGATATTGATCTGTCTGAAACATCCTGTAACCCCTGCTCGGATATGGTTCCAGGTGTTGAAATAACCACAGAAATTGGCTGGCCGACTACAGATGCAGATGCTGATGCTGTGTGTGATGCGGACGGTGGAGTTGCTGCGGGTGCTGCTGGAGTGGAAACTGAAGGCAATGCTGGGACCATTACTGCAGATGCTTCCGGTGCTGGTCGTGCTGGTGATTCTGTCGTGATGTTGGCTGATGCTACGTAATGACTTAGTGCATGTTGCGTGGCTGATGCGGTGGCTGTTGCTGGTCAGTAATGCGGAAAATCTGGTTGTCACCATTTCGTACGCTTGAGTGCTTTAGATATCTGTGAATGGACATTTTACCTGATTAGACCTACCAACATACAACATACTCGAAACATTCTCTATGGACTTTTTTAGTAATTGCTGTCTTACACTAAGAAAATAAAATAGTTTTGAAACTATTAAGTGGGTTTTATATTTATCATCTCGTGCACATCACATGGCATGCTAAGTCCTGTAATATAAAACCTTTGAATGCTTAAATTCCAGTATATTGTAAAAGTTTACAAATTTGTAGCACACACACACGCATGCATGCACGCACACGCCCATACGTCAGTAGACTATGTTCCCTTGGCCACATGTTGGCATTTATGTTTGGAATGACTCTCATGTTCAGTTTGTAGATAAAGTGATCAGTCAGTGTGACCACTTTATTAGCAATTTGTCACTTTAATGGCTGTCTGGTGCATGGATGTGTATGATCTAAGAGAGGGGTGGTAGTTTGAGCATGAAAGGATGGCTGATTTGCAATACTGTGGACAGTTGGGATGTGCTCTTGCGAGAGGATAGTGGTTGTTATTGTTGTTGGTAGAATTGGTTAGTCGTTCTGAGAGTTGAGTTAGATACTATAGCTGGTGGATTGTTGTGAAAAGTGAGTTTGAATAGTGTAAGAAGTCATAGAACGTATTCATCATAATCAACCGTGTATTCATCTTTATTAATCATAATTATATTATTTCTAGCATCGTTATAGTATTTATAGTTTCATAAGTTGAAATATTTATTAAATTCATAGAATAAAATTAGTGATCTAGATTAAAACATGTATTTTCCTTGACTGTCCACCATGGTTAACTAACTAAGTGACGTCATACATCAAATCGCTCGGCCTTACCGACGTCACTATATATATTTCAAGACAATAGCACATGCAGTTAACCAATTAGTCCTTGGAATCCTAGTGGCTCAATTTCATGATAGCTATGCAGAAAAGCTGTGGAATATTTTGAGACCAATTCTACTGGATCCTGATGCGTATGGCAGTAACAGCTTCTAGTCAATTAAGCTGGAAAATATTCAACAGAATATTTATTAAATTTGAACTGATTTTTATCCAGATGCAATGTAGGTCATATTGTGTGATGGTGCTTGTCACCCCCCCGCACCCCCCCCCCCCCCCACACACCCATGTTACTACACCTATGCAGGGGTCAATGTCTAGTTTTAGCAAAATCTGTCTATTTCCCATAGTTATTTCCCCCATAAAAAACCTAAAATTCTTTGAAAATATGGTTTTCAGTGTATCACCAGAAAATATCTTGACATATTTAGTTCAAATTTTAATGGACCATTCTAGTTTTAGTCATGCCCCGCCCATCTCTAGCTAAGCTCCACCCACACCACGCTTGTATTGGCATCAATCGATCTCTGAACTCACTGACTATCAATTTCCAGAAAACTATGTGGGTAAGCTGCTGAATATTTTGAAATTAATTTTGACTGGGTGCTGTTGCTGCCTATCGCAGTAAGAGCTCCCAGTCAAATTAGATTCAAAATATTCAACAGCATGTTTATTAAATAGCAGACATAAAATTCGTACAACTTATCAGACTATTCGAATCATTCATGACGTCATAATTATGACGTTAGCCTACACGTCACTTAGTTGATTTTGACATCATATGATACATGGATGGGTAAACTGCGGATAAAGGTATCTGACAAAACATCAGATGTATCAGTTATAATCATGTTTCAGCAAAATGGAGTTTCCAGATGTGAAATGAGTATGCCACCTACTGTCGTTAATATTTTGAATCTACATTTCTCCATTCAAATTATTTTAAAATATTCAAGACAATATTACTTAGAGGTGCATATTCACACTAAAATGCTTTAAAATATGTGTTCAAATTTAATAATTTTAAAGGCTTAAATTGTGTGACTAGATGTAATGAAACAAAATAAATCTTAGCATTCAATAATTTCATTACATATAAATTAATATAATTTTTTAAGTTGTGAAATTGAATTAGCGACATGAGCCCCTAATTCAACTTAACAACAAAATTAAAAAAAATAATTTATATGGAATGAAATCATCATATGCTAGGACTTATTTCGGTTCATTACTTTGTGGTACACAATTTAAGCCTTTAAAATTATTCGATTTAAACAATTTTATTTCAAAGCATTTTTTGTGTGACGATGCATCTTTAAGCTGTGAATAATTTGTAACTGATGGGCAAAGATAAAATAGTTAAGTGGTCACTTGTGTTTTTATTCTGCTAGGGCAGTCATTGCCAGAGTAAAATTCTGAGATGGACTTCATAAAACCGTGTTGAGCTAAGAAATCTGTGCAGAAAAATGTCTAGATTGTATTTTGAATCTGACTGGTTAATATGATCTGATGCCCCAGATGTCTTTTCTATGTAAGACTTTCTTAGCTGAAAACTGTTTTGAAATTCGTCATTGGTATCCGATTTTTGGCTTTGGATATGTTTAACAGCAATTATTTGACAATGGATCAAGTGTTCAGGATCACAAGGCTATAGGTAGTCTGTGCCAGGGTATAATGTAGTAATTTGCTACATGTCATTTGAAACTCAATTGGATACATCTTGTGACCACTGCAGATGCCGTCTTTATCTGACTTGACCAGTAATCAAAGTTTTGCCAAATTATTGTCCATTTTCAGTCTAATAGATGACTACTTATTGAAAAGTTACCACTGAAATGACTGGCTTTAGCCAGTTGTTCATGTGGTAAGTTTTCAGGAATGGCATCTTAGCTGGCAAATGAACACTCCTCAAGATCACGGGAGAGTTAAATTTTACTTGCTTGATAATTAAAGGGTTAAGATGTGCAAACCCATGCCCCAGAAACCTATAATGTAATATTAACCTTAGCTTTATTTAGGCTATATATCTGGATGACAATGTTTTGTGAACGTGGGGGCCAAATGATAGAGCATTAAATGCTTTGGCAATATGTACGCTCAGACTGTTCTCCGCCTATTGCTCAAGATAGCTTTTCACTACTAACGGGAGTTAACTGTCGTTCTTATATCTGCAAGCTTTATTCTTATATACGTATTTGTAAAAAAAACCCTATTTACGGAATCCTAACGTCAAAAGTACCAAGCGATGCAGTTAATCAGCAGCTATTTCCGGATACCCGAGTCATTAAAATCGGCGCATGGACACTGGCGATATCAACACCTATAGATTTACACCAGGAAAGTGTCTGTCAGCTATACCGCCCCTTTAACAATTACGACGTCATTCACATGAACTCACATGAATCCTCTTCTGACAGAAGGTATCAAATGGCCTCTGGCGTCAGTTCTGGTCTGCAAACTCAGAATTTAACGACTCAGTATGGTGTGAAATTAAGCTAAATAAGGGGGAAACCATACTCATTGGAAATTGTTATAGATCACCAAGTAGTCCAGAAACTAATAATGCCAACCTTCTTGACCTCTTAGATAAGATAAGACGTGACAAAGCCACATACCTATTGTTAATGGGAGATTTTAATATGCCAGAAAATGACTTTATCAATTGTTGTTCTACAAAGCAATCCAAATAATATAGCATATAGATTTCTTGAAAAAACCCAAGAAATGTTTTTAAAACCACATATTGACCAACCCACCCGATTCAGAGAAGGACATAACCCATCTATACTAGATCTTATATTTACCAATGAAGAACACATGGTTGAACATTTTAAATATCTACCAGGTTTAGGAAAGAGTGACCACATTTTTCTCGTGTTCACATTTGGTTGTTCATCCACTCCACAATTACAAAATGATATCGCCAGAGGATACAATATATGGAAAGCTGATTTTGCCTCGATTAATCAAGAACTCTCAAAGATTGACCGGGATTCACAAATAGATATCAATGATATAGATAGAGCCTGGAACTCTTTTGCAAACATTATAAATTCCCTAACTGACAAGTATGTATCACACACACACCTCCCCCCCCCCCCGCCCCCCCCCCTCGCCACCACCACCAAAAAGAAAATCAAGACCGTCAAACACCTATAAATCAAAGTGGATATCTAAGGGAGTACTAAAATCCATCGGGGGAAAACAGGCTTTGGAAAACCTACAAAACTAGTAGACAGAGGGAAGACTACAATCAGTATTTAAAACAGCGTAATGCAACCAGTATTTTATGTAAAAAAGCACATGCAGATTATGAGAAAGGTCTTGTAAAAGAATTTTAAAAAACCCCAAAAAGATTCTATAGCTACATTCGGGATTGTCAGAAGACCAAGATCGCAATACCAAACCTGCAGAAAGAAGGAGGAACCTTCACTACAGATGATACTGAAAATGCTAATCTCTTAAATAATTTTTTCAAATAGGTTTTTGTAAGGGATGAAAATGATAAAATGCCTCAGTTTCCAGCCAGACTTAATAAACAAAAGTACATCAAAACTATATCTATTTCAAGCAGTGATATCATTAAAAAACTAGAGAAACTTAAACCAGATAGTTCCCCCGGCCCGGATAATATTCACCAGAAACTCCTAAAAGAGTGTGCCAGCAATTTAGTGGAACCATTACACATGCTATTCAAGCTTTCAATAGCAACTGGAACTTTCCACAAAATATGGAAAAATGCAATAATAACACCTATCTTCAAAAAAGGCAATAATAAACTTGTAGAAAACTACCGACCAATTTCACTTACATGTGTACTATGCAAGATATTAGAATCAATCATCAAAGACAAACTTGTACAACACTTCGAGTCCAACAACCTTTTAACGATACACCAGCATGGATTCGTCCAAGGGCGAAACTGCTTGACAAACCTGCTAGAAACTCTAGAAAGCTGGATAGAGTCCCTTGACAGTAACAACAATGTAGACATAATTTACCTAGACTATCAAAAAGCATTCGACACTGTACCACACAAAAGATTACTTCACAAACTAGAGGCATACGGAGTCGCTGGCCCCATATTGACCTGGATACAAGGATTTATCCAAGATCGACAAATGATGGTTCACATCCGAGGAAACTACTCATACTGGACAAGTGTTGACAGTGGGGTTCCACAGGGCTCCGCCCTGGGTCAACTGTTATTCCTGGTATATGTAAACGACATTCCAGACGATATTCAAAGCAACATCAAAATGTTTGCAGATGACACAAAACTCTGGACCCACATTAAAGACGACTCAGATAGTAAAAAATTACAAAACGACCTAAACTATCTGAATGGATGGTCGGACCAGTGGCTTTTAAAATTCAATGCCAGTAAATGCAAGAAAATGCACCTAGGATATAATAATCAATTGCATAACTATACCATGAAAGACAAAAGCGAAACACATACACTGCAGATTGCAACGAATGAAAAAGATTTAGGCATCTGGATAAAAAATTACCTTAAACCAACTATGCAGACTTTAAAAGTAGCAAATAAAACCATGTATATCATGAGACAAATCAAACGAGCTTTCAACCACCTCGACCAAAAAACATTTCTTATTTTATACAAAACCTATGTCCGCTCACATCTAGAGGGTGGTAGTATCATTTTGACTTTGACCCTACTACTAGTCAAAATGATACCACCTCCCTCAACTGGCAGCACATACAGTCATTCCGACCCTGGCACTGCAGCCAGTCGACACGGTGCTTCCCATGGCAGCTCCACATGAAGGCGTTCTGACCCTGACACTGCAGCCAGTCGACATGACACCGCTTCCCGTGGCAGCTCTACATGTGGTGTCAGGCCTAGCTATCATGGCACTCGGGATCAGCCTACTCAGCCGCTAGCAAATCTACTATAAGACTATCCTGATCCTCTACAGTAGCAGTGGGGACCACGGTGAGACACTGAACCAGCTTGGCATGCCCTACAGCCCATAAACACACTGCCAACATGCACATCCAAGGGCTGGATGGTTCCGCAACGCATCCTTTTTCTAGCTTGTAGTATCACAGAGCCTTGTTCAGCTCTGAGTCAGGTGAGGCCATGGCGGTCTGCAACTGCTGCAACACATCTGACAGATACTCCCAATCCTTGTAGAAACCTTTAGCTCACAGGAGCAGCTCAACGATACTCCCGCCCATAATACGGTATTCAAGGAATCAGATCTGTCCATTACCAAATCCTAGATAGAGCTTCACAGCTGTCAGCTCCTCTGTCAGCTCAGTACCGGAGAGCTGAGCGAGCTCATCTGGTGCCTTCTTGTAGTCCTTCAACTCCCTCCAGAAGGCATCATAGTACTTCTCGCATAGCATGAGCTCAGACATGTTTAAGATGTCTCAATAGAGAGATGAATATTCATGAGTACCAACCCGACACCTGGCAGATGCAGACTGGGAAGATCTTATTAGCTCTCTCAACAGGGAACACAGACGTTTAACTGCGTTGTATACTCAGTGCTTAAACAATGACATCAACGGTACAGATCGTGAAGCAACTGCCCGAGAGCCAGGCGAGTCTTCAGAAGGTGGAGAACCTGCTGCGAACCAAGACACAGAAGTTACTGACCAAAGCAAAACCTCTGGCAGTCCATGTCGCCAGTAACGTGGCGGCGAATGTGGCCATGGTGAAGATGACAGGTGGAAATGAGGTTCCTCGCTACAATGGTGAGTGGGGTGGCCGAGCCCTGTCTCGGAATAACTCACCCCATCCTAAAGATCGCCATCAGTGCTGCCTCCTACACTGCCACCGCCAAGATCATAGGTGAACGTGTTACACTAATGGAGGCCGCAGTTCTAGGGCTAGCAATGAGTGCAATGGCTGAGATCATCGTCGCCTACATTTAAAACCTCTGAATAGTGAGAGATAGATCACGAGACCCCTGCAGCATATGAGGCATGGTGTGCCGGAGGGCGGTGTGTAGCCCATAGGTGAGCATACGGACTGAGGATTGCCAATGCCCGGGAATGGTGGACCACCCACAAGGCATGCCCTGCAGAGAGGGCCAGTACCCTGAGCACTGCTACTTATTCCCTTGGCCGACTGCGTGGCCCTCCTATGCCCAACTATTTCACTGGGGTTATGACTAGTAGGTTTAAGACGTCTGTATATAGCACTATGCCTCTGGTACTCACAGAGCGAGGCAGTCTTGCTCACTTGGGGGAGGAACACCTCGGTTCAGAGGACACTGTTGCCCCTATCTCCTTCCTAGACTTCGATGATGAGGATGGCTTCAATGATGAGGAGGGCTCCGACGATGAGGCTGGAATCCTCAAGGTTATTGCTGAGGCCTTTGCTAAGGAACGCCTCAGTTCAGAGGACACTGTTGCCCCTATCTCCTTCCTAGACTTCGACTATGAGGATGGCTTCGACAATGAGGATGGCTCCGACGATGAGGCTGGAGTCATCAAGGTTATTGCCGATGCCTTTGCTGGGGCCTTTGCTGTGGCTGTCCTCGCTACAGTGATGAGTGGGGTGGCCGAGCACTGTCTCGGAATAACTCACCCTATCCCAAAGATCGCCATCAGTGGTGCCTCCTACATTGCCGCCGCGAAGATCATGGGTGAACCTATTACACTAATGGAGGCCGGAGTTATAGGGCTAGTAGGAGGTTTAAGCCGTCTGTATATAGCACTATGACTCTGTCACTCACAGACCTAGAAAGCAAAGAGCTAGGCGATCTTGTTCACTTGGGCGAGGCACGCCTCGGTTCAGAGGACACTGTTGCCCCTATCTCCTTCCTAGACTTCGATGAGAAGGGAGACCCACGAGAGATCCGAGGTACCATCCCAGCCAGAGATCTCATCAGGAACACTGATATGGTAGGACAATCGGCCATTAACTCGGCCAAGACTGTATACAAGGGGATGGGCATCAAGGAGAGGGCGACGATGTGAGGTAAGCTCGGAGTCGATGAGGCTGGAGCCATCAAGGTTATGGCTGAGTCCTTTGCACAGGACCTGGTAAAGGATCTCCTGAAATCGCGGGGCTCATTCCAACAGGATGGAGAGAATCTCAAGATAGGCACCATCAGCCTGAGCAATATGACTATCGATGGCAAAAAGGTGCTACCACCAGCCTCCAGCTACCAGACGTGAAGACATCAGGGTTCTTTGGTTTGCCGTTTAAGACCACAGGATAGTCATGGCTTCCCGTGCATGTATCATACAGATACTGGATGTACTAGACACTGTGGGTGCTGACACAGGCCCTCTACGCTATCTTCTCAGCTGCTGCTGGAATTTCATGCTTGACGCCTCCATCGCATCCTTTGTATCCGCCGGAGGGGCAGGATTCCCCGCTCTGCAGGCAAAAGAGCTGGTGCAGGAAGTACTGCCATTTAGTCTCCCAGATATAGACGAGGCTACCGCTGACCAAGTGCTAACCATCCTCCGCATGCATGTCTGTACCATTCGACAGTAGGCTGGACGATGCTGGCCAGGTGGTGCTGATCATTGCCCCATCAGGACACGGGAAAACCATCTTGCTGCAGGCTCTCCTGGCCGAACACCTACACTCTCAATACATCCTTCTGGTGTCTGACTCCGCCCCTGAGGCGGTTTACAGTAATGATCAATGGTACAATGGCCCAATCACCAAGACGCAAAACCTGCAAGCACTGATGGAGAAGCTGCTGGCAGCCCGACTGACAGAACCATTTGTTCTAGTTATCGATGACCCTGCAATGGACCAGAAGACAGTCACCTACCTCAGCAACATCACCAGGCACCTCCGGCACACAAAGATAACTGTCTTCCTCTTTCAGAAGCACACCCGCAAGATCTCAACGGACATCCGCCACAATGCCTGGATGCTATACTTCAGCTCCAAGTGTGGACGTGCCCTGCTTGAAACCATATATGACAGCCTAACCCTCAAGGAGACGAAAGGGAACTGTATCGTAGGTGTACAGAGGGCAGCTGATCTGTACTGCTTCATCTTCAGCAACAAGGAGACAGGTAAGCCATCACACTTCAAGCCATCTCTGGAAAAGGCACATGCCTTCACCTACAAGCTGAATCCAGCCAGGAAACTAGCCTGCTCTACGTGTCATCGCTGACAGACTGTCGCAGTTGCCGCAACTTTGTTTTCATTCATCAGAAGGCTGAGGAACTTCGTCCGCGGGCTCCGCTACTTCGTTAGATGCTTGAGGACCTTCGTCAGAAGCTTGAGGAACTTCGTCAGTTTCGTCAGAAGCCTGTCGCTGAAATTTTATCCACTGAGGGTCAGATTCTAGGACTCTCTTCTTCTGGAACTTCTCATGGAAGTTCCACTTTCTTCATGCGCGATGAGCATATGACTTGTGAGCGGATTTGATGAGGTAGTCCTGGTAGTTATCTGGGCATTTCAGAAACGCTGGCAGATTACTGGCCAATTTCCTGCACCCTCTTTCGTTGAAGATGTGCTCAACAGCCTCCTTGCGGCCAACAGTGACCCCCTCCTGAGTACCTTCTGCATGACCGGTGTCATGGCTCTCTGCTACAGTGGCACTGGCCTCCTCCCTGAAGTAGTTATTTGCTCCAGACTGGAGGCTATCCAGTATATCTCGCTCTTCCTGGCTATGGAGGCTAAATACGGCAGCCCACTTCCCGACCATTAGTAGATCTTTGGGTTCGACCCTCGCCCTTTGGAGAGCTAGAATAACAGGACTGTTGGTTTGGCGACAGGTAGGTTGAGTGCCCTGCCCTGGGTGCTGTCAAACTTCTGGTAGAGTATCCGAGTCAGGAGCTCTTTTGTACTACTACAGTGGGACAGTGCACGCCATGGCTGTCATTCTGACTGTCGTGCCGACTTGTCCTGCTGCCTATAGACAATCTGCTGGAGAACTTTACTGAACATGGCAGTCATTTAAAACCTCTACATACCCAGACCTTAAACATGCTGCAGTATGTGCAATATCCAGATGGGGCCATTGAACCCGCGACATCGCACCACACTGATCCTCAGAAGGACCGCCTGACGGTCATTCGACCCAGTATACATGATGAGAACCTGTTGTCCGCTGCTGGGAAGTACATCGACTTTGCAATCTCGGCACAGATCCACGAGATCAAGAGCATGACACTCGAGTTCAAGCTTCAGAGCACAACAGAATGGACGGTAGAGCTCCCGCAGGTTCTGTACAGGTGGGAGATCGTGCAGAGCAACAGCACCGTGCGTACCACCTATGTGAATGATGAGTACTGAGTCCCAGGTCCACTGGCTCATGGACCAACCTTCTATGCGAAGGGAAAGAGGTACTACGCTGTGGGGTGCAATGATGGGTTTACGGAATTCGAACTATAGGTAGGTGTCGAGATGCCCGTGGCAGTTCCACTCTTAACCCGCTTCGAGAACACACATGTGAATCCGGCTGACATGCAGGATAGGCTGTTCCTCTGGGTGTACACTGAGCAGCTCGCAGATGTGACGATGAATGCTCCAGGACTTCATGTCTGGCATGACAAGAATGATCAGGAGCTGAAGCAAACGGGTTCCAAACAGCGGACCATGCATGTGGAGTGAGAACACCAGCAGGTCCAAGCCACAGCTAACCAATGGGTAGAGCTGACTTTACATTGTGGTGTATCGGACTGTGTCACTGTTGCGGTCCTGGTTCAGAAGGGAGGAGTCATCCAGCAGGTGGATACGCTAGACGACTTCAAACTTGTGGTTGCTGGGATCAATGTTCTTGGTGAGGTACGCAAGCTGGCTGATTGCCAGCTCTACAGAGAGAGAACTAAGTCATATGCGCTTCTGCGACTAACCAGTGGAAGCGACGACCTCGAGTCGGTGCTCGAGGGCCGTCACCACCTCGGGGGCAGGGACATCCCACCTAATCATGGCAACTGGCTCAGCTTCAACATCGGAAACCTCATAGCTGGGACTCGCTCATTAGGTGTAATGGTACTTTACTTTGGCTATGCTAAGGTATGCGTGTCGAACACATCAGGTATTCAGCTTGAGCATGCGTAGAGCACAACTCCTGTCGTCACAGCTGCAGCTGCCACCACTACTATAAGCTCTGCTGTCTTCTGACCTGTCGATACTTCATAGTTGAGCGTTGGCTCAGATATCTTTACAGCCTCGTAGTACTCATTGAGACTCTCATCTGCCTCTTTGATTCTCTGGTTGGCCTGAGCTCGGAGTTGTCGTCGGCGTGCCTCCCTCTGGCGCATATGCTCGAGTGCTTTGCTGTACTCAAACTTCTCCTTAGACAGGTTCTCCATCACCTGGTTATGATGCTCATGCTCGACCTCTGCCGCCTTCTTGTCGGCGAAGCTGAGTCCCCAGTTCGCTAAGGCAAACACGCCCGCATTCAAGATTGTGGGTGCCATGCTATAGACTGCAGTTTAAAGCTACTATATAGCTGCCTCCTGTGATGGATCCCCAGAGCGATGTATGAACCAGAGGCTTATGAAGATCCAGTCGAGGATATAGATGACGAGGACTATGAGGAGGACTATGATGAGGAGGATTATGATGCAGACTACGATGTCGCTGGCGAGTATGATGATGTAGAGCCTGAATCCCGCAAGCTAGTACACAGAGCAAGAGGAAACTATCGTACTTACATAAAAGGTTCTATCGGTCCGCTGGCATCAGTTGGGGCTCTGATCGCTCTGTTCACAATTAAGGCTGGCAAGACGGTCTGCAAGATTGCCAACAATGCTCTCCATGGTGTGGAGAAGATTTCTGAAGCGACATGAAGCCATCGCCTCAGGAGTATGTACGTTCTTCGGAGTCGCAGGCCCTTGGCTACTCTATGTTGCCATAGCACTCGTGGCCATCTGGGCCATCGAACATTTAAGCCATACTATATAAGGATGGCATCTCTGTACGACCTGATCAAGTCCCTTAACTTCCAAGGGTTGGTCGATAAACTACCATTTAGTGAGGATCCAGCAGAGATTAGACGCCAGTGTATGGAGGTGTTTGAGGAGGTCTTCAGTGATGTTCATCTGTTTAGAGTGGACGTCAGTGATGAAATCCAGGAGTTTATCAACCGTCTTTCTTGAGGAACTCTACTATCAGCTTGGTGGATATTACCGTGATCCCCCCTCAACTACTCGAGGCTGCACATCGCAAGGGCCACAACTTCACATTGGAGACAGTTAGCCGGTGGCTCAGCCACCAGGCGATGTGGCAGATATACAGACCTCGTCCACGGCACATCGAAACTGTCCCGAACAGAGTTCACCAGGCAGATGTTCTATTCCTTCCACATGACTCGGTTGGTCGTAAGACCTACAAGTATGCCCTCACCATCGTCGATGTCACCAGCAGGTACAAGGCGGCAGTGCCGCTCACAGACAACAACTCAGCTTGCCAGGTGGCCCAGGCATTCCAGGGTGTCTACGAGGCTTCGGAAAATCCCCTCCAGTGGCCGGAATTATTGCAGGTGGATGAGGGTAAGGAGTTCAGAGGTGGGACTGCAGCCCTCATGCGGAAACATGGTGTGGCAGTTAGGCGAGGCAAGGTAGGGCATCACCATGCCCAGGCTATCGTTGAGCAGTGGAATCGGACACTGGCAGAGACTGTTCCCACACAAATACGCCCAGGAAATGGCCATACCGTGTGAACGTTCTAGAGTATGGGTGAGAGGGCTGCCTGCTGTGGTGGAGAGATCCAATGCCGAGGTTACTAGGCTAATCGGGAAGAAGCTGGTAGAGGCTATCAGACACTCTGCTGTTGCCAGTCACAGCTCTAGAGGAGCGAACCATGGAGAGGAGTGCCTACCACCTGATGCTCTGGTTCGGTACCTGTATGAGCCTGGTGAGCTGGAAGGTGGTCGACGGCATGCAACAGATCCCAACTGGTCGATGGATGTTCACAGGCTTGACAGGTATGTGGAGGCGGAGGGGCAGCCTACACTGTACTACCTGGCACGCCAGCACAGAGTGCCTAGGTGACCATTTGTCGTAGAAGAGCTTCACCTAGTCCCTGTAGACACACAGCTACCACTACCTAGGGTGCTAACATGATACTCGATGGGCTCGGTATGGACACCATCTGGCAGCACATGGCGCTTATCATAGTAAGCGGAGAGTCCAAGTTTTTCCTGCTCATATGTCACGATACCCTGGTTGTGCATGCGTAGGCCTAAGTTTTTGGCTCTGTCCACCCTGCCATGTTGGGCGCTGCAGAACCTCTGTCAAGAGACCTCATTCTGCCGCTTTGACATTCCCTTAGCCAAGCACTTACTTGCAGCTGCGCTCTCCACTTAGTAGCATTTGGAGCAGAGAGTGATATCACGAGAGCCTTTGAACGTGAGCTTGAACAGTCTCGGTGTCCGTCCAGACCATTTGTCCCAAGCTAGCCTGTCCCGCTTATGAGCCTGGCACTCTGCTCGCATCTCAGGGTGAATGACTTCATCGAGGTTGGAGCCCGCTATGGTGATATACGCAGAGTCAGTGTCCATCTGCAGGTACTCAAAGCTGTCACGAGCTACGTAGCGATCGAGGAAGACGTAGTAGAACTCCAGCATTCGCAGCTTCATGAGCTCATATATGGCTATCCCCACCTGGAAGGGCCTTCGAATAGTTATTCTCTGCTTGCGACTCGGAGCTCGTATGACTCACCGATCTCCTCAAGATCTATGAACCATGCACTATGCAGGGCCTTGTCTACCACACATTCAGCCTTCGTGAAGCTGGTGTTGCTATGACATTCTAGGGCCTCGATGAGCTTCCCGTAGGCACTGTTGCCGAGGAGTTTGAAGAGATCTGCCAAGAGTGCTATGCTCTTATCTACATCTCCCGAATGGCAGGCCTCCGTAACATTCTCCAAGAACCACTCGAATGGGTGCTTGGCCTCATAGTCTATGGTGCGCTATACAGCAGTGATCTCCAGGCCATGGGTTATATACCACTTGAGTGTCCGTGCGCACAGCAGCCGCTTCTTGCCAGAGAGGGTACCAACCAGCTTCTGGGTGGTGGGACGCTTCCTCCCTGTTCGCCCTAGATATGCCAGCATCTCAGAAGAGATTGCCTCTACCGGGATCTCGTGGTTATAGAAGAGAGGAGGCATTTCCTAGAACTTTGCCCACAAAGCCATGGGGACCTCTATATCCACCTCAGTAAACCCAAACCAGCTGTCTGCTAGGAGAGCCTCCTTAAAGCTAGCTACACCACTAGCACCAGACCAATGGCGCACTGTCTCCTTACCACATGGCATCTCTTTGGCCATCGTTTATAGGTACAGAGCATTTGCGTCATAGCCGAGTAGACGTTGGCAGACACGCTCACTCTGGCGGATTCGAGTCACACCGGCCACATGGTATCTGGTGAACATGATGCTGGGACCTCCAACAACAGCTCCCTTCAGTATCTCGTAGGCTTCCTTGCCCGGTGAATAGAGGCTAACATCCGGCATGTACTGAACGGTTCCATGTAGGAGGTACTGCAGTGACACACCTGGGAGAGACACCACGTCTTTGAGGATGTCTATTTCTTGTTATGTGTAGAACTCCTGCATCCGCCCCAGGGCTTCGATGAATGGATTGACGTCCAGGTTGTTGTAGTATCACAGCCAGTCGGCGAATGTCTGCATTCCATGCTCGTTGAATGTCTGGTTACACTGTTCCCACTCTGATCGCGTCAAGATGTAGCCACCCTTGAGCTTAGATGTCCATGCTGAGTAGTCAGGAAGCCCTGGATAGTTGATCTTCTCATGTGTGTCAAACCATTCATACGGGAACCAGCTCTTCTGCTGTGTACACCCGTAAGCTTTGACCCATACCTCGTAAGAGACTCCTGGGCTGAGGTAGTTCAGCACATTGAGACACCATAGCTCAGGTGTTATGAGGAACATGGTCTGACTAGCCTCCTTGGCGACTTTTACTCTACCTGTACTGTCAGTCAGCTCATCGACAAAGTACTTCTTGATGTGGTTCAGCTCATACCACCCAGAGTTGAACCCTAGTACAGGCGCTTGGTCACACCACTCATTGATCAGTCGCTGCTGTTGCTTTGGGAGCTTGTCCAGGTCTGTCGGTATGTACTGTGCCCTAACCCTTGTCTGGATTAGATATGCTCGCCGTTGGATCACCAGCATGAACTCTCTGATCAGTTCTTTGGGGTCAGGATTGCAGAGGTGAGTGGACTCACTTGTGGCGCCATCTAAGGAGCAGCCAACTGACATAGAGATAGGTATGTGAGTACTCTCGATCGTGAGAGTCTCCATAGGATGAGTCTTGATACCATCTAGGAGTGCTTCGAAGTCGTAAACTATGAAGTGTAGGTATGGGACAGTCCGAACTCATTTAGGGACGCTTGGACAGCATTTTATACAGCACTCCCACTGTAAAACAAGCATGCATCCAGATGCTCTCAGCTTCTCATCTCTCAGGACTGTCTTGCCGTATCTTTGTTCGGCATCCTCACCTCGCTGGTTTTGGGGGCACCTGTGCCAGTAACGGCCATGGAACTGGTAAACGGTGTTGGTGGTCAGCTCATAATCATCTATGGGAGCACCCTCGATCCAACGCTCGCCACCGTGCCCACACTCTATAACATCTAGGAGTGCTCCGAAGTCGTAAACTATGAAGTGTAGGTATGGGACAGTCCGAACTCGTTTAGGGATGCTTGGACAGCATTTTATACAGCACTCCCACTGTACCACAAGCATGCATCCAGATGCTCTCAGCTTCTCCTCTCTCAGGACTGTCTTGCCGTATCTTTGTTCAGCATCCTCACCTCGCTGGTGTTGGGGGAATCCATACCAGTAACAGCCATGGAACTGGTAAACGGTGTTGTTGGTCGGATCATAACCATCTACGGGAGCGCCCTCGATCCAATGCTCGCCACCATGCCCACACTCTACATGGTGTATGTGTAGGCCTCTGTTTCTCGACTCATACTCGATCCAACGAGTAGCCGCTGAACTGGATGGTTGGGGCGGATAGAAGGCTTTCCCATACGCAGACTGTGGAGCCTCAACCTTCTCGCCAGGACACACGATTGTTGTTTTGCTGCCTGTACAGTGCTCAGCATGGCGTTGAAGATTGCATGCCTTTGTAAACCTCTGCTGACAGTAACTGCAGACTAGTGTATGTGCCAGCTTGGAGATGTTCTTGATGTAGTAGGCATGGTGGTCCCACACTCCGATGGTGATGGTGTCACGGTAGTGAGCCGCTTGCCTGATCAAGTGCCAGGTGCCCTCTTCGGTTGGTTCATACACACGAATCCCGATCCTGGCGAAGAACTCTACCTTGTCCAGCTGATCCAGCGAGGTCTTGTGGACATCAGGTACTGTCACTGTCTTGCCGTAGAACTGTGTGGCAGGCTCTCATGCAGGAGCTGTACTTCTATCAGCTCTCACTCCTTGGTGGACTGCTAGACATCTCCAGAGACACATGTTGTCCCTGCGGGTGTCGAGGGCAGTCATACTCTTCTTCTGTCGTAGCCAGGCTGGGAGGGGGGGGGGGCCTGTCCCAAGCAGAGGTTGGCGGTCGATGACAGCCCTGACCTCAACGTTGATTGATCAAATGAAAGCCCACTTGGTGTTGGGTCGATTGATCTTGTCTGTATCGAGGTGGGCTTGCTCTCTTGCTGCCACCCAGTCCTGAGCTGCTCCTATCGTGTTCAGGCACGGGCTCCCTGGAGCATTCTTGTGGAAGAGCATCACCCTACCGTCTTCCATGTGACGGATGCGATAGGTATGGGTGTAGCGGAGATAGAAGGCATTCTGGATAGTCTGCTAGATCGTTTGCATGATCTGGCCTGTGAGGTCCTCTTCTAGACCTCTGAAGAATGTCCAGCATACTGACCGGTGTCCTCTATCCTCTGTCTCCCTTTCGCCAAGACGCTGGTCGAGAATGTGTTTGCCTTCTCCCCTCATGCTCCGGGCTAAGGGGTCAGACCTCGACCCCCTCATCACTCGCTTAGTGATCCTGCGTAGGGGAGGTAAGCGCTCCAGTGGATGGTCTGCCATCTGCCTCACTACAGTCTTGGCTTGCAAGCTAGCAGTCACCTCCTCGTCCAACTGACGAAGCGCATGGATCCGCTGCGCTTTCTTGTGGGGATTCCAAGGATCATCTTTGGTAAGCGCTGGAAACCTTCCCATCTTCATTGCTCGGGAGAGTCACTTCTGCCACTCAGACCCTATTATGTGTGGTTGATCACAAGGCGATCAGTACCTGGAACCTGTGGGTGGTCCGTTGTGTCGATGTGATAGTGGATGCTTGTCTCTAAATGGGCGTTCAGACCCTATTATGTGTGGTTGATCACAAGGCACTCAGTACCTAGAAAACCTGTGGGTGGTCCGTCGTGTCGATGTGATACCGACGGAGACTACGTGTTTGTCTGAGATGTGGTCGAGCTGATGTGATATGTGGGAGTAGTGTGCGCATTGAGAGGTTGGTGGGGCGAGGGATCACTGCATTTCTTGTTCCCACTCTTGTACTCGATAGCAGCATCCACACCACGTTTCTAAATAATCCATATACTTGAAGAGTGTCCATCGCTATCACAGTCATCGGATAACGTCCGCGACATGTAAGGGATGTTAGTAGAAATGACGAGCGGAATGTTGGGATCCCTGAGCTTCTCCATTTTTCAAGATTTCGATCTGCATAGTTGCCCATATCATGCAATGGCCCGGGTTCTTTTTCTCATCGCGCCGCACAGCCTAATTATACATGCCTCTTCAGGCCAGCCCATTGTGTGTAATATTGTTTGTAGATGAGCGTTTACACGTAGCTGAGTGTTTGAGTCTTTACACGTAATGTATGGTTGTGCGTTCACACATGGTATACCATTATCGATGCTGTGTCTAATTGGGTGTTAACGCATAGCAGGTGAACTAAATAAACTACTATTCTTGACTTTGGCCCAGTCGAGGGTCTGTAGTCTGCAATCGTGGGTTTTATGTGACTGTGCGAGTTGGTCATGACATGATGTCATGTTTCTCGGGTAACGGGTAAAGCGTAATTGTAGACATGTTTACCATTTGCTAATAACACATAACGAGATTTATAATACAACGCATTAACTATCTCGACCATGTATGCAATAGCTGATAAGTTATGTGTTTGCTGCGCTATCAGGCTCGACTCACTCTAGATCTTGACATCACTTCGAGATAACGCAGTAACAGCGATTTCACAACTCAAGCTCAGAGATAAAAAGTACTAAAAGTCAGGATTTTAATGGTGTTACGGTAGGTCTATCAATAGAGTTGATAGAGTTTGAATTGCATAGCGTTCCCAGGCTGCAGACTGGGGTTCAAATCCGCTCAAAAGACCTCGCTAGAACTTATCTGAAATTTCGAAACTAGGTAAGACACTAGGGCAGGGGTAATATGACTAGGTTAGATAAAGACCCACCACGACACCCCTCAGTGTGGGGTCAAAGCACCACACACACACACACACACCAGCCAGCTGGAATAGCAACAGGGTAGGGTAGGAAATAGGTGGGGTAGGATAGGTAGAATAGGTACATAGGTAGGATAGGTAGGATAGGTACAAAAGTGTCCCACATATAGAAAAACCTCCTCAGGATACCGGTCAGAATAGAGAGAGAGGCCGGCCACTGGCCGGTAATCCTGAGGAGGTTTTCTCAGAGAGTGGGGTCCGTATGGGAGTTTTCTATTCACCATAGCTTTCCATGTCCGGGAGAACCGCAGCTCCCACCTCCATCTAGAGGCATACACCAACCACATGTCTCAACAACCATATGCCCAAGGGATTGAGAGGGTGGTGGGGGCCACAGATCGCCGAACGGCTGCCAGTTGAGGGAGGTGGTATCTTTTTGGCTCCGACCATACTACTAACATTGATACAGAACAATCTTTTTCATTGGTAGAACGATCTGGACAGCGAGGTCATAACCTAAGGTTCTTCAAACCTCGATGTCGAACACAAATCAGGCAAAAAATTTCAGTCACAGAATTGTGAACGAATGGAATAACCTACCAGAAAATGTGATCAAATCAAAAACCGTAAATGCCTTTAAAACCGCTCTAGACACCTTTTGGAAGCAAACCCAGCAGTAGGATAGGGTATCATATTTCAAAATGGACATAAAATAGGCAAAATGCTTAACTTCGTCCATCTCTGTAACTCTAACTCTAACTCATATACTGGATGGCTGATTCAGTTGTAGTTTGTCATCACATTTATGGTTTGTTAGCATTTCTTTAAAGAAAGTGGGATGAAAGATTGAATCAGATTCGAAGTTAAATAGCAGTGGGTGTTTACTCTATCGTTTGTCTAATCTGGATTTAAAAGAGTTAATAGAAGGTGCATTGATAATGTGTTCGGGTAGTTTGTGCCATTGGTCTGCACAGCGCAGCGCAGTGGAAATGAACACTTTCTGATATTTAACATAGCTCTGATTTTCTGAATTTTTAGGCTAAGATCTCTTGTAATACGGTTATTGTCGAAAAGATTGATGAGGTTTGAAGTTCAAGTTCAAAGTTGCTTTATTTCATGGTTTTTCTATATATGTAAATAGAATCTAAACAGGCAGTCCATCAAAGGCACGGCCTATTGAGTGGTGGACTCCTTACACACATTACAAAACATTTATACATTAACATATATATGACACACAAGACAGTGGCACAGTGACAGAATGCTAAAAAGCTACCGTGATATGAAAACTTATATAGTGACTTGACTACCTTTCTGGGATTATTAGCCAGTAAATTAACCTATTTGACGGAGGTTGATCATATTTGTTGTGAAGTATTTTATATATCTCAATCATATCACCTCGCAGTCTTCTGAATGTGAGAGGTGGTAAGTTGAGTTCTTTTAGTCTTTCGTTGTATGGTAGGTTACGCATTCCTGGGATAAGTTTTGTGGCAGGCCTTTGAACATTTTCAATCGCATTTATATGTTTTTTGAGGAAAGGCACCCATACTACGTTTGCATATTCGATATGAGGCCTGACAAGGGATTTAAAGAGGTGCTCGAAGTTGTCTTTATCTATGTAGTTAAACGTGCGTCTAATTAGTCCCATGATTTGATTGGCTTTGTTTATTTTTTCATTTATGTGTTGGTTGAAACTTAATTTTTCATCAATTACGACCCCAATGTCATTTTCGGTGGGGGAATACTCTAGAGTATGGTAGTTAGAGTCCATTGTGTAGACACGGGGAACTGTGGTTTTGGAAGCAATTCTCATACTTTTACATTTGTCTGGATGGAGTTTTAGGAGTGAGTTTTCAGTCCACATGCACATAGAGTCTATATCTTGCTGCAGCGTATCGCAATCTGGTTGACTAAGAATTGATTTGAATAGTTTTGCATCGTCAGCAAACAGGAATATTTCTGACCCACACTTAATTCCATCAGGCAAATCATTTATATACAATATAAAGAGAAGTGGGCCAAGGACTGAGCCTTGCGGTATGCCACTGGTCACATTTAGTAATTTGGAGTATGTTCCATTAATGACGACTTGTTGCTTCCTCCCGATTAGAAATGATTGGATCCACTTTAATAGTTTTCTGTCAATGCCATATGTGGTTAGTTTTTTAAGAAGACGTTTGTGTGGGACTTTATCAAATCCTTTCATAAAGTCAAAGTAGATGACATCGACCATCCCTCCATTATCCAATGCCTTCAACCATTTTTGTAGTACTGTTAATAGCTGAAGCACAGTAGACCGCCCACTTATAAAGCCACATTGGTTATCTGACAACATACAGTTGTCGGTTTGGTGTTTCATAATTGAGTCTTTTACAACTGATTCCATTACTTTGCACACCACTGAAGTAAGACTGATAGGGCGGTAGTTATCAGACTTTCGTTTGTCACCTTTTTTTTAAAATAGCAGAGATATTAGCATTAGCCCAAACCTCTGGTATTTTGCCTAAATCTAATGATGCATTAAAGAGAGTGGATAATGGGTTACTAAGAACATTACGTAACTCATATAATAATCTGGGGTGGGTTTTGTCAGGTCCTGGAGATTTAGAGGTTTTAATTTTGGACAGTTTGTTGTTTACAATATTGGGTGTGATGCATACAGAGGTTAGTTGATTCTGGTAATTCCTATTAGGGAATGATGGAGCTTCACCATCCGGTTATATTGTATTCACAGCTTGGAAATATTCTGCTAAAACGTCTACTTTCTCATTGTCATTATTTCTGAATTTTATCTCTTCAGCGTTGCCAGGTACTTGTAAGTCTGGGATCCCAGACCTCGCTTTTGTCTTGAATTGGACATAATTCCAAATTTTTTTTAGGGTTGTTCTTGGCACTTTTGGAGATATTCTTTTCGTATAGTTTCAGTGCCTTTCTGGTAGCCTGTCAGACATGGTTTCTTGTCCAGCAGTATTCTTCATATGTGGTCTGACTATTGTTTTCTAAGGTTTTTTTCCAGAGTCGCTTCTTTTTATTTATCTTGTATCTTGTAGTCCTGTCGAGGAGAAATTTGTGTTTCTTATTTTTAATTTTTCTCACCGGGATGTATATCTTCTCGACTGCCAGACATTTTCTACAGATTATATCATACATATGGTCAATGTCAATACAACCTTCTAGTTGTTTCATCCAGTTTATGTTCATCGATGCTGCCAATTCATTCATCACCAGTAATACGGGAAAACACCACACAGATCTATGGGGAATGCCTAAAATATTGCGAGATGGTGTATTTTGACGTAAACGATGACGTCATTAGGTCAACGACGTCATGTGACATCACAAAGGCGCTGTTGGTTAGCTGTTGGACGATTTTGTCACGCGATTTGTGCTTCTGTGGCCAATCCAGTTAGATCAATGGTTTCTGTGCTAATACCCGGCTCCTCATCCAACGTCTGCCCCGTAATAGCACTTGTACGACAGTTAAAAAGTCTGCTTTGTATGCGTTATGCCATATATAGAATGAGATTATGCAAAGGAGTAATCAATACAGTATTTTGTTATAAAACTGTTAATTATTTTTACCAATAGTCTTACTCAATGTCTAACGATGTTGAATCTGATTGACCAATCGCTAAAGAGCTTACGATCTCATGAATATTCATAACGCTCCAGGTCGCATGCGATTTAGGGTCTTCCCTTTAACAACAAACTGTGACAGAAGATACTCTACAGCCACAAAATGATAATATCCCAACAGTAGTTGAGTGTGATGCTGAAGCCATACAGAGAACAGACATTACTGACGTACCTATAGCAGCTCCATGTAGTGAGTCGATATGCCCTGAGACACATGATTTTTTATGCATGGTCTGGCCTACAGAAGCACCCATGTAGCGGCACATGGTATGACGGGTGCGTACAAAATGGATATTATGAAGCAGCCAAAGGCGATGTGTAGCTCAACAAAGGATTTACAAATAAAACATCCAGATGGCAAATGTCATAGTCAGATCAGTAAAAAGATATTAATTGTCAGTTATAATATCCATGGCTTGACAAATAAAATAAACAGTGCCCTACATGTACTAGCTCACTGCCACATACTCAAACTACAAGAACACTGGTGCCATATGTTTGAAGTAGAAGCCCTCTTCCGTGAACTTGCATGTTATGGAATTACATGGAAAATGAAGACCTATCAAGAAGAAGGGGGCAGGCTGGTGTTGCAGTATTATGGCATAACAGTCTATCAAGATGCATAGAGGTTACGGATGATGGTAGTGAACGCATTATTGTTACGCATCTAAAGCTCCCTCAGCGAACAATCTGTCTTATTGGAGCATATATGCCATGTGATGGATATAAGTCCTCAGTTCTTGATTATAATGATGTGTCACTAGAGATCGAAGAGATTATGAGAAGATATAGTTTGGATGATGTCATCCTCTGTGGAGATATGAATGCATCCTTACATACCCGTACCACTGATCGAAAATATCAACTTGACCCATTAATAGCTGATATATGCAAAAGATTTCATTACGTCTCCCAATCAGCGATTACCCTGAGGTTGCCACATTGGCTCCATCAGGTACTGCCAGGTCTATTATTGACTATGTCCTAGTGAGGGATAATAACTTCTACAGAATTGAGCATGTCTATGTTATGGATGCTGCTGAAATGCTTTCAGATCATCGTGTAGTCTTCTTTACACTTAACCTAGAAATTCTGACCGTGCGGAAGGGATGGCATGAGGTATCACACACCGGTAGACCGAAATGGTATCAGGCGGATCTCGAACAGTACAGGTTGAATATCTGTAATCAGATCAGAGAGATTCCACCAAGGGACCTGAGTAGCGGTCTGAATATCGAGTATATGTCGCTTGATATCATAAGAGCCCTCCACCGCAGTGAGGAAGGAGCAGTTAAGCGAGGGAAGATGGGAAAAACTCAAATGAAATCTCAACCACAGTCAATAATTGACTTCCGCTGGGAATTTAAGAAAACATTCTGGCAGTGGAAAGAAATTGGTCATCCTGCGGCTCATCCCATAAAAGATAGAATCATAGAGTATAAGAGACAGCTCTGGGATATGCAAAGACTTAATGTCTCAGAAAGACGCAATCAGCTATATGAGGAGATTATGAACGCAAATTCTCAAGACCAAGGATTATTCTTCAAGTTGGTCAATATGCAATGCATGTCGAGCCAGACATGCACAGATAATCTCCTTGTTAATAACATGATGTACAACACTCCAGATACAGTCCTGAATGCATGGGCTGAATACTTTGGTGACCTTGCAGTGCCCAAGAACAATGATGATTTTGATGACGACCACAGAGATCGGGTTGCACAGGAAATGGAGGTCATTTCAGCAGTTGCCAATGCTCTTCCTGTGACTACTGAACCATTTTCAGCTCATGAGGTTGCGATCAGCATTAGTAAAATGAACAGGAAGAAAGCGGCAGATGGAAGTGGGATAACTGCCGAGCATGTAATTCATGCACAGGATGAACTTGTCCCTGTATTAGCGGAATTGTATAATGCAATGATTTATCGAGGCATGGTCCCGTCAATATTCAAGGAGGGTATCCAAAATCCTTTGCTCAAGAAGAGAGATAAGCCGAAACATCTACCTACCAATTATCGTGGCATCACTTTAATCTGCATCCTGGGGAACGTTCTCGAGCTATTGTTGATTCTCCGACTTAACTCCAAATTTAGAGCTGCACAATCCGGACTCCAGCGAGGATTTACGGAGGGTGTTGCGCCTCTGTTTGTTGCACTGATCCTGGTCAAACTAATTTCCGAATTTGGTGACAAAAGAGAAGGTCTGACTATCATCTTCCTTGATGCAGCGAAGGCATTTGACACCGTATGGCATGACGGCCTATTCAGAAAACTGGCTTTAATTTTTAATTTTAATTGGTATTGCTCTTTGGACAGTCATGCATGATTGGTACACTAGCTTCACAGGCAGAGTAAAATGGATGGGACAGCTTTCAAGGCCATATAAAATTCTTCAAGGTACAATACAAGGTGGTGGTCTGTCACCAGATTTATTTAAGATTGACAGCAACTGCCTCTTACAAGTTGTTACAGGCCGTCACCTTGGTGCGAAGATAGGTACAGTCTGCTGCAGTGTTCCTACTGTGGCAGATGATATAGCCATAGCAGCAAGTATAAGTTCCAATGATGCTCAAAGGATATTATCCATTGTCTCCAGTCACCTCAGCTCTGATAGAAGGTCCTGCAATACTGACAAGTCTGGTGCTATATTTTATGGACCTGAGAGGAAAAGAGAATGTGTTCAGCTTACTATGAATGATGTTAGCATCCCAGGTGAAAATGAAATGGTGCATCTTGGTATACTTCACGGTGCATCATCAGTGATCAATGAACGTAGAGTGAAATAGAACATAAAAATAGCCATCAGTACCCTTTATGCACTTATGGGAGCGGGGCTCCATGCCCGAAATGGCCTATCACCAGCTACTTCATGCAAGATTTTTCAGACTTTTGTTCTTCCAAGAGCTCTATATGGAACTGAACTATGGAAGCTGTCCTCAAGTCTGCTATCCAAATTGGAACAGTTTCAATTATCTAAGCTGCGCCAACTCCAAGGTCTTCCAGCTCGCACAGCGAATATTGCCGTACGTGGACTGCTTGGTGTCCTTCCGATTGAAGCTGAAGTCGATAAGCATATGCTCTCCTTCTATAGAAATCTGGTCGCAGATCCCGACTGTGTTGAATATCATATTGCATTACGGCAGCTTGCAATGAAGGACATTGACTCAGAAAGCTGGTTTATGCATCTGGAGAAAATCCTAGAAAAGTATCAGTTACCTAGTGCATTCTCAGTTCTACAAACACCACCAGCCACGAGTCAATGGAAACGAGATGTAGGTGGTGCAGTAGTTAAATTTTGGACTGCCAAAACGAGTGCAGAATCACAGGCTTTACCTTCAGTTAGATATATGTCAACATGATCTCTAACCCATACCTCTGTCGCTCTTGTGTGGAACACGGCAGTATCATCACTGCATGAGACCAAGAAGGCTTTTTGTGAAAGCAAAACTCCTGACAGGAAGCTATAAGCTTCAGGCACACGATGCACTCTTTCATCGAAATAAGCATGCTGCTGCCTCAACATGTTATTTATGTAAAGCTGAGACAGAAGACAGGAAACACTTTTTACTGTGGTGTACTGCTCTCGAAGCTTACAGACAGATGCCAAGACAGAAGTTATCCAGATGTCTCTCCACTGTGGGGCTAGAGCACCTCTTAGAAGACGAAGAAATAACAACTCACATCATCTTGGATGCATCCCATGAAAATGTACCGGAAGAGATTAGCCTGAATTATTACTACCAGGGTAGCAAAAAGCATTGGCATCATTCGCAGACTGAAACCCTATCTAACACCTAATATTATTAAAAACATGTACTGCACAATGATACGTCCTCACATCACCTACTGCAATGCATCTGGACTAATACATCTCAAGCTAGACTAAAAAAACTAAAATCTCTGCAAAAGCAATCTATTAAACTATTTTCACAAACAGCAGGTGGCCAGGATATCTTTAAATCAGAAAAGGTCTTAAAACTTGAGGACATAGGAGGGCTCCAACTATACACACTCTTAAGGGACTTCCACAATGGCAACTTACCCTCATCCTTATCTAACATTTTTATGCTCAATACACAATTGCATCCTCACAACACAAGAACAAGAAATAACCTCCATTCAACACACCACCAAACAAAAGCAGCACAACAAAAACCCTCATACAAAGCAATTCAGTTATGGAATAATACAGACACAAGCACACGCACAGACATCATAAAGCTACAGTACTTTAAGCAGAATATAAAAAATAAGATTATAGAAACCTACTAGACTCTGGAAAACACTCACCATCATGGCATGCTATTCTCATACTTGCACCCAGTCACCAGAACAAATACTAATAATAATAATAATAATAATAATAATAATAATAATAATAATAATAATAATAATAATAATATTAACAATAATAATAATAATAATAATAATAATAATAATAATAATAATAATAATAAAAATAATAATAATAATAATAATAATAATAATAATAATAATAATATTAATAATAATAATAATAATAATAATAATAATAATAATAATAATAATAATAATAATTAGACAATCTGTCATAATGGTAACTACCAAACAACTACCTCTACTATCACAGCCTAAAAAAAAAAAATAAAAAAAAAATAAATTAATACTTTGTCATTGATAATAAGAATATGTAATATAGAATTATTAACTTAAGCAAGATAAGCACACATCCCTCTGTCATGTCTTTCCCTGTAAAAATGTAAATTGTCATACGTCTATTAACTGTTGGACTGCTGGAAGCATACCCTGAGTTAAGCTCCATGGAAAATGTAGACTGCAGAGGCTTGGCAGCGAGACAGTTAACTATATGTATATATAGGACTATAACATGTTAACCTTATGTATTCAGTATTCTCATGTCCTATATTGTTGCTATATGTTATATGTAGGGGTCCACCGCCACATAGGCTCTGCCTTTGGTGGACTACCTGTTGTGAAACTGTAAATGTATATTCTATATCAAAATAAATAATCTTGAACTTGAACTTGAAAATTATGACATTCTTCGGGAAATCGAGGAAATATCTCGGGAGTGGGTCTACACACTACATGTCAATCGTTGGCGCATCATGCACTTAGAGGTGTGATGGCGTTGTCAACCCATTATTAAAAAAAACACCAAAAAAACCCAACTGAGTCTCATTTACCTGTTGTGCCAAAATAATATAACTGAACTTTTACGCACACTCAAGTCATGTTCCTGTATAAATTCAGCTTGCATGTGAACTTTCATTCATCGGTATAGAAAAGAACTGACATTACTGTTTTGTATCCGGCTCTATTAAATAGGATTTTGCTAGTGCCTCTGTATTGTTTGCGACTTGCGGATTTTATCTACATACTTTAAGTACGGAATATTAGCCACTAATAGTAGGGTGTTCACCTCTGAGACTTTAATCAGTTGGATACAACAAATACCGGAAAGGATCTTCAATATCGCGTGTGATTGTTCGATTCATGACCAACACTGTTCTGCTGACGACGAGCTTACTGGCGTTGCCTCACATGAGGGAATCTCCAATACAAGAAGAAGAAGAAGAAGATGGCGTCAGAAGGTAACTTATTTTCTGAATAATTCCCCTTCAGTTATACAAAATTGCGTTGATTAAAAACAAGTAGAGTAAATAAAGTGTATGCGGATAGAGTTGACCTTGTATAAGGTCCTAGAGACATTTATAAGGGACAAATTCATTTAAATTAATTTAAATCCAGAAAAGTGTAGTGTAATGCATTTTAAATTTTTAGGATCAAATATGAAATAACAAGAAGTATCCTATGGTACCCACATATTGTGCATGTTTGGATTATCGCCTCCTATCAAATAGACTTATAGTCTGAGCAAAAATTGTAATTGTTGAATAAATATAAGAAACTAGCATGATCATGCTTATTCACTTGTATGCAACTTGACGTTGTTATTACACCACAAAAACATCCATTACCGTTCAATCACTACTTGCTAAATCAATTATCTGCATTTAGCTATCAGAATAAATTTTTTATGCCTGCATACACACCTCCCCATACCTATTCCTATTAATATGGACCCTTAACCAGGCTAATGGTTAAGTCCATCTCCAGCATAATGACAGATATATATACTGGCACCAGTCTATAATCCCTCATAGTGACGCTTGTTACTAAACGCGCATGCGCACTGGAGCCCAAATAGGAAACAGATTCACTTTTCTAAATTTAAGTGCTAAATATTAAAGTCCAATTCTCAAATCTTACCACGCGGGGTGGTTGAGGCCGGGTCGTAGTGATTGAACGGTAAGTATGTTTTTATAGTGGTTAATAAAACAACAGACCAACCCACAAGGGGGGGTCTGTGGGTTTTTTAATTGTCGGTCTGCTTCAAATACAGCCCAAAAGGAGAAGCTACCGAATCCAATGGCATACACACTTTTTGCGCACAGGCAAAAAGTATTTGTTTTGCAGTATATGCTACCACATCTTTAACATAGGTTTCACATAAACGAATTGTTGCTGAAGATTAACCAATGGTAACATATGTGTCATATTTGAAAGATTGTTTTGACAAATGGTGACCCCTGACTGCGTAAAAACGTCCGTGTTATTCTTAAAGGGGAAGAAAATGTCATCTGAAATTATTTAATCATCAAATATAGGTACAAGCCTTAATATTTTATGTTTCTAAGAACAATTTTTGCCATAGATGTGAAAATTTTGAAATAATATGGCAGTGTCAGAAATCAACAGCACTGAGTACTTTAACCCTATATTGACAAGTAGTTTCACAATTTCAAGTGGAGAAAGTCTTGCATGAGCAAAATGAATAACCATAGATTGACATGTGAATAAATGTGTGCATGGCGCGATCGTGAGGGACTCTCACAAGAGGTTGTATGTGTATGTGCAAAGAGAGGGGATACGCAAATACAGGGAACAATGATATCCATATTATGCAAACAAAGGGGGTACACAAGTCAAACTAAATGAAGATATTGTCGTTAAGGATCTCAGTATTAATATTGATAATCATCTTGAATTTAGTGAACATTGCAAGACACAGTCAAATAAGGCTAATAAGATTTTTAGATTAATCAGACGATCTTATACCTATTTGGATGCACCAACATTAGTAAAATTGTATACTTCGCTTGTAAGGCCAATCCTGGAATATGGCAATGGTGCATGGTGCTCCATGTTCATTAAAGATTGTGAAACCCTCGAATCTGGACAAAGAAGAGCAACAAAAATGGTGCCTTATTTAAGATCTCGCAGCTATCCTGATAGACTTAAACATTTGAAGCTTCCATCATTGTACTATCGACGTGCAAGGGGGGATATGATTGAATCATACAAACATCTACATAATATTTATAATATTTAAAGCCAGTATCTTGAATTAGATAACAAAACCAAAACCCGTGGTCATAGCCTGAAGTTATCAAAAAAGCAGGCAAATAAAACCATAAGAAAGCATTTCTTTTCAACTCGTATCACCAACGACTGGAATGGGTTACCTGAGACTGTCGTAAATTCCCCAAGCTTAAATAGCTTTAAAAACCAATTAGACATATATTGGACTACTTTTTGGTATATACAAGAACCTATGCACAACAGGTGCTCTGCAGTAAACATTGCCTATCTTAGAAACCTATAAGATGCAATGCATTTACTGTATGATCTACCTACAGGCTAAGTGGCCTATCAAGGTAGTATATGATAAGTATAAGCATTGTAAATTTTCTGGAAACAGCCAATCTATTTACCAAGTGCCAGCATGGTTTCAGACACAACAGATCTTGTAAAACTCAATTGCTAGAGTACCTCGAAGATATAACAGTCAAACTTGATTCAAATGAACCTATCGATGCAATATATTTAAATTTCTCAAAAGCATTTAATACTGTACCACACCAAAGACTCCAAACAAAACTTAGAAGCTATGGTATTGGTGACAATTTAGTAGGATGGATAGGAAGCTACCTATGTAACAGAAGACAGTGTAAGAATCAATGATGCGACATCAGACTGGATAGAGGTGACAAGTGGCGTGCCACAAGGAAGTGTCCTGGGACCTATACTTTTTCTGATAGACATAAATGACCTACCAGACAGTCTGACATACCACTGCAAAATATTTGCAGACGACACAAAGATATATGGAAACCCAGCTACAAGTAAGATCCAGGACAACAGAGACATAGTATTAAATGGTTGCAGACATGGCGACTATCCTTCAACACAGATGTTAAAACACATGTCCTACATTTCGGTAGAAATAACCCCCAAACTAAATACTATATGACAGATATGCCCGATATGCATCCTATATCAACATCAGATGTAGAAAAAGACCTGGGAGTGCATATTGACAGAAACCTCTCTTTTGAAATACATATACGTAAGATCATCTCCAAGGCTAACGGCACAATAGGACTAATTAAGCGAACCTTTACCAATATTGACCCATATACTTTCACGCTGTTGTACAAGTTTCTCGTGAGACCTATTCTCGAATATTGCAACTCTGCATGGTCGCCAAAATTGAAAAGGCAGTCACAGCTATTAGAAAGCGTTTAACGACGAGCAACAAAACTCGACCCGCAAATCAGAGAGTATAGCTACACGGAAAGACTTGAAGCCCTAAATTTAATGTCACTGAAATATAGACGGTTTCGAGGAGATCTAATTGAAACATTCAAGTTCATCAGGGATCTATATAAAATTAATAAGGCCTACTTCTTCGAACCATCCAGTATTACACAGACCAGAGGTCATAGGTTCAAGCTCAACATAACACGCAGCAATAAAGATATTTGCAAGCACTTTTTCAACAATAGAGTGGTACCACAGTGGAATTCACTGCCAACTACAATAGCCGAAGCAACAACTGTCGAATCATTCAAGAACAAACTAGATATCTACTTCAAAGAAAGAACATTCAAATTTGACTGAACAGGCCATACATGTACCAGCCCATCACTAAGTCGTACTGCAATTCCCCAGATAAAGTTGACTGAGCTAGGAGTAGCCTGTGTATAGACATAAACATGCTTGGTAGCGATTCCAATTACTAGTAGATACATCCGCACTTTGTGGTTGCATACAGAGACACAAGGCAAGCGTAGAGGAGGAGACTCGGATAGCAATGAACGCAGAAAATGAAAACAACACCAATTTAAGACAAACCACTGCCTCCACAAGTCAGCATGCAAACAAATGCTAGACGCAGCAGGGTGTAACCATGAGTTTAGGCAGCATACCGCAGCCAATACGGGGAACACCCATCTGCACCAGAGCATTTCCACAAAACTGTGTTAACCCTTTCCAATCTGAGTTCAGAATTTTACATTTCAAATTAAATTAAAAGATGATCTGTGTTCATTTTCCGGCAAATTTGCTGGCGGATGTTGCTGTCGTAGACGGCAACATCAACAAAATTGTTGCAAAATGTACTCCAGTTTCTTTGTTATTGACACAGCAAAAGATGGAATATTGACAGCAGAGTGGTAATGGTCAAAGTCTTAAAACAAACGGTTTTGAGGAGATTTAATTAAGCAACAACAGTCCGATCGCTCAAGAACAAACTGGAAGTCGACTTCAAGGAAGGAACTTATGAATTGGATTGAACAAGCCATACTACAACAAAAACACTGAGGCAATAACAAGCCAGTGGCTTATGCCTCATAAAATGATGATGATGAGTTCACTTTACGGGCCGCTGATAATGGCTGATGAAATAACGAGATAACATGAGACTTTAATCGTTGTCAAGGGATTTCCCAGGAATTTAAAAGGGGAATTTCTAAAAAGTTTTTACCACACGGCCCTATTAGTCACCTACAAACACCACTATGCCGCATCCGAGACAAGATCGACGACTTCACCGGATCATGTCAAAGTGGCTTCAAACATGGACGCATCTGCGCAGACATTGTATGAGCTCAACGCATGCTTGTGTCCGTAGTCATGTCCAAACACTGGGATTTCCACAAAATGGGCATTGACATGTCACAAGCCTTCGACACAATTTAATGCCGAAAATCCTAGATGTACTTCACCAGGCCAGTTGCAATGAAGATGAGCTACGACTAGTGAGACTACTGCTTGCAGACACCAAGCTGAGAGTACGAGTCAAGTCGGTGAAGTCTGTAGAGTTTGAGACATCAATCGGCTCCCCACAGGGAGATGGTCTATCCCCTGTTCTCTTCACCTGTTACCTGGCTGCTGCATTGAAATCCATGCCGGAAAACTCCACAAGACCAAACTCCCCGGTGTCAGTACTGGGTATGCCGCTAGAGATGGGATATGCCGACGATGTGGACTTTATAGATGAGGAAAAGAAAGCCCGTGACGAACTTCTCCCAATAGCTGCAAGCAAACTAAAAATTGAGAATCTCTATGAATGAATCGAAAACAGAGTTCACCCACATATACCTATCCACAAAGCATGAAAGTAAAGAAAATGATGATCCACTCTGTGGCGGCGAACCATGGAGGAAAAGTAAATTCTCCTTCGATCAATACTCACCATTCTGTTACTTCTGATATACAGCTGGCCCTGACAGCTGGCTGTAGGACTATAGACTTAGAAAGCTTTACCGACTCCTTGGAACCGGGTACTCGGCTCCCAACTCCCGAGGTGTCGTATTCCACGGTATGAATACGACAAATATGGTGTTGTTCCAGCGGTCACTGAGGATGATCGCTGGGTACTGGGAATCCAGAGTGCTGGAGCGAGTGGCCCCGCCCCAGCTCTGGTGGATAAATCCCAGGTGCACCATGCAGTCCTGTCGTGTGGCGCTATCGTGTGTCAATGACGGCCTGGTGCTGTCCATGGACGCATTGGCAAGGGTGCAGGCACGAGTGACAAAGTCTAGGAGGCAGATGGTCCTTGACCATATGCGTCCGGCTACCGCTGTTAGGGAGCGTCTTCTTGGGACGCCCCTTACTGGCCCTAGCATCTTTAGTGGCCAAGCGTGGGCCATCTTAAAAGACACTGCCAACATCGCGCAGAATCGGTTAGCGGTGAATCTGCAGCTAGAACTGGTGCGAAAGGCGCACACACTAGGGCTGTGGCCTAACCGCTAACCGGACAACCTGAGAAGCAGAAAAGCAAGGTGAAAGCCAAGCCTAGTGCTGCTTCTGTTTCTACTGGGTCTTCTCAGCTGCCTCCGGCGAAGAAGGCCAAAAAGGTTGTGGAGGCCTCTACCCACCCCAATGTTGCCCCTGATTGCCCGAGAGGCGGGAAGGGTAAGTCCTCAAAGGGTGAACAGAAGGGAGCGGATCGTACCTGAGGGTACGAGGGCTCCCTTCGTATCTGCATGGACCGCACCTGTGCGACAGGAACAGCGGTGCCAGTTAGACCGGCCAAGCCAAGACCACTCTCTCTCGTCAAGCGAGGGGGTGGGGGCAAGCGGATCGCGAGCCCGACACCTGCCTTAGGCGTCTATAGTGGGTGGAAGGCTCATGCGTTTCGTCGAGGCTTGGTGAGGTGTGATGTCAGCCAGTCTGGTCCTGGGATGGTTATCCAGGAGTACATGCCGTAGTGGTGGGATTTTCCACCAAATCTGTCTGGACACCCATACCAAGGGAACCAGACAAGTTAGAAGCCATTCAAAACGAAGTGTCAGGGTTGCCTCTGAAGGGAGCAATAAAACCAGCAAACCAGAACACTCCAGGCTTCTATTCGAACATGTTCCTTGTCCCCAAGAACACGTACTCAATCTCAGGCCATTAAATTGGTTTATCCATATGCCTCGGTTTCAGATGGAAACTCTGAGGTCGGTAATGGCAGGATTGAGGAAGGGAATGTGGTGTGTATTGATCAATTTGAAAGATGCATATTTCCACATTCCAATGAACAGGAGTTGTCACAGGTTTCTGAGATTTGCATTTCAGAATCAAGTGTGGGAGTTTGTAGTCCTCCCATTTGGCCTGTCGATAGCTCCACAGGTTTTCACCAGAGTGGTCCTTGCGGTGACAGCGTTTCTCAGAAGAGAGAACGTGACGCTTCACACCTACATAGATGATTGGCTTATCAAGGCAGACACGCCAGCTAAGTTAGAGGTGGATACTGCTCTGACTCTGAAGTTACTTTCAGATCTAGGCTGGATAGTCAACAAGGAGAAATCTGAGTTGACACCCAGTCAACAGTTCGTTTATTTAGGGATGCTATTCGATCTCGAGGAGGGCAGGGTTTACCTGTCAGAGCCCAGAGTGTTAGCCATCCTCAAGAGTTTTCGATTGGGAAACCACATTCAGGCGAGGCGGTTTCTTCAGATGCTTGGCATAATGGTCTCCATGGAGCAGGTAATCCCATATGCTGCTCTGATGCGAAGACCTATCCAGTTGTATCTGAACTCTCTGTGGAAACAGAGAACAGAACCCCTGTCAAAGCTGGTGCCAGTCTTGGAGACATTAATGTCGCATCTTGTATGGTGGAAAAAGCGTCAGAATCTCCTAGGAGGGGTTTCGCTGCACCTACCCCACCCCCAGCTGTCCGTGTACACGGATGCATCGCTGGAGGGGTGGGGGGCCTGCCTGGGAGAACACCAGGTCTCGGGCACATGGACTCTCCAGGAGAGCCAACTGCATATCAATCTGTTGGAAATGATGGCAGTGGAACTGGCGTTGGAAGAGTTTCTTCCAATGATCAGGGGCAAGGTGATATTGATACGGTCGGACAATTCGACGGTAGTATCATACATAAATCGCCAAGGCGGGACCAGGTCACCCACGCTGTGTATCAAAGTGTGGCACTTGATTCACTGGGTTTTGAAAGCAGCTCACATTCCTGGGCGATTGAACATTCTGGCGGATGCTTTGTCTCGCAGATAGAGAATTCTGCCAACAGAATGGTCCCTCAACCCTCCAGTTCTACGAAGCATCTTCGAGCATTGGGGCAAACCCAACGTGGACTTGTTCGCCACAAGGGAAAATGCTCAAATCATGACTTATGTCTTGCCGATTCCAGATCCAAATGCCGTCGATACAGACGCTCTGGCGATATGCTGGAGGGGGATGCACGCTTACGCGTACACACCCACCATTCTTCTGCCGAAGGTATTGGTGAAGATCAGGGGGGAACCGTGTCTGGTCCTGCTAATAGCGCCGTATTGGCCCAGCAGGGCGTGGTTCACGGATCTGCTAGATCTGCTGGTGGAAAACCCAGTGCAGTTGCCCGAGATTCCGAACATAATCTCCCAGGCCAAGGGACGCTTCCTACACGAGCGTCCCGAAATGTTCAATGCATCACTGGAGGGATGGGGGGGGGGCGGGGGGGGGGGGGGGGGGGGGGGGGGGGGGGGGGGGGGGGGGTACCTGCCTGGGAGAACAGCAGGTCTCTGGCACAACAGTGATAGTCCAGAGGTGGCCCAGTTAAATGTGATGGTGAAGGGAATGAGCAATCTCTGACCGAGACAACCGGTAGTCATTCCAGCCTGGAGTCTATCTTTAGTGCTTAATGTACTGGCCAAGCAGCCTTTCGAACCGTTGCGTTCGGCTAGTCTAAAGCATTTGCCTCTAAAGGCAGTCTTTCAATTGGCAGATTCTTCAGCTAGAAGGCGCACTTTCAGCAGAGAGGGACTGATTTATTGTCTCCGGAGAGGGTCTGTGTCTACTGCCAATAGCAGAGTTTATGTCAAAGAATCAATCTTTGAAATATCCCGGCAAACCGATCATTATACCGAAACTAACTAGGTTTGATTGTGATGCCAGTGTCTGGTGCCCAGTCCGTGCTTTGACTAAGTACAAAAGACGGACAGACTCGTTACGGTCGAATGATAGACATCTGTGGATCTACCATCAGAAGCCATATGGGGCCGCATCCATGTATTCTATCTCTCGTTGGGTAGGTGAATGTATTGAGACTACCCATGAGATTGTGACTGGGCACCAGGCGCAATGCGCAAGGGCACACGATGTTAGAGAAATACCCGCCTCGACCGCCCTTTGCAATGGTGTTCCGTTAGAGGACATCATGGCTGTTGCACAATGGCACTGTGAGTCCTCTTTCACAGATTACTATATGAGGGATATGTCAGACTCCGCCAATCCACTCGCTTTAGCTGTTTTGAAACGATGGTTAAACGACCACACTTCTCTTCTCCATTTCTTGTCATTTGTAAACAAGAATTAGGAAGCAGACATGGTCAAGCGAGGGGATATCAACCAGATTGTGGCACTGATGGCCGGACAAGTGATTGGTTGAAGGCTCCATGTCTGGAATCCAAATATTATGAGGTAATTCAAGATTGAGAGTTTTTTGTATTATGTGTATATATCATGTTCATTCATCTTATATATTCATGCTCATTCCCAAGCTGATATATGCAAAGAGCAGTTAACCCTCTTAGCATATTTGTGTCTTCAGGCGAGATGCATGTTCGTGAGTTCTCTCTCTTTTGTTAGGAGAAAAAAGGGGGGGGCGGGGCGGTGATGCGAATGTGATTCGGTCCCTTTAACTTGATTGTCCTTTTAGGTCTCCATTTGTCAAGTTTACGTCTAGCTCTTTCTCCAAGGGGCAAAAGTAGCAATTGATCGCTTGCCCCTTCCCACCAAGTTACTATCTAAATCTGGTCTATATCAGAAGTAATAGAATGGTGAGTATTGATCGAAGGAGAATGAATGAAATTTAAATTTCCCTTTCTCCGAGATCTAACAATACTCACCATTCTATTACGGACCCTGCCTCCCAGCCCCACGGAGGCAAGCCATGGGTATCTCTTGTTTGGTGGCTATGCAAACAATATGAGCTACATGGCAAACGGGTACTCGGCTGTTGTGAGCCGAGTACCGGTTCCAGGAGCCGGTAAAGCTTACTACGTCTAGAGTCCTAGGGCCAGCTATCAAAGATAGCTTGTATCAGAAGTAATAGTGAGTATTGTTAGATCTCGGAGAAAGGGAAATTGAAATTTCCTTCATTCATCATTGAAAGGTTAACCTGTTGATTCTGAAACTCTGGAGTATGAGATTCAATACAAAAAATACCTGACACCTGTCCACATCCCTAACCATAAAAGAACCCATGAATAGCCAATCCATCTTTTCAGATTAAAATTTAATTCAGGTTAGTACCATCGGTTCTCAAATTTATATTTATTTCCAAATTTGGTTGCGATCTCTATTTTAGATTCTCTTTTCGGTCTTTAATATCAAATTAGTTGTTTCTAAGTATTCAACACCTGGATTACTCTTACACTTAAAACAGATAATATACAACTGAAAGAAGACGATTTTGCATGTGCAAAACATTTTGTAACTTTTTCGTTTTCAAACATAAGGCAGGTTTCATCAGTTTTTCACCCATTTTCGTCCGGTTTCGCCCAGTTATTCAGCTGGTTTAGTCTGGTTTCATCAGTTTTGGCCTGGTTTCGTCAGTTTTCACCTGGCTTCGTCCGGTTTCGTGTTAACGTTTTCCCTGTTGTCTAACAATGTTAGAAGTTTGAAAATAAATATTTTGCGATGTTCACACGTCGAGTCCGTTTGTCAGACGATAATCGTTTAAATAAAATAAAATAATTTGATATTCGCAAATCCTTTTTCTCTAACAGAGTGGTACCCTATTGCAATTCACTGCCAGCAACAGTTATAGAGGCACCAACGGTTGAATCCTTCAAATGTAAACTAGACAAGCATTTCAAAGAAATACTTGCGATAAACACAGTGAACAGGCTTATCAGACCATCACAAAGTCTTTGAATTGAACTGAGCTAGACATATGATAATAAAAAACACTGAGGCAATAACAAGCCAATGGCTTATGCCTCGTAAAATGATGATGGTGATGATGATGATAAACTGGAATCGTTGTAACATAATCAGCAACCTCCGGTTTATCAATTGAATCTACAGAAACCATTGTAGACATGATGAAGTGCTCCATCGTGATCCTAATACACCGGAAGCCATGTCTATCCGCAAGGAACGTGAGAAATTCTGGATCCACCAGCTACACAGCATGGACCCAATTGGGATTAATCATGCTGATTGGTGACATTCTCTACCTGAAAGTAGTATAATAAATACATTAATTAACTTAACGGGGAATACCCATCTGTACCACAACATTTCCACAATACAGCTAAAATCTAATGTCACTTACATACTTTTTTAAATGAATTTTAATGTGTTTACGAAAAGGACTACAGAAACTGAAAGACAAGAATCAAAGGTTTGATTCTTGTCTCAGTTTCTGTAGTCCTTTTTGTAAACACATTAAAATTAATTAAAAAAAGTATATAAGTGACATTAGATTTTAGCTGTTTTGTGGAAATGTTGTGGTACAGATGGGTATTCCCCGTGTCAGCTGCGGTGTGCCACCTACACTCATGGTTACACCCTGCTGCGCCTAGCATTTGTTTGCATACTGAATGGTAGAGGCCGGGGTTCATCTTATTGCTGTTGTTTTCATTTTCTGTGTTCATCGCTATCCGAGTCTCCTCCTCTACACTAGTGTCTCTTCATGCAGCCACAACGTGCGGACGTGGAAGCAGAGATGTACATCTGCTGGTCATTGGAATCGCTACCGAGCCTGTTCTTGTCTATACACAGGCTACGCCACGATCAGTCCACTGTATTGGAAGAATTGCAGTATGACCTTTTGATGGCCTGGAATACGTATGGCCTGTTCATTAAAATTCAAATGTTCTTTCTTTGAAGTAGATATCTAGTTTGTTCTTGAATGATTTGACTGTTGTTGCTTCGACTTCCACTGTGGTACCACTCTGTTAGCGAAAAAGTGCTTGCGACTATCTTTGTTGCTGCGGTTTATGTTGAGCTTGAACCTATGCCCTCTGGTCTGTGTAATTCTGGATCATGGATGGCTCGAAAAAGTAGTCCTTATCAATATTATATAGATCCCTGATGAGCTTGAATGTTTCAATTAAATCTCGAAATCGTCTATATTTCAGCGACATTAGATTTAATTAAGGCTTCAAGTCTTTCCGTGTAGCTATACTCTTTGATTTGTGCGGCAAGTTTTGTTGCTCGGCTTTGAACTCTATCTAATAGCTGTGATTGCCTTTTCATTCTATGCTGAGTTGCAGTATTCGAGAATCGGTCTCACCAGAGACTTGTACAAGAGTGTGAAAGTTATCAATGTTGGTAAATGTTCTCTTGATTAGTCCTATTGTGCTGTTCGCCTTGGATACGATATTCCCTATATCTGATCTTATCAATTACATAATTACAGTACAGCTCGGGGATAATAATAATAAATAATAATAATAAGCTTTATTTAATGAAGGTAAACCGATCAGTTACAGGTAGCTGGTCTTCCCCGGGACCTTCAGACTATACTTAGTACTATTTACATTTATGTACACAACTTTGATATAGACAATATACACATTTAATTTATTTACACAATATACAAATATACAACATTTTAACCCTTATGGTGCTGTTCTCTAAGATGTCAAAATAGTAAGAAGTGTGTTGATTGAAGTCAAGTGTACATTTAGAAAACTCTTTTATCAAAGCTGTTGTATCTTGCTTACAGAGAAACAGTTTTCAAAATGAACACCAGCTATCATGCTGTATTTAATGAAATAATTTACATTTATAGCTCAACAGTATGAGGATTAATATAAGAATTACTTTTTGTACGATGATTTAACTGTCTGATATGTAACTGTCTGTCTGCTGCTAGCCACCAGGCCATGATTTCAACAGGCAGCAACTCCAGACCTGCTGAATGTATCTCGAATACAACTCAACCAAAAGTTGGTGGTGGCTTAATTATCTCCCAAGAACTGTAGGATGAGCTGTCTCCAAATCATTCAACATATCCAGAGTTAAACCCTATGAAAATGTAGTCTGCAGAAATTCAGCAGGGAGACAGTTTACCCTTTTCACCCACAAGTCCCTGAAAAAGTATATTCTTTACAATATCAAACTTAATTGTATTCTGTTGAAATATTCTGAAATTAACCCGACCAGAAGCCATTTGTTGCCTAAAACAGCAATGGCTTACAGTAAGATTAATTTCAGAACGTTCAACAGTTTTCGTGTATGGTAGCGTTGAAAATTATATATTGGGAATTCATGGGTGAATGGGTTAATGCATATACCTTGTTCTTTATCTTCCTTGTTGATCTGTCATATATTGAGATTTGAAAGCAGTCAAGGAAGAGGCTGTTCTAAGTGATATTTTAAGGAATTCCATAATCTAGAACCTTTTACAACAAAGATAGAAGAATGTAGTACACTTTTTGCTAATGGGATTTGCAACTGCATATTTTCAAAAGATCTCAGATTACGATTATGGGAATCTGAGCTATTTATAAACAGTTTTAATATGTATTCTGGATTTTCATTCCTAACAGTTTTATTTACAGTACAGCAAGTTTTGTAATTAATTCTCTCATGTATTGACATCCATTTCAGTTTTTCAAATAGAATTTTTGAGGGTGTACAAAGTTTTTCAGAAAGGATGATTCTTGCAGCACGTTTTTGTAATTTTAAGAGCCTGACAAATTGGTGTTCTTTACAAATGTTTCCCCACACTACAAGGCAAAAATCAAAATGAGGTAGAATATATGAATTGAGAATTTTTAAACGAATATCAAGAGGTAGGTATTTTGCATATGTCTTAAGTATTCCCAAAAGTCGTGATATTTTTTTGACAACATTATTGATGTGATCCGTGAATGTAAGCGTGTCATCTATATGCATGCCTAGAAGTTTTTCGCAGGTACTACCAGTTAAATCTGTTATCATATTGGATGGTGACATCTTTAAAATCTTTAAGTTTAATTCTTGATCTAATCAATAACAATTTTGTCTTGTTTGTATTTACAATCATTCTATTCTCATTACACCATTCCTTGACTGCTTTCAAATCATCATTTAAACATTTAGTGAGGTTAGCAGCACAGTTTGATTTAAAATAGACAGTTGTGTCATCGGCATACATGTCAGTATCACATTGACTAATATAAGATGGGAGGTCATTTACATAGATTATAAATAGTAGAGGGTCTAATATTTATTCCTGCGGTACACCATGCTTAACAGCCATAGGGTCTGCTAAGATGCCAGGTTTACTGACGCATTGCCAACTGCCATTTAAATATGAAGGAAACCATCTAAGTGCAGAATTATCAAATTTATAGAGTTCTAATTTCTTAATTAATATATTGTGATCAATTACATCAAATGCCTTTCTAAAATCAATTAATACATTTACAGTTATTTCTCCATCATCAATCGCCTTCGTCCATGAATTGAACATTTTGAGGAGAATTGTTTCACAAGAGTGATATTTACGGAAACCAGACTGATTGTTACAAAGTAAATTATACTGAGACAAATATTCAAAAACTTGGATGTGAATATGGCGCTCCATTATTTTAGACAATATAGGAAGAATAGAAATTGGTCGATAGTTTTCAATATTGTTTACATCACCAGTTTTATATAGAGGGAAGATTTTTGCCCCTTTCCAATTTTCTGGAAAGGTCATAGTTTTCAGACTAAGATTAATGATATAAGCTAGTGGCCAGATAATTGTCGAGGTAGCCATCTTTAAAAACCTTGGAGGCAAATTATCCAGTCCTATTGCCTTCTTTATGTCAAATCTATTTAGCTGCTTTAAAACAAAGTCTGGAGTTACTTCTGGAATACTAAAGTAAGTGCTCTGGGAAACATTTTCATCTACTATGTGTGTTATTAAATTCTGGAATTGACATGTATTGTTATAGTCATTGAGGCTGCAGCTTCAGTAAATTGTCTGCTGCCTCTGCAAAGAAAACATTGAATGCATCTGAAATTTCTTTAGGATTCGATAACAAGGTACCATCTGCTTGAATATAGTGTTCAGTGTTGGCTTCATGTTTTCTAGGATTTAGTTTCCCAAGAATTTTCCAAATATCATTCTGATTATTTTGATTTGTGATGCGTGTTTGTAGTAGGTTTTGTTTACTTTTTTTCTATTAGGGCTGTTGTTTTGTTGCGCCAGTGTCTGTATTGTGGAGTGTCTTTCTTAGCATAATAATTATCTCTATTTTTCATTGAGGCTAGGATTTCATCATTTATCCATTCTGGTAGAAATCTGTGCTTAACTCATTTTTCTATCATTGGCGCATGTTTATCTAGAATCTTCAAGAAAGATGTAAAAAAGAACTCTAATGCATGGTTCACATCATTTATACCAAATATGTTTTCCCAGAGAAAATTGTCTATATCTGTCTTGAATGCATCTTCAGAGAATTTTGTCATTTGCCGCATGTGAACAATTGTGTCCCCCGATTTCTTATGGTGGAATTCTTTATAATTTAGCACTATGAAAACAGGTTTGTGATCGCTTAATGCGGGATTTGAGACCATTATCTTATTAACAATCTGTTCATTTGATACATAGATGTGGTCTATCAAGGTGGATGTTTTATTTGTGATTCTAGTTTGCTGCTTAACTTTTTGTGTAAGATGAAACATATCTGTCATTTCATGCCATCTTGTATTTTCATCTCTTAAATTATAATTAATATTAAAGTCACCTAACAAAATAATTTCTTTACTTTCATCAAGAACTTTTGAGTACATGTCCTCAAAAAGATCGATCCAGCCACACTTTGTACTTGGGGGTCTATAAACAAAGGCTGTAAGAAATGACACGTTTATATGGCTTAATTTCTAACCACATTACTTCTAAATCATTAACTTCTAAATCAGACCTACGTTTAAATGATATGTTATGAGCAATATAAGTATTAATCCCGCCACCATCTTTGTGTTTCCTATCTCTACGTTCCAAGTGATATCCTGATATTTGGAGTAATGTGTCTGCAGATGTTTCTTTAAGAAAACTCCTTGTTAATCCTAGTATTTCTACTTCTTGTTTTGGTTTGACTAATAATAATCTGAGCTGATCTATCTTTGGGAGAATGTGGCCTATGTTTAGATGACCTATCCATAAACCTTTGTGTGGGAGATTGAATCCAGGGATAGGTGATGTCTGCGTTGACTGTACCTGTTCAGTGTCTAGGGGGAAAGTGAACTTTAATGAATCCTGTAGTTCACTTAAATGACTTGCAAGATAACTCCCTACAAATATGTGATTTAGACAGTTTATCGACATATAATATTTAATATGAATATAATTTAAATAGCTACCTCTACATTTATCTATGAAGGAATCTATGTTTGTATTTACAGCATCATAAATCTTATCTGTCGCAATATCATCATTTACATCATCACCAATATTTTTATCATCACCGTCACAGTCTTTCTCAACACCATCATCATCACCATTTTCATCATCATTCGCCATCTTTTTATCATCATCACCATTTTTATCATCATCATCATCATCACCATTTTTTGTATCATCATCACCATTTTTATCATCATCTTCTTTCTTATCATCAATACCATTTTTGTCATCATCATCATCACCATCATCACCATCTTTTTTATCATCATTATCATCATCATCATCACCATCATTTTTATCATCATCATTACAATTTTTATCATCATCATCATCATAATAATTATAATCATCATCATCATCATCATCATTAATCCTAATAGCTTTATATTGGTCAGAATTCTCTATTTGGCCCCGGGATTTATTGATATTTCAAACAATGGCGGATTTGTACAATTTTCAGAATAAGTAAGAGTTGTCTCCCTTTTATCACACATTCTATATATACATGCTAGAGAAGAATCAATATCACATGTGCCATCAGGTTTGAAACAGGTGTCACAGATTTTATATTCCACTGAATTTTTAGTGTTTATATTCACTGCTCCCTCAGTTGAAGCGTTGGAGGGACACTTACATGGAAATGTATTGCAATCATAGCACAATTTATATAATGCATTGTATCTGTTATTGAAGTATGAGTCATTCAGGAGTTGATTGATTGGTGTATAGTCAGTCAGTTTATGTAATTCCCAGTCATCTGGGTTTATGGCACTCTTCTAGGCCATATTCCTAGTAATTCTCACCTGTCATTAGAGGTTGCAGACATGAGCTGGCTTTGTGTGCTTTACCGTGGCAGTTTCAGCATATGATTTTCTTCCCATGACAACAATGCGATGTTGGATGGCTATCACCACAGAAAGCACATTTTGGTGACTGTCTAGCACTGACAGTGTTTTTGTCATCTCTGTTCGGTATTATTGTTAGTATTGTGTTCATATTCTTTAGCATTACACTTGTTCCTCTACGGCTGAGGTGCAGACCATCACCAACAAAGAGATTCCTATCTATTTGTCCATGACCATAATTTGTACGAAATGATGCTTCGTGATCTACATACACAAGTCCAAACCATTCACACAATACCCAAAGTTCATAGTTCAAACCTTGATTGAATTTATTTTTACCTACATTATCCATCCTTGGCGGTAGACCACATACAAGTATGTCACATTTTGTGCTGTACTGTAGGAATGTAAGCAGGCCCTCATACTGCTGCCTTGCTTCGCCTACTCCAAGATTATAATCGTTTGTGCCTATCTGGATCACAATCGTCTGATACTGCTGCAAGCGAGATAACTGATATAATTTCCAGTGAACTGTTGAGATTTTGCCACCTGGAATACAGTGTAGATCACAGTTGATGAGCCCTTGTGGCTTAATGTCACGAATCAATGATGATCCTATGATGAGCGTGGATGCTGGTTTGCATTGTGCTTGTTCCTCTTCATTAATGTGTTTGTATGTCACTTGTTTAATTTGGTCATCTGATTCTGTAAGAGTTATTAAGTTAGACTTTGTTTTTATGTAGACCTGCGGTGTCTGTGGTTGTCTTTGAGTTGACACTGGCTTTTCTAATCTCTTGATTGTATCAGTCTCAGAAACTGATTGGATTGTCGAGATCCTATTTGGTTTTGGTACAGATTCACATATTTTACTAATCTTATCCACAGTCTTCAACTTAATAGTTTGTGTAGGCACAGTTTTACATGTTTCTGTGGTTTTAGCAGCAGCATTCACATTTGAGATTTGTGTGGCTACAGTTTCACATGTTTCTGTCGCCATATTAACAGTTATTAGAGTGAATGTTCATGCTGAGCTAGCTGTCATGTTAGTTTGAATTGTTTGGGTGCTCACTGAGACTGTGTTATCATGGTTTTGACTTAGTTTTTTCATTAGCTGATTTTCGATTTCCAGGCTCTTTATTTTTGCCTCTTTCTCCAGTAGCAACTCATTAATTCGATATAATTGTGTGAGAATTTCAAAACTAGATGGCTGATTCGGCTGATTTGTTGTGCTATTCACAGTGATGCTCTCTACAGCTGCTGCATTGTTTTCGTGAATGCATTGCCGTGTGAATAAGGTTTTGGGACTAGTTATTTTGCTAACCTGCCCACTCTCAGAACCTGTAGGTGTGAACACTGGTTTTGGCGTAGTTGTTTGACTGACATGGATAGTCCTTGGAGTGCACGCTATGGATGGCAAATCAATAGCTTGGTCATGAGAACTAGCTCCATGCCCTGCTGTTTGTGCGTCTGTCCTAGGTGTTGATGTGATTAGGTCCTTTGCATAGACTTTTGTTGACAGAGTTTCCAGGTCTCTGTCTACCCACTCATATGTTCCATACCCTTGAACATGAACTGTTGAGTGCTTGTATACAGTGTAATAGTTAGCTTACTGTCTGCCTTTGATGTTCTCAATATATATCTTTGGTTTCCATTATCTGTACACAGACCATACTCAGTGGTTAATAATTCATACCATGTATTAACTGAATCAAGTTGTGTGAGCTGAATGGTAATTGAATAGGTGTTATATTTGATTGTAAAATTGTCATTCATTTTCTGTTTAGCAGTTTGTATATCTACAGAAGTAAATCCATCAAAGTCACATGAATTAACCAATAACAGATTGCTTGAGTTTTCCATTTTAGAATATTATTAATATTATTCACTGATCAAAGTTAATTTTCAACAGGCTAATTAAGTAATTATGCCGTAGCATGTTTCCAAACAAAAACAGTGACTTGTTGTTGGAATAATTTTGAACTCGATGTGAGAAGTGTTCTCTTGTGTATTTTGAATGTGGGTGAATTGGCAGACATTGCTGCATATGGCAACAGTAGCTTCCTATTCAAATATGTTCAACACATTCAACAGAACATTTTCATATTCATTTAGCAAAATAACTCATTGATATTGTACTTTATGTAGCTAGTCATAAACACAAATCTTGATATTAATTCTTGGGAGTTCATCGAACTTGTGGGTTGTGTCATAAAAAGTCATGGAATTTAAAACACAGAAAAGTGTATGAACCCTGGTCATGGAAAATCAGCATTTTGTATCATAGTGCATGGAAAAGTCATGGAAAATGGTAATCAGGCAAAATGAATGAAATGTGTTGGCATAAATTTCTGTCGTCACTTATATACGATAAATATTACGGCAAAGCAAGAGTTTGGCTTGGTTGTTGCAAGACACAATATTCAGACATTTTGCAGAATAACTCCGATCATAATTTATATAGCTACTTTGTACATCATAAACACAAATCTCCTAAATATCAATTCTTGGAGGTCATGGGATTTGTTTAATTTTAGTCATGAAACGTTATTGAAAAATCATGGAATTTCAAATACAGAAAGGTGTACGAACCCGGAGATAACATGTATGTGAATTAATGAATGTCTGCGAGTAAATACATGAATGCACATTCCATATGGGTGTGAATGGTATGGTACCAGACTTTAAATTCCATGCTACAGCGCTAAACAACAACTTTCCACGGCCATGAATGTGAAAAATTATACGGAACAGTCAATGAAGCCTCATATTGCATTTACATATGCATAGATAGGAATAAGTAAAGCTGTTATCTGGGATGTGTCAGACTATTTAATCTTTTTACACTCTGAAGTCAATTGTCCTGATAACAATAGCACACAAGTGTTGGACAAGGAAAATGTACAGTAGTTTGACCTAAAATGGCTAAATACAACTGGGGAAACACATGCATAATGAAGGACCATATCCCATAATGCAACAGGGGCCCATGAAGAAAAAACGAAAGCTATGTCATAAGCCGAAACCGGAATAAAAAAAGCTTGTGATGGGGGGATATATATTTAAATACCTAGTTCCCTGTCTATTTTCTGTTGATTTTTACTCATTACATGTTATCTATATAGGCTCACTTTGTTCACGATGGCTTCGTGCAAAGCCATCGCTCACTGCGTTCGCTATAATTATTTTCTAATCCCTTTTACCGTTATAAAAAATACTACAAGTTAGCTGACCGAAGACTGGCTCAGATCAAATTCTGGATCTACGTAAGAAAGCAAGTCTAGCCAGGAGAGGACGTCATTGCAGAAATCTGTTAGGGATTCTGTAAGGTGACCTCAAGAAAGCAGGACTCGGTACAGTCAAATCAATAAATGACCTGAGGAAGCTAAAGATTTTGGCTGTGGACAAGACACAGTGGTCCAAAGCGATGAAGGACTGATTGCAGCTGTAGGATGTTTCTACTACTACAGCTGCAGAATGCAGTAATCATACATGTTACTATAGATATCTCGGAAAGTACTGTTCCGATTCGGCCCAAATTTTAACACAAGAAAAGATGTGTCCATACCGTCGGTTTGATTCAACAATCTTGATCATCATCCAGCAAATATGAACACATTTACTTTGTCACAAATACAGGAGGAGAGTTTGTTGTATTTGAATTGTTAACCAATCCGATTTCATTGTTTATCAATATTCCACAGGCATATCCACGACGTCATACTGGTTGAATTTCTTCACGAGTGCGGGTATCCCTGCAGGTGATGCTGCTAATTATGCAGTGATATTTTCTGATAACAGAATCAAGAAGGACATGTTACTGGACTTAAGTAAGGAGTATCTGACAGATATGGGCATTAGTAGAATGGGTGACATCATCGCTGTGCTCAAACATTCAAAGATCATTCATTCACAGGTAATCATGGACCTCATGATTGGTCAACACACATCCTTTCATGTCTTAACCCTTTAATCCTCAAATTTAGGCAAGAAAATTGTAATTTTGTCATGGAAATGCTGATTTGCAGACCAAGAGACCATTATCTTTGAAAATTGACGACTGGATCGAGCCAGTCATTACAAAAAATTGTCTTCTTGGTCTGCAAATGGACATTTCTAAAGACCACTAAAGAAGCTGTTTTAGCTGACAGAGTGTTAACCCTTTAGCACTCATATCAGCCAAAAACGGCCTCTGCAGTGGTCTTAAGAAATGTCCATTTGCAGACCAAGAGAAGACAATTTTTGAAAATTTATCACTGGAATGACTGGCTCGATAACCGAATTCCAGTGGTAAACATTAAAAAATAGTCTTCTCTTGGCCCGCAAATGGATATTTCTCATGACCACTGCAGAAGCCATTTCTGGGCATTTTAGGTGTTAACCCTTTCACCAATGAATTCCCAAATCTCATTTTCAGCGCTACTATACAGTCAAACTGTTGAATATTTTGAACTTAATTTGACTGAAAGCCGTTGCTGCCTAAGGCAGCCACGGCATCCAGTCAAATTAATTGCAAAATATTTGACAGAATAAGTTTTATGTTGTAAAGAATATACTTTTTCAGGGATTTGTGGTTGAAAGTGTTAAAGTTGTAACATGTTTAATACTCATATCATTTCAATACTCTGTTGTAGGATGCACGGGATAGGGCTTTACACGGTGTTGGAAGTTTACCTCAGACTCTCCCTGTCCTACCCACGCCAAAAAGAACAACTGGTAAGTCCATATATCTGGTATATAATATATACTATTAACCTCTTCTGTGTTCAAAGCGCCTCTGAGCGCTCAAAAGGCTACTTATATATATGTATATGTATATATATCAATTAACCATTTAATAGTCAAGATTTTTCAATAAAATTGAAATTTTGCACTGCAAATGTCCATCTGAATGTCAAGAGAAGATAGCTTTCTGTTGACCTGCAGAGGACGTTTTCGGCAGGTTAACCATTAAAGCGGTAACACTTTACTGACCAAGAGAAGACCATTTTTTAACATTCATCCTTGGAATGACTGGCTCCTTGACTAAACCATTCATTCTAGTGGAATATAAAAAAAACAAGGTCACATGACCTCAGAATGAACATTCCTCAAGACCACTGCCGGATCTGTTATTGGTTAGCTTGACCAACAAAGTTGAAACAAGGGGTGAGCAGTGCCTGTGCTATTCACAAATTTCTCTCAATCACACTATCAAGTTATAAGCATACATATACGAAATACCACTGGCCTGGCCTCATCAGCTTATGGTCATAACCCACCACACTCACAATATCTGTTTATTTCAGTTGAACTATGCTTTGAGTTTGATCCTACCTTCTGACCAGCGATGGTGTGCCGTCGTATCTCCTGTTCAGAGACTGTATTAAGGCACAGTTCTATACAGTATCAGAATGGGAATGATCTTTTACATCATCTGCTCCAAGATTTCTGAGCTTACTTGGAATTGAAATTGCAATCTATTTAATTCTAAAAATGTAGTGTGTGACAGAATATTATCAGGACAGTGGTTGGCATCAATGCATTTGTGATTAGCATAGTAATGGTCAATTAGTATTTAACATAACAATGACTGTATTCTTTCAGCTGCCAGCAGGACAGTGAATCACTACTTACAGAAGGAAATGAGAAGTGCTTCACCATCTATTGAGACGACAACAACATTACCTGTTAGTTCTGTACAACAGAGACGTATGTATTCTCTTACTAGTTTGTCAACTCAAACAGTTAGTGGTTACGATTTATACAAAGTTTTCTGGATGAGAATACTGGAGTGATGCAATGCTTTGATCCTTTACTGGTTACATACATCAAAGCTTATAACTTGCGAGCTAAGCCTTTAACCCTCGAATTTCTTTTTGAAATTTTCAATTTTCTCATAGAAAATGTCCATTTGCAGACCAAGAGAAGACTATTTTAGAAAATTTACCCCTAGAATAACTGGCTCGGTTATCGAGCCAGACATTCCAGTGGTAAATTTTCAAAAATAGTCTTCTCTTGGTCTGCAAATGGACATTTCTCAAGACCACTGCAGAAGCCGTTTTTGGCTGATATGAGTGTTAAGGGGTTAAACATTATGTAAATTGTAAAAGGAAATATAGTGCTCTTTTCACACTTCTTTCTAATATGATTGGCTCCTTTACACTTTAATTGTTAATAAAATATAAATTTCCTCTTGATTTATGTCCACTATAAGGTTAAGAAAGAAATTTTAAAACAAAATTTAACCCTAATCCATGACCTTGATATAAAACAGTATTTTTTGTGTTTCAATTTTTATTTTATTTCATCATATCGCCTTATATCTGTGGATTCGTTGACGCTGATGATACTAAGCTTGGACACATGCTTCCCCTGTAAGGCTATATCCATTGAAGCAGTCTTAGGAAATTGCTAGTGATACATTTAATATAAATGAATTGCATGCAGCTCTAACCTGATCCTTATTCAATGTAATCTGTGTGATCTTCAGTTGGTGCACCATCCACTATGATCAGTCTATCACCAAGGCTTCAAGAAGTTTTCCCTGTGCCTAAAACTCGACGTGTATACCCAGAACTGGAGGGCAAATACAAAGTCACGATGCCATCGGGTAGTACAGCGAAAACAAAGAAAATAATCCAGAAACAGAAGGCTGCTAAATCTCAAGGTATTCCTAACTGCTGATAAAGTAGCTCATCAATCATTGCAATTCAATATGTGCTTGTACCTTTATATACATCTCCAAATATTTGTCATGGTATCTTGCAAATGTAGGAATTTGATGACAATGTCTGTCTGTGTGGATGGACAGGTCGCACAATGGATTTCTGATGATAACTACAAATGTGTGTTGCATTGCATTTCTTGACGAGCCATACACGAGGATGGCTCAACATAGCGATCCAGATGGCATGTGTGTTCCAGCGCCCACAAAAAATTGGGAAGCCTCCAGCTGACTCGCTTGTTATCATGTTTGCCTGGTGCACTGTGATCATCTCAAAAGCGCGGTGATTATGTTTTTGCTTCCTTTAATAACATTTTTAACTTTGGAAGAAGCCTATTTTATTTTTTTGAATGATTGAGCGGGCAGTCAGTCCTTCTACTTGTACGTCTTGTTAGCCATGTGGTAGGTGTATGCCTTGCCAGCAGACCCCATCCAAAATGACTAGTCGCAGGGTATCATTTTAGATCATCTAGTTCAGTTAAGTGTGTGTCATTAATTTCGTCACATTGCACACTCTTGTTTTCCTCCTAAGTGAGCATGGCTACATGGATCACTGTATTCTCAATTGTCAGATCTCAAAATTTGGCGAAGCCAAACCAATAGTTCCTGTGTTTATCACGCTGCTTACTTATTTGAAAATGCAGAACTAAATTGCCATTTCCAGTACGTGAAAATGAGTTCCTGATTTATTTTCTGACAATAACAAAAATATTCACAATTAACCAGCATTTAAAGTCAGCGACTTTTCTATTATAAACTATGACCATCCATCAGGAAAGTTATTTTGCTGAACATATTACTCTCCAGAATTAAATATAAAAACATAACACAAATGACTGGCACATAGCCAAACTATTAATTACGTGGAAAAAAACCTTGTAACGTATTATTAGGTTATGTAGATTTTGCAAAATTTATAGCCGTTTTGATTAGTGTTCTATGCCTGTTTTCAGGTGGCAGAGGTGTTGGAGGCTCAGCAGCTAGTCAGTCAACTGTGTTCTCTCGTCTTGGATCAGAGTCCTCCAGTCCTCAGGTGACAGTCACAGGGCTGAGCAAGTTCAAGAATCTCACTGCTACGTCATCAACACCTGCTGCAGCGGATGAGGTTATTTTCAAATTATGGGAAGAGGGTATAGCGTTGGGTCTGCGTATGGGTGTTTGTGTGTGTCCGGAGCCTTATGTTAACTCTTTAGCACTCATATCAGCCAAAATGGCTTCTGCAGTGGTCTTGAGAAATGTCCATTTGCAGACCAAGAAAAGACTATTTTTGAAAATTTACCAGTGGTAAATTTTCAGAAATTATCTCTTGGTCTGCAAATGGACATTTTCTATGAGAAAATTGAAATATTCTTGAACAAATTTAAGGATTAAATGGTTAAGAAGTACTGATATTATTTGGCTTAAATTTTAAAACGGCCCAGTCTGTTACTGTGAAAGATGATTCTCAGACTTTGGCTGTGATTGACATTAAAAACTTGTATTTGGATCAGCTGAAATAACAGATCTTTTGGCTATCTTGTAACCTACTGATCCAATTTGTGAGTGCGCACTAGGATTCCACAACATTGGCCGTGATACATAACATTCTCTGGAAATGTGACAAACATGTGAGGGTCAGCATTCTCTGATTGCTCATGCTCGGAATTGCAAAGAAAGTAACGCATCATTGTTAAAATGTCCATCTATAGACTAAGTACAAGAATATTTAAACAAGAGACCCAAGAGGCCTGTATCGCTCACCTGGACCATAGGTATCTCAACTAGAATGGTTATTAACAATAAGTAGAACTGGTTGAGCAGACTTGTAACAAGAAAACTAAGGCCATGTTTCTTTATGTATCAACTTATCTTGAACAAACTTTAATGGCCCATAGTCATCAATATCATCTACCAAATTTCGGTCCGATCACTTCAGCAGTTCTGGAGGTCGTTTTCTCGAAAACTAGGTCATCCAAGATGGCCACCGAATGATTTGGCCAATCAAGTTCACAAGTGAACAAATTTGGTTCAGCGCTTACCCTAGATGATATTTCATGAGTTCTGAATCGATCCCTCAAACGGTTTCGGAGATTTTTAAAGAAATTTCTAAGAATCGGCCAAAATCCAAGATGGCCACTGGCCCAACTGGCCGATTGGCTTCCTTTGAACAAACTTGAATCTCTATGCCCTAAGGATGCTTCCTGCCAAATATAATTGAAATTGTCCAAGTAGTTGTCGAGAAGACATTTTAAATTTCCCATTGCTTTAGTATGGGAGCTTTTGGCAGGAAAATGATCCAAGATGGCCGCCAAACTGTTTATCTGACCGTTTCGAAAATTGCAAATTTGAGATCAGAATACTCGAAAACACATAAAACCAATTTCGGCCTCAAAATCCATCAAATAAAAAAATCCAATATGGCCACCAAACGCGCTATGTTTTGATTGGCTGACGGCGGCCATGTTTTTCTATGGTTCAACTTCCCGTGAACAAATTTTAATGGCCCTTAGTCCCTAATCATATCTGCCAAATTTTGATCCGATCCGTTCAGTGGTTCTGGAGAAGTCGTTTTCGCTAAAACTAGTTCAACCAAGATGGCCGCCGAACCATTTGACCAATCAAGTTCCCTTGAACAAACTTGGTTCAGCTCTTGCCCTAGATCATATTTCATGGGTTTTGCATCAATTCCCCTGGCAGTTTCAGAGAAGATTTTTAAAGACGTTTCCTAAAATCATCTGAAATCCAAGATGGCCACAGGCCAAATTGGCCGATCGGCTTAGTTTGAACAAACTTGGATTCCTATGCCCTAAGGGTACTTCCTGCCAAAGATAATTGAAATCGGCCCAGTGGTTCTTGAGAAGAAGTCGTTTAAAGGAAAAGTTGACGGATGGACGGACGAGGGACACACGGCGGACGGTCACCATGGCATAAGCTCACTTGGCCTTTCAGACCAGGTGAGCCAAATATGGCAACACTGGAAATTTTCAATGTCATTGTTATTGTAGATTTGATAATTATTATTGTGCTACTTTGGTGTTTGATCAGGCAACCTAATGCCATAACACTATGTTAACATGATATTAGCAGGTGCTATTGTATTGATGAGATGGCTAAATGAAATGGAATAATAATACGACCCATTCACTTGCTTCCATTGTGAGTTATTGTGCTCCTGACCAATGCGATATATTTTCTAGTTAAATATTTCTTATTCTCTCCTTGCAGACATTTGGATCATCAGTGTTTAAAAGACTTGGTACCCAATCAACATTGAAGAGAGCAGCAACATCCACTATTGTTGGTCTGGACTCGGACAGTGAAGATGAAGACAGTAGTAGCGAGTCCGAAGCCGTTTCTCCAAAGTCTACCGTCCCATATGCTGGTGTGTTGAAAAGTCCCAGCAAAAAGCCAAACATCACAATAGAAGCCAAGCTTGGGTCAACCAAGAAAGCACTGATGACCAAATCATCGGCTTTATCTCGATTAGGTGTGTGTTCAGTGAAAGTAACTAATGTATACAGTAATCCTTTAGCACTCAAATTTCAGTTAGTCATAGAAAATATCCATTTGCAGACCAAGAGATTATTTTTGAAAATTTATCACTGAAATGACTGTCTCGCTTATGGTGACAGTCATTCCAATGGTAGATTTTGACAAATACACTGCTCCTGCTTTACAAATTGGCATTTCTCAAAACCACTGTAGGAACCGGTTTTGTCCAGCTTGAGTGTTAATGTGTAAGATTAATCTGGAAAATATGATATTTTGCTTAGTGAATGTCCATTTGCAGGCCAAGGGAAAATGATTTTTGAAAATAGACCACTGGAATGGCTGGCTAGGTTATCGAGCCAGTCATCCCATTTGTAAATTCTCAAAATACTCTTCTCTTGGCTTGCCAGTGGACGTTTCTCAAGAACATTACAGAGGCCGGGTTTGACCATTAGAATGTTAACACGTTCACCGATGAATTCCCCATATCTCGAGGCAACCATTCAGGAAACTGTTGAATATTTTGAAAATAATTTGACTGGAAGCCATTGCTGCCTGCTTCCCATCAAATTACTTTCAAAATATTCAACAGAATGCATTTTATATCGTAAAGAATATACTTTTTCATGGATTTGTAGGTCAACGGTTTAATCAACTGACATATTGTATCACATTGCTCTTCCACAATAATGATTGTACAACATTATGTTAGGTGTAAATCTCTGCTTTATGAACGTTCATTTGTACAGCAGTTACTAAAATATCTGCCGTGATACCGGATTTGGAATTTTCTTCTTACGTGTTAGTTGTAGTGTAGATCCCGTCTATCTAGTCTAGGAGAATCACAAGCGGATATTTTAAAATGATATACTGAGCTAAGATTTCTGTCATTTCCTCGTGTCGTTTTCCTCTTCTGATATTCCACCGTTAGTATGAGTATCATGATCAAGTTATTAAATTATGTTATAATATAGCAATCTATGCTGGCATAAACGTAGCCTGGTGTGGTAGGTGATAATCCACACACTTTCTGGTATATTATTCACCAATACATACAACCCTCATTTTTGCCTGAATGCAATGTATTTTCATATATCAAGGAATACATTAAAAAAAATAAATGTAGGCAACTTGGCGCGTACATGTGCGTGCCTGAATTAAATCTATTTTTCAATTATGACATCTTAAGCACTAAATTTCATACCTAGCTTACCAAGTCTTTGGCTGGTGTGAAAGCCACAAAAACAAACACCATTACCGTCACTGTCTCAGTGCTGCACTCTATAAATATTATAATGTTCCTTGCCATGATTTGATTAAGCGATGATGGACCCCTTGTCATGAACTCGTGTAGCACATCTAGATCAGAAAGAACAACACAATCAAACATTAGATGGCATAACAATCAAATCAAATTTGAACCACAACAGTATTTAACATGTGTTTACATACCCTGATACACATTCACTTAAATGTAATGTACCCGAAGTGGTATCTGTTGACAATAATTTACCAATTCTTATTGCTGAAAAATGATATTTCTACCCTGAAACCTGATTTGCTACCACTTCTGAATACTGAAGGATGATATGTTGACAACTCTGATCATTGATGCATGAAATTTCACAAATGCCATGAGAGATGACCTTTTGTCAAACCTAATGCCTGAAAGATGACACTGAAGGTTGATATGTTGCCAATTCTGATCATTGATGCATGGAATTTCACAAATGTCATGCCATGAGAGATGACCTTGTGCCAAACATAACAACTGAAAGATAACGTTTACCAATTGTGAGTGAGGAAAGTTGATTTTATTGTCAATTCTAAGCCCTGAAACAATAATTTGCCAATTCTTAGTGCTGGAAAAAATATTTCTGCCCAGAAACATGATTTGTTACCGCTTCTGAACATTGAAGGATAATATGTTGCCAATCCTGATCATTGATGCATAGAATTTCACAAACTTTATGCCATGAGAGATGACATTTTGCCAAACCTAACCCCTGAAAGTTGACATTTACCAATTGTTAGTGAGGAAAGCTGATCTGTTGTCAATTCTAAATACTGAAAGACAATGATTTACCCATTCTTAATGCTCAAAAATGATATTTGTACCCAGAAACATGATTGTTACCACTTCTGAACACTGAAGGATGATGTGTTGCCAATCCTGATGCTCATTGATGCATGGAATTTCACAAATGTCATGCCATGAGTGCTGACATTTTGCCAAACCTAACCCCTGAAAGTTGACATTTTGCAATTGTGAGGGAGGAAAGCTGATAAGTTGTCAATTCTAAGTACTGAAAGACAATAATTTACCAATTCTTAATGCTCAAAAATGATATTTCTTCCCAGAAACATGATCTGTTACCTCTTCTAACCACTGAAGGTTGATGTATTGCCAATCCTGATCATTGATGTGTGGAATTTCACAAATGTCATGCCATGAGAGATGGCCTTTTGCCAAACCTAACCCCTGAAAGATAATATTTACCAATTGTGAGTGAGGAAAGGTAATTTTGTTGTCAATTCTAAGCCCTGAAAGACAATAATTTACCAATTCTTAGTGCTGAAAAATGATATTTCTGCCCAAAAACATGATTTGTTACTACTCTGAACCCTGAAGGGATGATATGTTGTCAATTCTGATCATTGATGCATGGAATTAAAAAAATGTCATGCCATGAGAGATGACCTTTTACCAAACCTAGCCCCTGAAAGTTGACATTTACCCATTGTGAGTGAGGAAAGTTGATCTGTTGTCAATTCTAAGCACTGAAAGACAATAATTTACAAATTCTTAGTGCTGAAAAATGATATTTCTACCCAGAAACTGGATTTGTTACCACTTCCGACCACTGAAGGATGATATGTTGCCAATTCTGATCATTGATGCATGGAATTTCACAAATGTCATGTCATGGGAGGTCATCTTTTGCCAAACCTAACCCCTGAAAGTTGACATTTACCAATTATGAGTGAGGAAAGTTGATCTGTTGTCAATTCTAAGTACTGAAAGACAATAATGTACAAATTCTTAGTGCTGAAAAATGATATTTCTACGCAGAAACAGGATTTGTTACCTCTTCTGACCACTGAAGGATGATGCATGTATGTTGTCAATTCTGATCATTGATGCATGGCATTTCACAAATGTCATGTCGTGAGAGATGGCCTTTTGCCAAACCTAACTCCTGAAAGATAACATTTACCAATTGTGAGTGAGGAAAGTTGATTTTGTTGTTAATTCTAAGCCCTGAAAGACAATAATTTACCAATTCTTAGTGCTAAAAAATTATATTTCTACCCAGAAACAGGATTTGTTACCACTTCTGAACACTAAAAGATGATATGTTGTCAATTCTGATCATTGATGAATGGAATTTCACAAATGTGAATTCCATGAGAGATCACCTTTTGCCAAACCTATCCCCTGAAAGTTGACATTTACTAATTGAAAGTGATGGGATGCAAATTGGCAATAGACTAAAGAGTATACACAGTATATTTTATATTCACAACCCTTCCGCCTGTACTGCTGATCAGTCACCTTGACTCAATATGGGAGGGGTTGTCCAGGACCCCCCTCAGGTGGTCAGCTGCTACATGGAGGGCAATTATTTCCACTTTGAGGTTGGAACAGAGGAACCCACGTCATATAGATGGTTTCAGAAGGCATTCCTGTGTGTTGGCTGAATACACCACTGTCTCTTATGGCTCTGGTAGATTTTTTTGCTGTGCCAGGGTTTTGTGTGTGGCATCAGTCTGTGCTTGTTTTCCAGTGAGTGCAGGAGCGCTGGTCCTTATTCCGACACTGAGTGGCTCTGGAGACCACACCTGGTGTGTCAGAATCTCACAGCGATCTGGATTATTTGGACAATACCTACATTCTCCTGGCATTTCTTCAGCTGGTCTTGCTCTCTTGCTTCAGTCAGCTCTTTGTTAGAGCCTGCAACTTCATTTGGAGAGGGTGATCCATAAGTCGCTTGAAATTTTCATCCTGTATCAGAATTTTTTGCTCCCTTCAGGTTTCCAGTGGTTGGATGGTGGCCGTCTTTTCCATTTCATGGATATAGGAGTAATTTTCATTGCACCAAGTATGCTTCTGAGTTCAAATTTCTGCACCTTGTCTAGATTTTATTTGTTCATGTTTGACACATTGTTCCAAGCGCTTGAGGCATACTCCAACACAGATTGTACTGCACCTGTATAACCTGTATAGACAGTTCTCAGGATCATGGAGTTTGATCGCCACGTGGTTCCCAAGAGCTTCCTCATAACACCAAGCTTTCTGATAGCCCTCACCTCTATCAACTCAATAAAGGGCTTTCATGTCGGGAGGTAATCTAGATTGATGCCAAAAAGGTGAGTGTGCCGATCTGTGGTAGGGTACTCTCTCCAAACATGAGTGAGAAGATGCTGGGTAAGGTCTTTGACTTCATTGATGTCTAGCCCTCAATCATCTGTCCACTGTTGGAGCTTATTCACGCCCTCCTGTATTTTATAGCCTGCTTCGGTGGCATGCTCCATATTGCCCGGTTGTCAGTCGACAAGTGTCCATTATCTGGATGTACCCACTTGACCATATTTGGCTGTGTACCACTCCCAGTACACTACCTTTAAGTGAAAGGACTGTATCAGGGTATTTAAATGCACATTAAACACTGTCATGGTTAAAATTCGATTTGATTATTATGCCATCTAAAGGTTGATTGTGTTATCCTGTGTGGTCGTAGATGTGTTGCATTAGTTCATGGGAAGGGGTCTATCGCCGCTTAATCAAATAAAACCCATGAACATTATAATATGTAGACTGCAACACTGAGACAGCGGTAGTGATTGTGATTGGCTTTTTATCTCTCACACAAGCTAAACTCTTGTAAGCTACATATATCAAATTTATATAATTGCTTAAAATGTCATAATTGAAAAATAAATTTAAATCAGGCACACACAGTATGCTCCAAATTGTCTACATTTATTTGAAAAAATGTATGTCTTGGTATATGTAAATTGATTGCACTCAGGCAAAAATCAGAATTGTATGTATTAATGAATAATATACCAAAAGTGTGTGGATTATCACCTATCACACCCAGCTAAGTTTACGTCATCATAAATTGCTATATTATAACATAATTTAATAACTTGATCCTGATACTCATACTAACGGTGGAATATCCGAAGAAGAGGGAAACGACACGAGGAAATGACAGAACTCTAAGCTCGGTACATCAGTAGAACTTTTAAAGTATCCGCTTGTGGTTCCCCTAGACAAGATAGATAGAGTCTACACTAAAAGTAATGTGTAAGAGGAGAATTTGAAATCCGGTAGCATGGCAGATATTTTAATAACTGCTGTACAAATGAACGTTCATGAAGCATAGATTTTCACCTAACATAACACTAAATAAGTGTGCCAGTTTAAAAATAGGATAATGGGGAACAAAAAGGATGATTTAGCGATTTAAATTTTGAGCTGACGACCGTAAGGGCAATGTGCGTGCTCATTAAGTCAGTAATAAATACGACGCAAAAGAGTGCGGGTTATAACAAATAAAATTATATATTTCCCAGCGGCCGAATTGGCTAGATTTATTTTTGCTAATATGCCATTGCTTCTTCGCCATAAATCTATCGACAGAAATTCTGTTGCAATTTTGACGAGGTCATTTTTTAGATTGACTGGGCTACTAATGATACACATATTTTCTATGGCAGATACATACAGTGCAGCTCAGAAATAACTTGCCATTTTTCCTAAATAAAATAAATACATAATTGGATTGGAAGACGCAAGGCAGTAATGTCTTCCAATCCAATTGTCTTCAAAATATTCAACAGAAATTTGTTTTACATTGTGCTCAAAATTGTTTTGCTTTGCAAACACGTTAACTTATTTACGAGCTGTTCTGTATTTGTTATGGCAGATACATATTTGTTATGGCAGATACATAATTGTTATGATAGATACATATGTGTTATGGCAGATACATATGTGTTATGGCAGATACATATTTGTTGTGGCAGATACATATTTGTTATGGCAGATACATATGTGTTATGGCAGATACATATTTGTTGTGGCAGATACATATTTGTTATGGCAGATATATACGTTATGATAGATACATATTTCTTGTGATATATATATATATATATATATATATATATATATATATGTTATGGCAGATACATATTTGTTATGATAGATACATTTTATGTTTTCACAGGACCTTTCCAGTTCTAGCTATGCCCCACCCATCTCAAGCTTAGCTCCACCCACACCACACTCGTGTTGTGATCGATCGTTCCTTGAACTCTGTGACTATCAATTTCCAGAAAACTGTACGTAGGTAAATTGTAATTTGACTAGATGCTGTTTCTGCATATGGCAGCAACAATGCCCAGTCAAATTAGTTTCAAAATATTCAACAGCATGTTTATTAAATAGCAAAGACATACAATTCATACAACGTGTCGAACTATTAAGCATTTAAGATGGACTAAATCGAGTCCTGCATGCTGTAATTGATTGTGATGTCATCCTACATGTCATGTAGCTGATTATGATGTCATGATGGATGAATAAACTGGAAAGGTCCATTGAATTTCCGTTATGTATTAGATCTACTTGAGTAAGTTTGTACACATGCTTGTCTAGCTGATTATCAAGTATATATATATATATATATTCTATATGTTAACAGGCTCCCAGAAATCTGAGCGGCATTCAGAAGGAATATTTGCGTGTGACACCGCATCGAGTAAGGATGTCAGATCTCGCCTGGGAAAGGTTGTCTCTGCTGCAGACACAAGCAGTGCGGTAGTCAGTAGCTCAATGGGTATCTCAAAGAAACGTGTCGGTTCACCGTCTATTATTGTGACAGGGTTAACACCCAGTCCAGCTGCACTAAAAAGTATGTTGATAGTGCATATAGTCAAGTGCTTGTTAGGTCACCTGGGCCTGAGGGCCAGGTGAGATTATGCCATGGCAACCAGCTGTCCATCATCTTTTGCTTTAAATCACTACTCCAGATTGATTGGTTGAGCGGTTTTAGTCAAAGCTGAACCATAGGGTGGTAAACTTCAGAAACTTATACAGAGATTTGATTCATCAACTTTTGGGTAGCTTTCCAGGATTTCCGAAGATGACCAGGAAATCGGTTGATTGACTACCCCTGATTAACCTTTGGGCCAATTTCAACCAAGACTTGGCTTTAAGGACCCTATGATGGTAAACTTTGAAAAACGTGAATAAATTTGACTGGTCAATTCTTTTGGCGACCATCTTGGATTCCAAAAACTGTCCTGGAAATCATCGATTGTAAAAGAAGTTTTATTAGTGATAGATGTTGTGAAAGTTTGCCAAATTGTGTTTAATTCATAAACTATAATAAAAATTTATTTTTGACTTTTTGATTGCTATCTAATTGTCATTTGTGATCTCCTTTTGATCTTTTTTGCTGACCACCTGTTTTTAGTGGCCACCCTTTGATGATCCATACTGTGTCCATAGATGGATCCAGTCTCTTGCTCAAGAATCTGAATCAAATATGTTATATGTTAGCTTATGTCACAATCAAAATGACGTAGCTCTGGTATGCAAATCAAAATGGACGTGTGTGAATCGTATATCTATGATGAATTTACAATTTAAAATTTTTATTTTGAAAATAATTTGGCTGGCAGCAACAGTCCACAGTCAAATTTGTTTCAAAATTTTAACAGCTTACCATAATAGTTACTTTGAAATATAGTTTCTGTCAATTCAAGTTGCAAAGTTTGTAATCGATTCCAACACGCGTCAAAAAGTAGACAGAGCTTAGCTAGAAATTGGCGGGCTATAGCTAGAAATTGGCGGGCCATAGCTAGAAATTGGTGGGCCATAGCTAGAAATTGGTGGGCCATAACTAGAAATTGGTGGGTCATAGCTAGAAATTGGCGGGCCATAGCTAGAAATTGGTGGGTCATAGCTAGAAATTGGGGGCCATAACTAGAAATTGGTGGGCCATAGCTAGAAATTGGTGGGCCATAGCTAGAAATTGGGGTCATAGCTAGAAATTGGTGGGCCATAGCTAGAAATTGGTGGGTCATAGCTAGAAATTGCCAGGCCATATCTAGAAATTGGTGGGTCATGGCTAGAAATTGGCGGGCCATGGCTAGAAGTTGGTGGGCCATAGCTAGAAATTGGCGTGGCAAAGCTAGAAATTGGTGGGCCATAGCTAGAAATTGGGTCACCATAACTAGAGATTGGTGGGTCATAGTTAGAAAGTGGCATTCCATAGCTAGAAATTGGTGGGCCATAGCTAGAAATTGGTGGGACATGGGTAGAAATTGGCGGGCTAAAGCTAGAAATTGGCGGGCCATAGATAACAAATTGGTGGCCCATAGCTAGGAATTGGCGTGGCAAAGCTAAAAATTTGTGGCCCATAGCTAGAAATTGGCAGGCCATAGCTAGAGATTGGCAGGCCATAGCTAGAGATTGGCGGACCATAGTTAGAAAGTGGCATTCCATAGCTACAAATTGTGGGCCATAGCTACAAATTGGCGGGACATAGCTAGAAATGGATCCTTCTATTACACATAGGTTTGACTATGGTATGATGGCAGTGACACATCTAAGTGTGGAAGTCATTTTCACTTTCGGCTTCTTGATTAACTGGATGTTTTGTTTGTTATTATATCTTTGCAGAAATCGCACTGCGAGTCAATATGACATCAGCGACTCGAATAATGGCTTCAAAGAAGACAGCTTTCGCGAAGAGAAAAGGGATTTTTGGTCGACTTGGTAACCAAGCAAATTCCTGATGATATGAAATCACAGCTTGGAATTGTAATATAGGTTGTACTTCTAGAAGAAACACCTGCTTCATTAATAATGTTCACAAGAAGGAGTGGGTGGAGGGCCTGAGTTAGGGAATGGCCTATATCGGTTTGGGGTGGGTGGCCGATAATATAAGATATATTGATGTAATAACAAATGCTTTAATGTCACGTATCTTTGTGGTTACGTTTGGTTGAACAGTGAAAATGTATGAAACTCGGATCGGTGGAACACAATATAAATCTAACTCCATTACGGCCTGACAGGCAAAGGGAGTTCTGGTCAGAATTGTCGATAGAGAAAGTTGGATGAGGGAATGATTGACTGGTAAGAGAGTGATTTGATTGAGGCAGGCACATAGACAGGGAGCCTGGAGAGGCAAGTGAAACCCAGAATCCCCCCCCCCCCACGCACGCATGCATGCACGCACAATGCATCTACCCCACCACAATCCAGCTACTGGGAGTTGCATTAGAGAGTGGATTAATATGTGAGGGGATGTAAAGTAAAGTCTGTTTGAATGATGGAATATTTAACTTGAGAGAGAAGGGGCAGTGTAGTTGAGTGAGCGAATATTTACCTTGGAGGTAGAAAGGGGTGGAGGATTTGAGTGAGGGACTATTTATGTTGAGGGTAGAAAGAGGCGGAGGCGGTGAGAGAGAATATGTAACATGAGGGTAGAAAGGGGCAGAGGTGTTGAGTGAGTGAATATTTAACTGGGGGGTAGAAAGGGGCAGAGAAGTTGAGTCAGGAAATATTTAAAATAAGGGTAGAAAGTGGCAGAGGAGTTGTCAGAAAATATTTAACATGAGAGGGGGAAGAATGGCAGAGAGTTAGGTGAAGGAATATTTAATATGAGGGTAGAAAGGTGCAGAGGTAATGAGTCAGGAAATATTTAAAATAAGGGTAGAAAGTGGCAGAGGAGTTGTCAGAAAATATTTAACATGAGAGGTGGAAGAATGGCAGAGAGTTAGGTGAAGGAATATTTAATATGAGGGTAGAAAGGGGCAGAGGTATTGAGTCAGGAAATATTTAATATTAGAGTAGAAAGAGATGCAGAGCATTTGAGTGAGGGAATATTTAACTTGAGGGGAGAAAGGGCGAGGGGAATTGAGTGATTGAATATTTAACTTGAGATAGGGTGGAGAGAAAGGGGCAGGGTGGATGGGTGAAAACTGTTATTAATTGGTCCAGTGAGCAGTAACTAAATGTAGTTCATTAACCCTTTAACCACTAAAATTCTAGTGTCAATTCAACAAAAACTCTAGATAAATTATAAATATTCTGAAATTAATTTGACTGAAATCTGTTGCTGCCATAGGCATTCGGTCGATTTAGTTTCAAAATATTCTACATGATATTCCTTAAATCAAAAAGTATTTGTGATTTGTGGTCTGTAAGATTTGAATGATTAGTAACATATATGTTTTACTTTGCACGTCTATTGTGTTACATATGCTATTTATTATCAGCAATAATGATCCTTTCAGTAATGAATTCCCCATATCTCATTTTCAAGGCAACCATACAGGAAAACTGGTGAATATTTTTTAATTGATTTAACTGGAAGTCGTTGCTCCTTTAGGCAACAACGGCTTCCAGTCAAATTAATTTCAAAATGTTCAACAGAATTAGTTTTATATCCTTCAGCATATATTTTTTCAGTGAAAGAGTCAACTTGTATTTATCAAGGTATTAGAGAGATCCATTTCTTGCTAAGCTCCGCCAACTTGTGTACATATGTCTGACTCGATTTTAACACCTTCAGCCGTGAATTCTCACAATCCCTATTTCAAGGTAACTGTACAAGTAAGCTGGTGAATATTTTGAAACTTAAATTGTCCCCGTTAAATTATTCAAAGGAATGTTTAATAAATTGTAAAATCATCACAAACATATTTAGACACTTCCTGCAGCGCACGTTTTCCACTAACATGTCGGATCTATGTCATTTGATTGTGATGTCAGCTTAACGAGTGACATGTTTTGATTATGACGTCAGATACATGAGTGACATATCGGCACCATTCATTGGTGCTTTAGTCAGCAGCTGCTGAGGCAGGGTGTGTCAGGCAGTATGTCTGGAGATATGTTCATAACATTTAATAAATCTCATATAATGTTCTATTCAAAAGCATACGGGATGAAAATGGTTCAACTGTTTGTAGTAATACAGAGACAAAGTTAGTAGCTGGAAATGTGGTATGTGAAATTTCTCTTGTATACTCCAAGTCAACTATAGCTCTCAATGCTTTTTTGTGTCATTCTAGTTATTTCTAGTTCAGTTATAGACCAAGCTAGCCAAAATTATCCTTTAATCCTTTAACACTCATATCAGCCAAAAATGCCTTCTGCAGTGGTCTTGAGAAATGTCCATTTGCAGACCAAGAGAAGACTATTTGTGAAAATTTATCACAGGAATGACTGGCTCAATAACCGAGCCAGTCATTCCAGTGATAAATTTCAAAAATAATCTTTTCGTCTGCAAATGGACTTTTTCTATGAGAAAATTGAAATTTTCTTAAACAAATTCAAGTGTTAACGGGTTAAGGGATGTCCATTAGCACAGCAAGAGAATATTAATTTTTTTTAATTTCCCCTAGAATGACTGACTTGATGTGAGCCTATCATTTCAGTTGCAAATTTTCAAATAATAGTCTATTGGCCTACAAATGGACATTCCGCAGAGCACGCTTTTGGCTCCCTTGGTCTATAAATGAACATTTTATGAGAAAACTTTCTTGAGTGCATTCTACTAGAGCTCTGTAGTCTTAGACAAATCAGCAGCACAGATATACGCATACTGAGTGCATACTGCATACGTTATCTTAGATGAGAATGTGAGACCAGTTCTGTTGTTCTCTCATGGAAAGAGCTTTCAGAGCAATGGATAGATCTCATCTGTCACTCAAATATATGACATCATAATCAATTACATCACATGTATGCTGACGTCACAATTAAAATGTTTAATGAATGACGTATCTAGTTCAGTCATAAATATTGAAAAGTTCTCCAAGTGTACAAATTTATATTTCTTTACTATTTAATCAATATTCTGTTGAATATTTTGAAAAATATAATGGACCTGAGGAAGCTAAGGATTTTGGCTGTGGACAAGACACAGTGGACAAAAGCGAAGAAGGACTGATTGCAGCTGTAGGATGTTTCTACTACTACAGCCGCAGAATACAGTAATCATATATATACTGTCAATGAGCGTAACACATAGGGCTGGTCAATATTGGCTTTTCCAAGATGATAACGATATCTATAGTTTAGTAATGATGTCATCAGAATGGTATGCCGAAGGGATTTTCCAATTTGAAAAATGAAAGCGAGGCTAAATGTAGCCTATCGATCAAGATGGCAGACATTTTACATTTTGCAGAAATAGAAATAATCTGTGGATACTCCAGCTTTTATTAATATAAAGGATGGAATAAAAATGGGAAATAATGAAGATAGTATGAATAATACATGCATTGATATGGCACACATAAATAAGTACACGATTATGCACTGGTTGAATTGACTCCGGTTAATGTAGTACTGTTTTGAAATAAATACGACATACTTATCACATATGTTTTATATTGATTCTATTCATAAATATAAGTTAGACAACTGACTCTTACTGATATTCGGAAATCCGACAATAAAGATAATATAGCTTACATTAAATAATAATTGATAATTATTAAATAATAGTTGATTAAATCATCACTTTCACTCAGTCAACCGAGATGAATGTATATAACATTTATCTCTAGAATAAACAATATTGAGTACGTCTCATACTTAAAAACTGAAGTAGCAGATAGATTTATGCCAAGTGATAGAATTCCTGGGTTCCTTAGCTAAAGTAAGAAGTACTCACTATTGTTTATTCTAGAGGTAAATGTTCTATACATTCATCTAAGTTGACTGAATGAATGTGATGATTTAATAAATTATTTAATAATTATCAATTATTATTTATGAGATATCATTAGGCCCTATGGGCCATTAAAGTTTGTTCAATAGAATGTGATATGTAAAAAAAACATGTCCGCCATGCAGCCATCAAAATGTGACATGTTTGGTGGCCATTTTTGATTTTTAGCTCACCTGGCCAGAATGGTCAAGTGGACTGATGCCATGTTGATTGTCCGTCGTCCGTTTGTCATCCGTCAACATTTTCTTTAAACGACTTCTCGAGAAGCACTGGGCCGATTTCAATTATATTTGGCAGGAAGCATCCTTAGGGCATAGTTCAAACGAAGCTGATCGGCCAATTTGGCCGGTGGCTGTCTTGGATTTTATCCGATTTTAGAAAACTTCTTTAAAAATCTCCGAAACTGCCTGGGGGATCGATTAAAAAACCCATGAAATATGATTTAGGGCAAGAGCTGAACCAAGGTTGTTCAAGAAAACTTGATTGGCCAAATAGTTTGGCGGGCATCTTGGATGACCTTGTTTTCCCAAAAACAACTCCAGAACTACTGAAGGGATCAGGCCAAAATTTGGGAAATATGATTAAGGACTAAGAGACAAAAGGTTGTTCATGGGAAGTTGATACGTAAAAAAACATGCCCGCCATGAACCAATCAAAATGTAGTGTGTTTGGCAGCCATATTGGATTTTTTTTTATTTGGTGCATTTGGAATCCGAAATTGGTTTATATAGGTCTTTGGATATGCTGATTTCAAATTTTCCACTTTCAAAACTGTTGGATGAGCGGTTTAGCGGCCATCTTGGATAGTTTTCCCGCCAAAAACTGCCATACTAAAGCAATGGGAAAATTAAAGTGTCTACTTGAGAACCACCAGGACAATTTCAATTATGTTTTGCAGATAGCATCCTTAGGGTATAAAAATTAGTTTGGTGAAATGAATCTGATTGGTCAATTGGAGTATATTTGGTCTAATTATGTCATAAAGGTACAGGCTTGTTCAAACATCGGTCCGTCAGTTTGGCCGGTGGCTATCTTTGATTTTTATCCGATTTTTAGAAATGTCTTTAAAAATCTCCGAAATCGCTTGAGGATCGATTCGAAACTCGTGCAACATAACCTCGGGCACCAGCTGAACCATGTTTGTTCAAGGAAACTTGATTGGGCAGCCATCTTGGATGACCTAATTTTCATGAAAACAACTCCAGAACCGCTGAATGGATCAGGCTGAAATTTTGGAGAAAAGATTAAGGAATAAGGGCCATCAAGGGAAGTTGATACATAAAGAAACATGGCCGCTGTCTTCATGGTTGAATTCTGGTCAACTCCTTAGGGTTCTACTTACAGCCAATGACCTTTTTGAAATGCCTATGATCCAGGTGAGCAATACAGGCCCCTCGGGCCTCTTGTTTTGGATGTATTTTGAAGACAAAATTGGTTTAAAAATTTTTTTTGGCATTTTGCATATATGTTGATTTCAAATTCAAGGCCCATTCAAATTTGTTCGAGAAAAATTTATATGTTGCAAAACATGATCACCATTGACCAATCAGAATTCAGTGTTAGGCGGCCATTATTTTGTATGGATTTTGAAGCCGAAATTGTTTTATATATTTTTTTGGGTCTAATGATTTCAAATTTTCCTCTTTAGAAACTGTTGGATAAAGAGGTTGGTGGCTATCTTGGATTTTTTTCTGCCAGAAGCTCCAATATTAATGCAATGGGAAATTCTAGCATGTCTTCTCGAGAACCAGTGAACCGATTGTCACAAAACTTGGTTGGATGCATCCTTGGTCGTCTTGCAGTTCTAGCCAAAGCCTTAGGGTTCTACTTATAGGTGATGGCCTTTCTAGTTGAAATGCCTATGTTCCAGGTGGGCGATACAGATACATTGGGCCTCTTGTTAGCTCACCTGGCCAGAATAAAAAATATCTTTGAGCAGAAGGGGTGGGGCGGGCCATGTGGGCCATTCCCTTAAATCTGTGCCTAATATAGTAGAGCTCAGAAATAATGTATCATATTTCCAACAAAAAAATGTACTGTTGAATATTTTGGACTTAATTTGATTGGCTGCCAAAGGCTTCCAATCGAATTATGTCCAAAATACTCGAGAGAACATTTCTTATATCGTGCTCAAAATTGTACTAACTAAGAAGTTTCTGGTTTTGTTTTGGAAACATGTGGTACTTATTTTATGAGCTGCACTGTAATCCTATTATCAGAGTTGTTGGTAGATAGTGACCAAGTGTGTGAAACGGTTTGTGACTAATCCATGCTCTGATTGGTATATCACGTTATATGATGTACTATGCATGTTTATAAATTCTATATCAATAGAGTATAATATGAGCATGTGTAATTTAAGTTATCTGTTGTCTTTGTCTGTAAATAATTTAGAAATAAAACATGGACTGTTTTAAATTATTTTATTTAGATGTGTTGTTTTAAAACACTCTTCTTTGAGTATTCCCACAGACATAAATTATGTATAATTCTTCAGTTTTTGCGTTTCATATCTTAGATTTTATGAAAAATTTACCGGAAATTGTCAAAACACATCTTAACCGTTTGGTGGATTTCAAACAACTCTAGCTGGACCGTTTCTATGGTGGTAGGCTTCACCAGAACTGGAAAGATTTCAACCAAATTTGGCTAGAATGATCCTATCTTGGTAGACGCTTGGTGGATTTGAACCAAATTTGGCCGGATGGATCTTATGGTGGGATTTTAGAAAATCTATTCAAAATTCTGATTGGTAAATTTTTTGGTGGTATTGGATTTACTGAAAATTTTCCAGAATAATTTTAAATGCTACTCCTTAATCAATAACCCGATTTCAATAAAACTTGAGTGGAATGATCCTATGTTGGTACGCGTCAAACATATCAAACGATAATTTTGCTTGCTCAATTTTTATAAGTGATATCTCGTATCCGAGATAAGATTGACTAATTTACTGGAAACTGGCAGAGTTGTTTTAAGATAGGATGGAGCTTCGCTGACATAGTCTGGGCACAATCAGTAGTATTGGGATGGCTACAAGATGGGAGTCGACATGAATTTGATGCCATCAAGAGACCACAGATTCATCAATTTCTCCGTCAAGCTGGCTATGATGATGACGAACTACACAGGGTGAGATTCTTATTGACAAACGCAAACTAAATGTTCATGTCAATTCAACACTTTCTGCTCAGTTTGAAACATCAATAGGATCAGCACAAAGTGGTGGGTTATCACCAGTCCTCTTCACTTGCTACCTCGTCTCACCTCTAATCATCTGTTCGAGAACACTCCATACAACCAAACTCCAATCTTGATGATAGCTATGCCACTAGCGATGGAGTATGCAGTATACTTCCAATAAGTGCAGAAAGCTCGCTTACACCTAGCCAACACTACAGAAATCAATGATGACAGTACTCAATCGGGGCGTTGAGTGAAGGAAGAGCAAAATCTTATGTTCCCTATGCAGCTCTACCGACACTGGAACTCGCTGTGTAACATGAAATGACTCCTTTTGGAAATTTTGGGCTTGTGTCTCCAAAATCCTCATGAAAGTCAAGATGCAAGCAATTATATGATGCCATAGGTGTTTCCATAATGGTATGCAATTGCAACAGCTGTTCAGCTCCAAAATCTCTCTTGAACAAATTTGATGCATGTCACCGTAAATATCTGCAAGTGATTACAAATCGCTGGCCACACAGTCAATTGCAGCACTACAAACTATGTAACAGAGTTCCTATATGTGATGGGAGCACAACAACGATGGTCTATGTTCGGACATGTTCTTCGAATGCCAGAAAATATACCTGCTCAGACAGCACTAGAATTTGCAGTAGTAGGTGCCAACAGGCACCAGGCACGCAAAAGACACCACAGCACCAACTTGGTAAGTGTTTTGCGATCAAGCCTTAAAGAATGTAATCTAGGGCCGCTAAAGGCGAGAAAGAACCTAAAGGAGCTTAGGACCATCGCAGTGGACAAAAACAGTAGTGGACACAGTGGAGAAGGTTAAAAAAACGCTGATTGCAGTGGAGAGAAGTTTTCACCTCTTCAGCTGCAGAACAGCAGTCACTCATCATCGTCATCGTCATCATCTCATACTTTTGTCACTCGGAGTCTATCTGGATATCTTCTGTATACCTGTGCCCATCCTTATGTTTTCTCTCTTACTTTGGTGCAGGGAATATATGGCAACAGGAGGAAATTCTGCCAACTTTTCACATCTACTGTGCTGCACAGCCACTGGCAATGATGACTTGGTGCTGTTTGCTGCCCTTCTGTCTCCCATCCAGTATGCTCGTTGCTGTCCAGCGTTGTCCGCTTGGTTCTGTTTTCTAATACCAGCTCCATTTATGCAATAATGGTCGCTGACTCACTCCTCTATTGGAAGCATTACTTCGTTCAACAAGTCTGATAAAGGTCAGTCACCTCATTACCGTTCTCCCTGGGAACATCTCATCTGTGAGCCACTCATGGCTTGCACTCTTTGTTAACGATGACAGCTCCTCCTGCCTGCCAATGCCACTATGCAGTCACGTTCTCGCCATCCCAGGACCTAACATCGGGTGCTCAGTTCCTGCACTTGCCATTCACGGAAAGAACTCCCTCATCTGGAGAGGACCCTGCCACCAATCATTCACTGCCACATGTTTGTCGGAATGTCATCCTCGTCCACCTTGTCAAAACCTATGGTTGGCAGTATGGCCGAGGAGGCTTTGGACGGTATACTGTGTTATCATGAGTGTGCCTTGAGTCCATAGATGACTGAAGAGGGCAATGTGACTTCCACTACCTCTGCTCCATTTCAACTGGTCCCCTTGGTGTCTGTATTAAATATATTAAGAGGTGTATATCAGTTGATTGACAGATAAAATGTTTGATATTCGAATAATTGACAAATAGAATGATTGACAAATAGATTGAGCAACAACTAGTAACCAGGGTTTTGGGTAAAGTGACAATGGTGAGACAAGAGCAACTACTCAGTCAATCAAGTGTCTCGGTCAATAGTAACACTCACCCATTATGGACAAAGTACAAAAGATGCGAGACACTGTTACTCAACTTTTCTTCCAGTTACAGATGTTGAAGATTCAATATGAAAATAAGTTTGAAATATGGTGTGCCAAGATATATTCAAAATATAGTTGCTCAGGGTACGCAAGGTGTCTTCAGAGTACAGTTGACCAAGATATAGTAAAAATACAGCGGTTCCCAGTATAGCAAATATTTAATCTCTACTAATTATGATTGATAGAATTACTCTATAGGATGATTGCTACTCAACTGATGATCAATATTAAACTGGCTACCACTCAACACAATTGATCACTCTGCATAGTGTTTGGTTCTAGCCCCAGAGTATAGCAACAATATGGTCTTACTATTACTTCTTCCTTCTTAATCGCAGTTCTTTCACCTCAATGACATCACCTAAGAAAGCTGGGGAGAATGAATCTTAGTGGGCTCTATTTATTCTCGTTACCAGACAACATGGACAGGACACATTGCTGATCGCTAAGCCCCAACAGTCTCTGAGGTTACTACAGCTGTCTTCAACCAAATATACCTCATACTATGCAAAACAAAAGCAAAGCCCCTACTTCGGGATGCTCACTCCTATGAAGGTACAGCCCTCAATTCTGACCGTAAGCCAGTCATTACATGCCTTGAGATTAGATGAACCACCTTTACCTAATGTATAAATGCTATACCAGGCAAGAGGATAGAGTCGGCTACAACCTAGCCAAGTTCATGAGCGACACTCAAATGCCATACAAAAGCCCCTCGGGGAGCAGCTAGCTAATAACGATGTCAGCTCCGATTCAAATGACACCCATAACCAAAATACTCAAATGTGTCGAATCATCAGCTACCAACACCATAGTAGTTCTCAAACATAACAAGTGAACTAGGTATACTGACGACCTTGTAGTAGGAAAACTATAAGCAGAGCGGAAAATGTTATGGCTGCGCATCTCTCAAAGGTGACCAAAGTGAAGACCACACTATATTACGCAGAGAACGCAATAACATTCTGCACAACATCCGCGAATGCTTAAATGATCTTGCTATTCAACAAGCAGACGCCCTAGCAGATCAAATCACTACCATAGATGACTGTCACAGAATCTTTTGTGCATCCTGAGCCCTGAGAGTTACTGACTACACACCATCACTCACTGTACACAACTCTGAAGGACATTATCGAGACTGACCAAAGCAAAGCCGACAATTGAAGAATTGTTCAAGAAACAGTTCACTGACCACGATGATGTGCTCCTTCACATGTTCTCAGGTGACCCCAGGCCATTACTAACACCATTTAAAACAGCAGAAGTTGAGAAGGCACCCAAAGCCCTGAAAAATGGGGTGCTTCCATACCTGATGGCAAGAGGAATGAACTATTAAAATATGCAAGTGACATTATCTCAAAACCGATCATTCACCCAGTCAATGGTGGCACATTGTGTTCCTCAATAGCATACAGAAAATCCTAGTAGTGAAGGGGTGGGCTGTACGCTATTGTTACGCAAATGAGCTCGACCTATTTAAATACTGCGTTCTGATTGGTTGTTCTGAATGATGTGTGGAGTCTATCATTCTAAATGAGCGGGTGTACGCTGTGAGCTATTGTTCTAAATGAGCGGGTGGATGCTGTGTGCTATTGTTCATGCAGGTATCTGCTCTAAATGTCCGGCTAGACGCTATTGTCTGTTGGCTAAATAACGTGTGTGTTAATGAATAGATTGTTCAGCGTCTAAGACCTGCTTAATATTTTGGAATATGGCGATTAGTTCCTGATTGCCTACGGCTTCTTTTTCATCTTCACTCTCAGCCTCCGCTGAGTCATCACTGGCTTCACTCTCTGACTCCATTGGCTCATCATCTTCACTCTTCATCTCTATCATTTCTTCATCTTCACTGCCTAGATTTTCGCTGTCTTCATCATTATGGAATCGGATCTTATGCCGCTTCAGGTCATTTGACCTATCAAAAGTTGAATCACATTCAAAACATTTACGTCTCGGCATATTGATTATAGGATAAATCTAGCAAGCATTCAAGTTACAAGGTTGTTCAAAGAAATCTTCTGACTGCCTAAGGCTACCTAACTACTCTGCAGTTAAAATACACCTCCAACCATTTTGTGATGTTTAAACGGGAGTTTGAAAAGGGATTGAATTTGAACCGTTTTATAGTATTATATGTACTGCGGCCACAAATCCTCAACATGCGGCCGCAAATCCTCAATATGCGGCTGCAAATCCACAACATGCAGCTGCAAATCCGCAATATGCAGCCGCAAATCCGCAACATGCTGCCGCATGCATTTGCAACATGCAGCTGCAAATCCGCAATATGCGGCCACAAATCTGCAACATTTTTTGAAAATTTAATAATTAAATGACTGCCACTTTAAAGACATATCTCCTTACATACGATAGATACATGATTATTATCTATATAATACTATACATACAACATCGCTTAGTTTACCTATATATTACCCGTGTAACGCTGTACTTGACTCTGATTTTTTTGAAAATTAAATGACTGGGAGACGCCGCCCGCCCCATCTCAGGCAAGCAAATATTTTTTTATACTAATTTGACATAGAAAGTTTCAATTCGCGCTAATTTCAAAATATTCAACATATACCAACCAGCTGTGCGCTATTGTTCATAAGTGGGTGTTGTGCGTGCTATTGTTCTAAATGACACAGCTGTGCGCTATTGTTCATGCAGGTGGCCGCTGAACGCTATTTTTCTAAATCCTGCTTGGTCGAGACAGGGTCAAATGTCACATTTTTGACAGAACAATAGCGCACAGCTGGTCACCTGCAATACATATGTGACCATTGTTCATGCCATTATTCAAAAGTCATGTTCAATGACATAGGAAACCACAATTCTGCTTAGTTTCAAAATATTCTACTTTTTAATTCAACCACGAGGGGGGCCCGCCGCCGCTCACCTAATTAATAAGTTAAACACGATCAGCCAGCACACATGTCAATACCTATTTAAAAACACATTAATCTATGCATTAACACACATATATCATTTAGCCAACAGACAATAGCTTGTAGCCGGACATTTAGAGCGGACACCTGTATGAACAATAGCACACAGCGTCCACCCTCTCATTTAGAATGATAGACTGCACCCACTCATCCAGAACAACCAATCAGAATGCAGTATTTAAATAGGTCAAAAGCTCATTTGGGGGAGAAAGATGACACCTTCATGCCGGTCTCCTCCGTAAGTAGCAACGTTGTTGGGAAACTAAGTCATCAGAGGCAACTCTGATTATGTCTACCCTTCTTCAAACAAGAAACTGTGCTCGACATCCTCGCAAGACGCGATCTTCACAGGAGCTTACCATAGCTATGTGGAATGTACGTGGTCTGAGTGCAACATCAAAGAGGCAAACGTTAGGTGCAGACTGTGAACACTATAACATCGATATTACATGCATTCAAGAGACTAAAGTAGCTAAACACTCAGAGCAGCAACTACAGACAGGCCATAAGCTGGTGCTCATGGAGCTAAAACAGGCCACATACCGGGGCTTAAGCTTTGTAATCGGACCAAGGGTGTTGGATCATGTCATTAGTTTTGGATACGTCAGTGATCGTGTTACATTCATCGACCTGGCTATGCCTACGCAAAAACATCACCACTAAGTGTCGAATTGTCGACGCATATGGCCCAACTACTGAAAAAGTCAAAGAGAATCCAGCAATATTAGACTCCTTCTATGCAGAACTGAGCTCCGCCATTACAATCCCAGCTAGATGGCAACTGTTTGTGTGTGGCGATTTCAACTCCAAGCTGGGTAAACTTGGAATTGCGGACAAATGTTCAGGACTTGGCTTATGCATGGGATCTTATGGAGAAGGCACACGCAACAGCAATGGAGAAGCACTCATGGCATTCCTTAGTTCCAATGACCTATTTGTCATAAATACGGCTTTCAAACACCCATGCCGTCACTGGACAACATGGACTGGACACATCACTGATCGCAAAGCCCCAAAGTCTTCAACCAAAAAGACTTCATACTATGCAAGACAGAAGCAAAACCCTTACTCCGGAACACTCATTCGTATGGAGGCACAGACCTCAATTCTGACCATAAGCTAGTCATTACATGCCTTCAGATGAACGCGCTCTACCTACTATATAAACACCATACCAGGCAAGAGGGTAGAGCCACCTACAACCTACCCAAGCTCATCAGCGACACTGACACTCAAATGTCATACAAAAAAGCCATCGGGGAGCAGATAGCTAACATCGATGTCAGCTCCGATCCAAACGAAGCCCTAACCAAAATACTGAAATCTATGGAATCATTTGCTACCAGCACCATAGGTGTTCTTAAAAACAACCAAACTAGGTATACTGAAGACCCTCTAGTAGTAAAACTGTCAGCAGAGTAGAAAGCATTACAGCTGCACATCTATCAAAGTGGCCAAAGTGAAGACCGCACTAAATTATGCCGGGAGCGCAATGTTATTCTCCGCCACATCAGCGAATGCTTAAAAGATCTTGCAATTCAACAAGCAGACGCCCTAGCAGATGAAATCACTGCCACAACTGTCACACAATATTTCGGGAAGCCCGAGCCCTGAGAGTTACTGACTACACACTACCACTTACTGTACACAACTCTGACAGACACTTTACCGGGGCTGACCAGGGTAAAGCTGAGGCTATCCGAGAATGGTTTAAGGAACAGTTCACTGACAATGATGATGAGTCCTTGTACCCATTCTGAGGAGACCCCCAGGCCATTACTAACACCAATTAAAACAGCAGAAGTTGAGAAGGCACTTAACGCCCTGAAAAATGGACGTGCATCTGGACCTGATGGCATGAGCAATGAACTATTCAAATATGCAAGTGACATTATCTCAAAACGGATCATGCACCTAGTCAATTCAGCTTTTATGCACTACCTTCCCATCGACGCTGTAGGCCAAGGCACCCTTATTGCACTACCCAAGCCCAAGAAGCCACCTGAGCCCCCAGCCAATCTGTGGCCCATTGTGTTTCTCAACAACATATGGAAAATCCTATCCAATGTTACTCTATACCGCATCCGAGACAAGAGTGATTACTTCAACGGGTCATGTCAATGTGGCTTCAAACGTGGACGCAGCTGCGCAGACATTGTATGAGCTCAACGCATACTTGTGCCGGTAGTCATGTCCAAACACTGGGACTTCCACAAAATGGGCATTGATATGTCACGTTCCTTCGACACAATTAAATGCTCAAAGATCCTAGATGTACTGTGCCAGGCCAGTTGCACTGAAGATGAGCTACGACTAGTGAGACTACTGCTTGCAGACACCAAGCTGAGAGTACGAGTCAAGTCAGTGAGGTCTGTAGAGTTTGAGACATCAATCGGCTCCCCACTGGGAGATGGTTTATCTCCAGTGCTTTTCACCTACTACCTTGCTGCCACATTGAAATCTGTGCAGGAAAGTTCCACAAGACCAACCCCCCCCCCCCACACACACACAGTGTCAATACTGGGCATACTGATAGAGATGGAATATGCTGATGATGTGGACTTCATAGACGAGGAAAAGAATCCTCTCGACGAACTTCTCCCAATAGCTGCAATGAATCCAAAACAGAGTTCACCCACATATACCTATCGACAAAGCATGAAACTATAGAAAATGATGACCCACTTCATGGCAGTGAAGCATGGAGGAAAAGTAAAATCCTGAGCTCACTGCTTTGCAGTACTGCTGACATTTCTGCATGCTGCATCATGGGGAACATCAAAGACACCGTTGATAAAGAGGCAACGTTTATACAATGCAACCTACGTATCCTTGATGCTGTATAACTGTAACAGCTGGGCAGCTCCAAATGCAGCTTTAGACAAACTCGATGCCTGCCACCGCAAACACCTACGCACCATCACTGGACACAGATGGCCAGACAGCATAATTTCCAACGATGCATTATACAAGATGTGTTATACGTCGCCGCTGTCTGTAAAAGTCGCTCAGCCAAGATGGTCCATGTTTGGCCATGTGCTAAGGATGCCAGAAGAGACACCAGCACAGAGAGCCTTGGAATTCGCCCTACTCGGAGCCAGCAAATACAAAGCCATGAGAGGACATCATTGCATAATTCTGCTAAGCGTGCTTCGAGGTGACCTCAAGAAAGCAGGACTCGGTACACTGAAGTCAAGAATGGACCTGAGGAAGCTAAGGGTTTCTGCTGAGGACAAGACACAGTGGGCAAAAGCGAAGAAGGACTGATTGCAGCTGTAGGAAGTTTCTACTAATACAGCCGCAGAATACAGTAATCATACATACAAGAGCTCATTTGCATAACAATAGCGTACAGTCCAAAAAGTGGAAGTTCCTCAAGGCCACTGCAGAGGCCGGCCTGCCGTAAAAGGGTTAAATGTATATAATATTCTAATCTTTCATATTATTATTTTACAGATGATGATAGCACTTGAATCCACTTAGAATAGTAGAAAAATTGTGACACCAGACAAATCTTCAACACGGTAATATATAGTACACAAACCACTATGTGTTATCTGTTGTCTGTATGCTTTGGTAAGTGGTGCATTACATACTGTTACATTGTATGTGCTAAATGTAGTCCAAATGTGAATTTATCTGTCCCCCGATTACCTAAGTATGTGAAGTAACAATAATGTTTATATGCCTGAAACCGTTACCCAACACTTACACCAATGAACTCCTTATATATCTCGTTTTCAACATCACCACTTTGGAAAACTGTTGAATATTTTCGGTTAAATTTGTCTGGAAGCCGTTGCTGTCTTAGGTAGCAATGGTTCCCAGCCAAGCTTATTTCAAAAGACAACAGTATGCATTCGTTATCACAAAGATTCTACTTTTTCTCAAACTTCCTAATGAAAGAGTTAAGCTGTTCTAGCTTCAATGCCTTAAATGATTGTTACCTGAATATCCATAAATGTAGTTACACTCCCAATGCCTATACGCTTGTCTAACCCGTGATTTGAATACTCATCACTCTCAGAAGATACATATCACCTGGCCTTAACTTCGCTCATACCTGCCCATGACCTAACTGGCATAACGTATGGTTATATAAATGCTCACAGCTACCCATATATGTCGCCTCGCTTTACTTGTGATCTATCAAACTCCAACAATAGATCTTCTCTTACTGTCAGACAATATCATGACTATGTGTTTCCAAGTGTGTATAACTAGTATGGACAGATGCATATATATTTATTTAACCATATAATGGTTAATCTGGTCAAGAAAATCAAAATATCCTGAATGCCCTTTTGCAAGCCAAGAGAAGATTAATATTTTCAGGGTTTACCACGTGAATGAAGGGCTCCGCTATCGAGTCAGTCATTCCAGTGTTAAAGCTTTAAAAAAATGGCATTCTCTTGGTCTGGAAAAAATGGACTTTCCTCAAGGGCCTGTCGTGAAAGGGTTAAATGCATATAATATTCTAATCCTTCATATTATTATTTTACAGATGATGATAACACTTGAATCCATTTAGAATGGTTGGCAAATTGTGACACCAGGCAAATCTTCAACACGGTAATATATAGTACACAAACCACTATGTGTTATCTGTTGTCCGTCTGCTTTCGTATGTAGTGTTGTACATACTGTTACATTATATGTGCTAGATGTAGTCCAAATGTCCATTTGTCTGTCCTCCCGATTACCTAAGTACGTGAAGTAATAATAATGTCCATAAGCCTGAAACAGTTACCCAATACTTTCACCGATGAACTCCCCATATAACGCATTTTCAACATCACCATCCATGAAAGCAATTGAATATTGTGGGTTGAAATTGTCTGAAAGCGGTTGCTGCCCTAGGCTGCAATGGTTCCCAGTCAGGTAGATTTAAAAAAGACAAGAGAATAAGTTCGCTATCGTCCATCTAATCCCTTTACATTATATATAACCTCATTTTATTAAATAAACCCTCTCCATCACAGTAGCCAGCAATAGCCTTTAGCCATCCCATTTTTGCTGTACATGCATGTCCGGTTCCTGTGCTTATCTTGCAACAACCCTGTCAAATCTAAGCAGCATGCACTTCTATGTGACTGTTGTGGTGATTGGGTGCATTAAAGATGCTCCCAAGGGCTAACTATCACAGATTATGAAAAACTCCAGAACTCTGATGAAAAACTCCAGAACTCTGATGAGTCATGGTGATATTTTCAATGTAACCAAACTAATTTTCCTTTCAATCACTATGAAAACGATACCGAATTTCTACTTAATACCCTAGATGCCAAATATGACTACAGTACATATATAAATGCAAACGTACTTGTAAACCCATTCAAGCTAAATACTTCTAACCAGGGAAATGAATACACACGGAGATCCTAAATCAAAAATGGCCGCCAGCTAGAAAATGGGTTTCCGGATGATAACTCTGTTACTGTTTATCGGATCGCTTTGAAACTTCATAGGGTGATTGGACTATGTCTTGGGAAGAGACCTATAGAAATCAACAATGATCCGAAATCCAAGATGGCCGCCAGCCACCGTCGGCCATCTTGAAAATTGGTTTCCGGATGATAACACTTGACCGTTTAATGGAACGCTTTGAAACTTCATAGGATGACTGGTCTGGGTCTAAGGAAGAAATCTCTATTTTCTGATAGCTATCATTCATTGGTTTGTCAACATGGCGGGGGTATTATGCGCCGTTTGTGGAGCTCATTTATATGGTACTGAAGTATTCTGTAATTGGCACTTGGGTGATGGCAGCAGCGTACCCTCGGTATAACTATCATGTTAAATGTTGGCTTCATTTTGAATTTACCTGAAGACTGCTTAAGACTGAGCTATAAAAGAAACAATTAACAATTTTATTGTTTTTTGGTTCATTTAGCTCTTTTACGCTCTTTCTTGAACAAATAGTTGCATATTTTGCCTGCCAATGGACTATGGAATGCGACAACAGACATGATATTTGTTGAGAAATATGTATTGTCTTGATATGGTATTGGGGAATTATTTTTTTCTTAAAAAGTGTTGGTCCCTTGATTCATAAAAAGGAAAATTAGTTACCTCTCTGGGATGGGATTGTTTGATTATAGTGCTCGTGGTTGACCGGAGTGACACAGCAAGCGGCCGTAGCTCAGGCTGAAGAAATGACCGTGATCGTCACGAAAGTCAGACTCAAACAATTTCTACATGCCGGAGAAGTAACTAATTTTCATTATTAAGAATACTTTTTGTTTTAACTTGAAGAGAGTTTCAAAATATTGAGCCAGGACAAATTTTGGGTTGATTTGTGCATTTTCATGTGTCGCGTTCAACCTTTAAAGGAAATAACAAAAAGCTGTATTTTCATGGCAACCCACCAATATGCAATCTATAACAAAGTTAATACATAACCATCATAGTGCAGAAAATTTATTCTTAACATCTATCTGGTGAGCTCCATGTCCAAGGACAAATTTGTCCAGTACCCGCGTCATTATTTTTCGGTTGGTCCGCCGTATGGTCAACAGTGTGTATTTTGGAAACAATGCTGCTGAAAGCTTTTTTCTATTGCGTTTTAATTTTGGACTCCAAAATTGGAGTACGTCTTCGGGACCCCACAGTCAAACATCAACCAACATTGGGAAAAGATCGGTCCCTTAGACTTATTAAAATGCTTCAAAATGTCTATTTTGAAAAATGTTCATAGGCAGTTATAGAATAGATTTATCTATTAAGATTGAGTTGCATGAACACAGGGTCACTCCGTCCGTTCAGTTCGCCTGTCCTCATTGCTACGATTCTTCGCTCGTGATGTAGCACATAGAATAACCCCCCCCCCCTCTCCCTCCCTCTTCCTCCCCCTCTCTGCTAAATATACCTTTTAGAACTTTTCTATACTCCGCATGCCTATCCAATCCCGCATGCATATAGGTTGAGACATTCCAGTATCCTCCCTGCTCGCATCCCTCCTTGAGTTTCTCTTCCCAATAGGCATGGACTTGGATGTCAGCCATTGATTTCCATTTCTCCTTAATTAGTGGGTAGGATACTAGGCCGAATGCAGATGGCATGTTATAGTTCTGTAGGATTTTCATGGTCTTTGTGATCCAGCGATGGGATGTATAGGTCTTAACAGCTAGCTGTCTCACGTTTGTTCGCTATGAAGTTTTCTCTATACAGCATGTTCATGAAGAAAATGAGAAACTGTGTGTGCAACAGACTTTCTGTTGCTAAGATCAGGATATCTCAGAAGCTGAGCAATGGGCCTCTTACCTTGAGGATATAACTACACTAAAAGATGGCACAACCTACGATAATGCCCGCGATACTGACTCATTAGAGTTTATACAACGGTTAGTGGCCCTTGCTGCATCCTTGACATAGCCGTTGGAACACACAAGCATTTCAGACCTGCTGAATATTTTGGACCCAATTTGTCTGGGGATGTTGCGGCTTATGGCAGCATCATCTCCCAGTTAAATTAGTTTCAAAATATTCAACAGAGCATTTATTAAACATCAGACACAATTCGTACATTTTTGTGGCAGCCGTTTGGATTGTGATATATGCCATCATGCTTGTGACGTCAGCTAACATGTGGCATTTGAATATGACGTCAGATGCTTGAGTGACAGATGGGATCACTCTATTGGCCAGTTTATCACCGACCAGGCAGTCGTCACTAATTTGTTTGTGACCAATGCCTGGGAATGCTGGGATGACTCTATACACTATGTGGCATGGGGCGTGACTTTGATCGCTTCATGACTTGACACATTGCTAGGCACTGCCTCGATCATATCACATACATAACCATGAGTCGGTCAGAACTTCAAAAGTCAAGCATATAAGGACCAATGTTATTCAGCTTAGGCTTACGTTCTGGTTTTGAACAAGAAAGAAAAGAAATCTTACAATTGGTTCCATGTTTGGCGTCATGTATGGATGTCAGTTCCCGTCATAATGGTGAAGAATCATCATGATATAGCATAGCCCAAGTCATCTGTCTCTGCTCTATAAAACACATTGACGTCAGAATTTGTGTAGGGCAGAGACAGAAAACACGGACTAAATATACCTTTATGCTAATCGTCCAAGCTTATAGCCAATACCGACTCCCACTCGATGTTCTTGATTTATTGTAGATCTCTATATATATAAAGTGGTGCTATCTCAAGACAAGTGCTGATAACGGCATACCGGGGTAGCCGTATGACTAAGTTCAATGTAAACAATGACATAGACGTTCTGCTTGCTATAGGCTGGCTATTCAAATTTAATAAATATCTTTGGCACAGTTTTGCACTTTATTTAAACAGCTTTAACAGTGACTAAGATATTTTTACTAGCCTATATAGTGGCGTATGCTTCTCGACGTCTGGATGTGTATGCATACTGCACATATAGGGCTTACACTAGTTCGGCGGAAGTTAGAGTTCCACATAAATACCCTCATTTAGAAAAATCAGAGATGCGTGGAGCCTTAATAGCTTGTGGACGATGGGCTGGCGTGATCCGAGGAGGACACAAGTGCACACCAATTATCTATCATCAATCACAAGGTAGATTGTTCGCTTCCTCAACGCAGGTAAGGGAGTCTACATAGTACTGGCTTCTCGTGGCAAACTATCCTAGATGTTCACCTTTTAAATCTTATGTAATAGACATTTTGATGTATTCTACGACAACAACACAGCGTGTATAGATGTAGGAGGGTGTTCAAAAGTGGGGATCGGTGAGGAAAAGGCAACCGAAATCGGTGTGTGCGTGCGTGTGCGCGCGCATGTGTGTGTGTGTGTGTGTGTGCGCGCGTGCGTGCGTGCGTGCGTGCGTGCATGGGGTGGGGGGGGGGTGGGGTGGCTGAAAACAAAATGTTTTGAGATGTATTCTCTTACACTTTGGGGGTCGGGGTGGGTGGGTTAAATATGCAATTTTAGGATTAGACACTCAAAACGTGCGTGCGTGCGTGCGTGCGTGCGTGCGTGCGTGCGTGCGTGCGTGCGTGCGTGCGTGCGTGCGTGCGTGCGTGCGTGCGTGCGTGCGTGCGTGCGTGCGTGCGTGCGTGCGTGCGTGGGGTGAGGTGGGGTGTGTGTGTGTGTGTGTGTGTGTGTGTGTGTGTGTGTGTGTGTGTAATCCATATCATTGCTGATTGCCCACCCCAATCCAAAAAAGTGTATGGGGGATGGGGTGATAGGCGACGGCAACTTCCCCTTCTCTTCCTACGCCTGTGCCGCTTTTATTTATATAAGACATTCGCTTCTGCCTGCTTGCTGTATTGCTAGATGAATTAACTCTCATAATGCTGTGGACGTGTGGTATTACGTATATTTATTAAGCATACCCACTACCAGACGCCCACGGTATTACGATCCCTTGTCTATCATCGGCCCATAATGCAATGCACTGTGTCCATGATCAGACAAGTTTGTTACTCTTCAGTGTTTTAATAGTCATCCACGTTTTTGAGTTATGAACGGCCAATGGCCATTAAAGAATTAGGCTTAGGTGTCCCAGCTATATATAAAAATAAGTTATTGTCACATAAAAAGAGTGTCAGTCTGATCCCCATTTCATGGTTCAATGAGCATCAAAGGCCCGGCCAATGTGATGCTCAATAAATGTACAAAATTTCGAACGTAGGACATTGCTCTCAAAAACGCGCACTTTTGTATGCTTGCGTACGTGCGTAAGTACGTGCACGCGCGTAAGTGCGTGCGTGCGCGTGGATGTGTGCGCGCGTGTGTACGTGCATGAAAGCGAGCGCGCTTTATGATGGTTCACTTAAAGTTGCATATTCACACCAAATTCCTTGAAAATCAAAATTGTGAAAAACGTATACCTTTAGAAGCTTAAGTCGTGTGCCTAGATGTAATTGAAACGAAAGAAATCTTAACATATCATAATTTCATTCCATATGAATTAATATAATTTTTTTTAAGTTGTGAAATTGAATTAGAAACACGAGTTCCTAATTCAAATTCACAAATAAGAAAGTTATTTTGTTTTACGGAATGAAATCATCATTTGTTAACATTTATTTTGTTCATTACACCTAGGCACACAATTTGAGCCTCTAAAATTATACAATTTTAACAATTTTGTTTTCAGACATTCTGCTGTGAATATGCACCTTTAAAATAAAGTTCGCATTAATTAGTACAGACGCCCTATCGATTTGTTGGTTACTGATTCCGTTCTCATATAGGTTGACTGATTTATATTTTGATGCTTGCGTTTGTTGCTCTTACGAGATTCAAGATTATTTATTCCAGATAAACAATATTCATGAATCATAACACGTTCTCTGCCGACGTCATTGCCTATTGTTATGACGGACACCACGCATATATATATATATATATATATATATATATATATATATATATATATATATATATATATATATATATATATATATATATATATATATATATATATATATATATATATATATATATATATATATATATATATATATATATATATATATATATATATATATATAGCGAGCGAGAGAGAGAGAGAGAGAGAGAGAGAGAGAGAGAGAGATGATGTCGTAGTAGTAGTAGTAGTAGTAGTAGTAGTAGTAGTAGTAGTAGTAGTAGTAGTAGTAGTAGTGGTGGTAGCAGCAGCAGTAGTAGTGGTAGCAGCAGTAGTAGAAGCAGTAGTAGTAGTAGTAGTAGTAGTAGTAGTCGAAGTGAACGCACGCGTTTATTTAGCTCTGCAATTGCTGCCCGAATTTGCTAGTTTCTAGCGCGATTTTGTAGATAAATTTTTTACATATATTTCGTATTAGTATTTCCTTTCAAACTTTATGTTTAATTTGTAAATTCTTGTGTTGGTTGGAGCGCATTTTGTGTCTCCATTTTCTAAAGGCACTCCTCTTAGCTGGCGGTTTCAGCCATTTAATAGGGCTCCTCTTTCTGTGGTCAATGCAATACTTTTCTCCCCGCGCCAGTGTACTATTTCAATAGTTCGTTGGCTATCGCATTATATTTGGCAAGATCGCTTGAGTGAGTGGATTTAATTCCTTTGTCATTTGTAAGCGCAAGCCTAGTACTTTGATTATATAAATCTTTATAGTCAGTTAGCTGTCCCCGGTCAACTCGAACAGACTAACAAATATATGTCTGTAATATGTTAGTATGCATTAGGGAACCACTTTAATCGGTTAGGTGTTAGTGAACCACTTAGAAAGTGGTTCAAACTAACAAATATACGACTGTACTCTCTATTCGTATATTTGTTGGTAGACGTCAGGGTTTCAAAAGGGGACACTATTTATTTAGTGTTTAGCTCTTTCCTTGACGTCTTGGTGTTATATTTTTGTATTATATATCGTAGTAGTATGGGTTTCCTCCTTTTATAAAACACCATGGCAACCTATAAGCGTACCCTAAGCCTTAAGATAACAACTAAGGGGTGGTGTGTCACGGCTATCGACGTGTATCTTGGGTTAAATGACGTCGCTGGCTCGGGACCTGCTGCTTTGCAGGGGCTTATCAATGTTTCTAAAACTGTATGGAATGTAACAGTGTCAAATGAGGGGGGTCAAGGAAAAGCTTCTCGAAGATGTTCTTATTGTAAAAGGCGAAGTTTGTAACGTAGAAGAAATCGAGTCAGATAGGTTGCTAGTTAAGATGAAAGTTCCACTAGAAATTCCAGATGACAGAATCATGAATGAACTAAAAAAGTATGGCAAAGTGCAAAATATTGAACGGGAAACGTATCCCTTTGACAGAACACTAGAAAACGGTGTAAGACACATCTGGTTTGGTAAAGTGGATAGCCCGTTACCAAGCAGATTGACGCTTGATGGCAGCTTTGTCCTGCCTTTATGGTATAGAGGGCAAATTAAAGAGTACCGGTTCTGCCTAAGTACTGACCATTTGGCAACAGAGTATACCAATCGAAACAAATGTTTGCTCTGTGGTTCAGTTGACCATTTTAAATGGCGCTGTCCAAAAAATTAAACCAAGCCCTCAGTATCAGGAGATAATCGCCCATTAAAGTATGCAACTGAGTCAAATTCTTCTAGAGCTATCACTACGGAAGCTGTTGTTGTGGTTCATGCCACTGAAAATGACACAGACAAATCATCAAATCCTGTTAAAGTAACTGCAGTTGATGAAATTCAAGTATTAGAGGAGGGTATAACCTTAAGTCAAGAAAATAATAAAAATGCAGTGGAGCCAAACGTGGCTGTAAAAGACACGCAGGAAAATGATGATCTTACAGAAGAGCAATTAGGACAGGATAAGTTTAGAACTCAGAAGACGGAAAGTTCAGTCGATTTTCCGCTAAGCCCACTTGATTTAAGTCAGCTTGAAGATATGGTAAATGACGCTCCTGCCAAATGTAACTTAAGTAGCAATAAGCGTCATAAAGAAGACAATAGCTCAGAATCTGAGATTGAAGTAAATGATATGGATGATGATACAATGTCAGTTGCAGAATCAGATGTGTCCATTCAAACACAGAGTTCACAGATGAAAGATGAAATGGTAATGTACCGATCAGAAGGGGGTGAAGTGTTAGTGCTATATGTAACGGCGAGAGGCGTGAAATATCGTCTACTGCGCCATGATTCTGATATTTCCAAATATGAATATTTGTCTGTGGTAGAACTAGGAAACATTGAATTCGCAGGAAAATTAGGTAAATGGTCTAAGAAACGAGCTAAAAACCCCAAATCAAGTTAATCTAATGATGGCGGTTGTAAACATCATTTTACAAATTATGATTATCTGCACCATCAATTGCAGAGGATTAAATACCGAATTCAAGCAGCGCCACTTGCTTGAAGAATTAGCAAATGAGAGAGTTGATATTGCTTTTCTACAACGGACCAAAATTCAAAAAAATTGAAGTGTATGAATCTCTCAAAGATATTTCAAAAGGCCAGATATTTTATTCTTTATCACAAGATAATAGTGCGGGAGTGGCCATTCTTATCCTGCCCCGCTGTCTCAACTATGTTGACGTTATATTCTCGTCATCAGATACAAAAGGACGATGGATTTGTGTATCAATTGATGTACTAAACACAAGTTTAAATTTGATGTGCCTTTATGCACCTACCTCTCATCAAATGCGCCGTGAATTTCTAAATGATGTTTCCACAATAATTCAAGACAGAACGCCTGAAAACCTAATTATTGGCGGTGACTTTAATTGCATATTAGATGAAGTTAAAGACAGAAACGCGAGGTCTAATTTTAATGACACATCTCATAATATTTTGAAACACATCTGTGAATATAAAAGCTCGCTAGACACTTATCGGATTGAAAATCCAGAGGGCAGGGACTTTACTTGGTTTTCAACCGATGGAAAGAAAGCATCCAGGTCGGACAGGATCTATGTAGACCGATCATTGAAACGTTACATGTGTAAAACAAACATAAAACCAGTAACTTTCTCTGATCACAATATGTGTTCCATCACATTAGACAATGCTGACTGGATCAAACGAGGAGATGGATTTTGGAAACTCAATGTAGCGTTGTTACGAGGTAGAAAGTTGTTGGAGGCATTGGGATGAAAAGAGAAGTTTGTATGAATGTATAACAGACTGGTGGGAGGATGTTAAATCCGACCTGAAACATATTTCAAGGCAGTATTCCATCAGGAAAGCACGAGAAATGCGAAAGCATAAAAAGGTGCTTCAGCGTCGGTGTGTAAAATTAATAAGAAAATTAATGATGGAGAATATAATTATTACGAACTATTAGTTAAATTAAAAGGTAGACTAAATGAAATAGAGCAATATCAGTTTGATGGCGCCAAAATAAGGGCAAGAGCATAAATGCACACCGAGGGTGAAAAGCCTACACGTTACTTTTGTAACTTGGAAAAATCAAGAGGTATAGAGAAATTAATGCGCTCACTGAAGACTAATGATGGTGTATCAGTGTCCTCAAATGCAGAGATGATGGAAACAGTATCCAAATTTTACAAATCATTGTATAAATCTGAGGGAAGTGATGAAACTGCAACTAGAGATATTTTAGCTAATATAACGCAAAGAATTCCAGATGCAAGTCGCGAAAGTTGTGACCAATCACTAACAATAGATGATTTGACAAAATCCCTCAACGGTATGAAGTTAGAAAAGTCTCCTGGCTGCGACGGACTTCCAGTCGAATTTTATCAAACATTCTGGCACATATTTGGTCCAGTATTAGAAGAAATAGCAGCTAGCAATTTTAAGCAAGGGCATCTCCCTCCATCGATGGTCCAAGCATATGTTCGGCTTATATACAAAAGGGGTGACAGAAATAAAATACAGAATTATAGACCAATCTCTCTACTCTGTGTAGACTGTAAGATTATTACTCGGGCACTAATATTAAAACTTGGCGCAGTCCTAGGCGAAGTAATTGATGATGATCAAACGTGCTCTGTACCAGGAAGAACGATATTAAACAACACATTGCTTATACGAGACCTTATTCAATTAGTTGAACAGGATTGCATCCCAGCAGCAATAATAGCACTTGATAGCGAGAAGGCGTTTGACAGACTTGAATGGGATTTCTTGTTTTTAAGTCTTTAGACCATATTGGCTTTGGTTCCGGATTTATTAAATGGGTCAATATTTTACATACTGATATAACAAGTTGCTATTTAGTAAATAATCATCTATCTGAACCTGTAGTGTTGGAACAAGGTGTCAGACAGGGTTGCTCCTTGTCTCCGCTTCTATTCGTCAGCTATGGAATCGTTGGGGGCCACATTGAGGCAACGTAATGATTTTCAGGGAATATGTATACGTGGCGTAGAAAGGCCACTAAAGGTGTCTCAATATGCAGATGATACGACTGTGTTTGCAGGTAAAAATTCAGATTTTAGAATTTTAAATGGAGTATTATCAGATTTTCAAAAGGCATCAGGGCTTAAGGTCAATAGAGACAAATGTAAGGGATTATTTTTGGGCGCTTGGAAGGACAGAACTGACAATGTTATGGATATTAACTGGGCAGATGATGTCATAAAGATTTTGGGTATTTACTTTAGTAGAGAACAAGATGTAATAATAAACTGGGGAAGAAAGGCTATCCAAGCTAAAGTGTGCATTAGTAAATTGGAAACGACGTTGCCTAACTGTATTTGGCAGGGCATTTGTCCGTAATAATTTAATTTTATCTGGACTGTGGTATACCGCTTCTGTAGTTCATATGCCCAAATCAGTAGAGTCAAAGATCAACACGCTACTTTTGTCCTTCTTATGGGAGGACAAAGCCCATTTAGTATCGCAGTCAATCCTCACCAATGAAAAGCATGATGGAGGCCTGGATTTGGTTAGTGTTTTAGCAAAGTGTGCTTCTTTAAAACTGAAATTCTTGAATAAGTTACTCACTTCAAACTCATCTTGGTCAAGTATTATGTTGGTGGATGTTAATACTGTTTATAAAGAAGGGGGTGGGGTGGTGTTGCTATAGGTTTGGGTAGTGTTGTGCTATGGTCTTTGGCAATAGTTAGCATTTCAGATTTCTCTATGTAGGTGAGTTTAAGTGATTTTTTACTTTGCACATGTTTTGGCTCTCTGCTGGCCTAGAAAATAGTTTGACGCTGTTTTTCTGGAGAAAGAATTTTCGCTATTTTGTTTTTCCAGTTGTTAGTCCAAACAGCATTGTAGTAAGTGAGGTGCAGTGGGGGTGGGGGTGGGGTGGGGGTGGTGGGGGTGGACAGGGTGCTGTACAGTGTTTTAACAGTGTCATATATGGTTTTAGTCTTTGAATGACACATATTTCTCATGTTACTTTTGCAGTAGGCTAAGTGTTTCGATTTGTTTGGCCCAGGTCAAGTTTTTAACTAGGAACTTTGCATAAGGGGGGGTCTCTTCAATTTCTTTATTGTTAATACTTTTTTTATTATTAATTCGCTAGATTTTGAAAATAACATATAGGCCTAGTTTGTTTTATCCACATTTAATAATAGCTTATTTAATGAAAACCAGTTAGTAATTTCTTCCATTTCCTTATTTACCTTTTTAGTCCCCTACCGGTAAATTTGCACTCTGTCTGTCCGTCCATCTGTCCATCTGTCGCAGTTGGGTTTCCGCACTTTTTTCCGCAGTCCTTCACGGTATTCGACTGAGAATTGGTATATTGCTTTGTTATGAGAAGTTACAGACCAAGTTCGAGTTTCAGGCGTATGCGTCAATTTTTTATGGAGTTATGCCCCCCCCCCCCTTTCGACTTAAGGAATACGAAATACGAAAATATCAGCTTTCCGCACTTTTTTTCGCACTCCTTCAAGATATGTAAGCAAAATTCGGTGCATCGCTTTAGTATAAGGAGCTACTGAGCAAGTTCGAGTTTCTGACATTTTCGTCAATTTTTCATGGAGCTATGCCCCCTTTCGACTTATGAAATACGAAAAATATTTGTTTTCCGCACCTTTTTTCGCAGTCTTTGAAGATATTATATGGAGAATTGCTACATTGCTTTGTTATGAGAAGTTACAGACCAAGTTCAAGTTTCAGGCATATAGGTCATTTTTTTATGGAGTTATGCCTCCTTGCGACTTAAGAAATACGAAAAATATTAGTTTTCCGCACTTTTTTTCGCAGTCTTTCAAGATATTATACTGAGAATTGCTACATTGATTTGTTATGAGAAGTTACAGATCAAGTTCAAGTTTCAGGCGTATGCGTCAATTTTTGATAGAGCTATGCCCCATTGCGACTTAAGAAATACTAAAAAAATATTACCTTTCCGCACTTTTTTTCGCACTCCAAAATATTTATGCGAAAATCAGTGCATCGCTTTAGTATAAGGAGTTACAGAGCAAGTTCGAGTTTCAGACATTTTCGTCAATTTTCCATGGAGTTATGACCCCTTTCGACTTATGAAATATGAAAAATATTAGTTTCCGTACTTTTTTCGCAGTCTTTCAAGATATTATACCGAGAATTACTACATAGCTTTGTTATGAGAAGCTACGGACCAAGTTCGAGTTTCAGGCATATGCGTAAATTTTTGATGGATTTATGCCGCCTTTGGACTTAAGAAATACGAAAATATCAGCTTTCCGCACTTTCTTTCGCACTCCTTCAAGATATTTAAGTGAAAATCAGTGCATCGCTTTAATATAAGGAGTTACAGGGCACGTTCGAGTTTCAGACATTTTCGTCAATTTTTCATGGAGTTATGCCCCCTTTCGACTTATGCAATACAAAAAATATTAGTTTTCCGCACTTTCTTTCGCAGACTTTCAAGATATTGTACTGAGAATTGCTACATTGCTTTGTTATGAGAAGTTACAGACCAAGTTCGAGTTTCAGGCGTATGAGTAAATTTTTGATGGATTTATCCCCCCTTTTGACCTATGAAATACGAAAAATATTAGTCTTCCGCCCTTTTTCTCACAGTCTTTCAAGATATACAACTGAGAATTGGTACATTACTTTATTATAAGAAATTACAGACCAAGTGGGCGTTTCAAGCGGTTGCATCATTTTTTGATGGAGTTATGTCCCCTTTCGACTTATGAAATACAAACATATCAGCTTTCAAGACTTTTTCCTTCTTCACCATATATAACTGAGACTTGGTTTATTGCTATGTTATGAGACGTTACAGATCAAGTTCGAGTTTCAGCGGCTTTTGACAATTTCTAAGGAAATTTTTGACTGTTAATCTCTAAAGATGTATATCACCAGGTAGGGGACATGTATTGCAAAGCAATACTTACAGAATGCTTGTTGTATAATGTAATTATGTCTTCGACAGAGCGAAAGTCATTGGTGTCATCAGCAAATAGTATTAGTGACATGTGTTTGCATATGTTAGGCAGGTCGTTCATATACAAGAGGAACAGCAGAGGGCCAAGGATGGACCCTGAGGAACACCACATATTAGTCTCCTGTTTTCATAGCCATTTGCATTGAATTGCACACATTGCGTTCTGTCACTTAGATAGCTTTGAAACCAGATGAGTGCACTTCCTCTGATTAGGTAATAGGCACGTTTTTCTAATAAGAATTTATGATTGATAGTGTCGAAATCTTTTGAAAGGTAAAAAATGCCTATTATGTGCTTTTTCTTTTTAATTGAGTTAATTATTCTTTCTGTCATTTCAACTAGTGCTAGCATTGTTGAATGTTTTTCACGGAACCCGTATTGTGATGTATAAAGGATCGCTATTTTTTATACAAATTTCGTCACACTCAGTATTTTTGAAATAATAATGATTTGCTTAAATGTTACTGCTTGAAAGCTGTCCACACAAACACATTTTGTAAAAACTGTCCCAAGTCTCCCCGGTCTCTTGTATGTGATAGAGAAGTGAATTCGAACTAGGCGAGAATTCGGCATTAAAATCGGATTATTGTTCCCCAATGACAAACTAGGAATACGGACACAGCTTCGGATGCATGAGCGGATCTGTGGTTTAGGGGCGGGTGGGTGAGGAAAATTGCGAAATGGGTGTCTGGGAGCAGCGCCCCACTACCATTGTCAGAGACCTCTCCCCTCCTGAATATTTGAAAATTTGCTCTGCAAAGCAATTCTTGCATTTTGAGTGATAGATAACCCCATTCCTTTACTTTCCAACTTTTCCTATTATTAAACAATTATAAACTACGAACGTTTTAGGGGTGGGGTCGGGGTTCGCCTCTGAATCCATGTTCCGGCATTTCATTTAGTTAACCCTAGTACAGTATTTTAATGCTGCGTGTAAGTCATTTAACATTGGTTCTAATAATAATAATATTTATTTTTTAGAGACCATTACACGCAAGTCTCAACAGTCTGTACATGTACAATAAAAACAAGCATATAATATAATATATAACACAAAGCAGTGACACATACACATTAACTAAAATGTTGTTTAAAAATAAATGTTTTTAGGTTTGATTTAAAATTGGTAAATTTAGTAAAAGATCTCCGCTCAAGTGGAAGAGTGTTCCACAGTTTCGGCGCCGCTACACTCATGGCGCGGTCACCGTATTGTTTCGAGGTTTTCTTGCCATGGGATTTATAAGAGAAGGGGGTCAGCTCCACCTCAACACTACTCCTAGTGCGGTATGAAGGCTTTTGAACTTTTATGATATCAGTGAGGTAGCTAGGGACTGACTCACTGTGGCGTATAACCTTGAAAATTATGCACAAAATTTTGAACAGAATCCGCTGTTCGACTGGGAGCCAGTGAAGCTCTTTGAGTACAGGAGTCATATCCGCATGACGATCTAGTTTACGTCTGGTGACCAGTCTAGTAGCAGAATTCTGTATATGCTGAATTTTTTTTATCTTGTAGTCCGGATGACCATAGAACACACTATTACAGTAATCAAGCTTCGATGTAACAAAACCATGCACTAATTTCTCAGTGCTGGCCTGATCCAAAAGATGACAGATTTTTTCCTATACGCCATAGTGAATGAGACGCCCGGTTACATACTTTCTTGATTGGTTCATCCATGAGTCCAGCCGAGTCCATCATCATCCCCAAATCACAAAGGGATGCAGATGGAGAAACAGACACCTCACCAACACGCACATCACATGTGGCCACCCGAAGTCCTGCTTCCTTGCTGCGTGACGAGAACCAGACTAATGCTGTCTTACCATCATTCAATGCGAGCAAATTTGCTCGCATCCAATCATGTATCAACACAGGCTTCAATACGGCTGACTGTGGCAGCGTCCGTTCGGGAGTCACAGGCGATGTACAGTTGGGAGTCATCAGCATAGATCACAGCATTTAAACTGTGGCTTGTGATGATGTCCTCAATTGGAGTCATGTATAGGGCAAACAGGACTGGTCCTAAGACCGAGCCCTGGGGAACTCCAAATTCTAGGACATGGTTCTCCGACACCACCGACCGCAAATACTCTCTGGGTCCTACCCCGAAGAAAGGACTCAATCCAATAATAGGCTAGTCCACAGACGCCGAAACGACAGCACAATCTGTTCATGAGAATGTCATGCTCGATGGTATCGAAGGCCGCAGAACGGTATGACATCATGCTGCCTATCGAGAGCGAACATAGGTGCTATGCCCCTCTCGATAAGCAGAATTAAATTTGCCATAAAGACTATTAGAGGAAAAATATGGATGCAAACGAAAAAATCCACACTTCTCAAAGAACTTGTCCAAGAAATAACAGTTTGAGACTGGACGATAATTGTTAAGGATATTGGGATCCAGGCCTAGTTTCTTGATGAGGGGACGGACAATGGCAGCTTTGAAATTGGCTGGGAAAATCCCAAACTCAAAAGATGCATTCACGATGTGTAACAGCACAGGTGCCAACACATCGGGGCAGTCCATCACAAACTGAGTAGGCATGGGGTCCAATTCACAAGACTTTGAAGGCATTTTGCGTACAATAGATGTGACCTCATCCAATGACATAGCATGAAAAACCGAGAGCTCACATTGAGGCGAAGCCAAGTCCTGGACATATGGTAGCTCATTCCTTAATTTAGCTCGAATCTTGACAATTTTCTCACTAAAAAGTCGGCAAAAGATATTTGGTAATCTTGAAATTTCTACATTATTCCGAAGAATAGTCGCCGAAACTTTCTTAGAGCCAGAAATACTATCTACTATGCTGAAAAGTTCTTTAGTGTCAGTTGCTTCAATTCTGCCCCCGTTAAAAGACGCCTTTGTATCTTCTAGCTTCCTGTTGTAATCCTTTTGAGCAGTCGTGAACATTTGTTGGTGTACCTCAAGTTTCGAGTCCATCCATTGACGTTCAAACTTTCTGAGGAGTCTGCGCTCAGACAAGAGATCAACAGAAAACCATTCAGCACGTGGTTTATCAGTCACGGTCTTCTGGTGTAAAGGGGCGTGTGTATTAATAGGGCTTTTCAGTCCAGAATTGTAGACACCTGTAAGCAGATTCACATCAACAATGGATTCCATTTGACTGAGTGAACTCGTAAGAGAAGCCTTCAAAGCAGTGAAGCCAATGTCCTTGAGAACACGGTGATTCTTAGTTTCTTTCACTGGCCGTGGACGATGAATCATAGAAGTACAGTGAATGTCGGTGTGATCAGAAGACATTGTATGATCAATCGCAAAATTACCTAGCCAGGGCTCAGAAGCATATTTATGATCAATATTTGGCATGAAAAACATGCAACATGTCCGTGTAATCAGTATATTTGGCATTTTCTTTGATATGCTAATTACGGTTGATAACTACAACATTTTTGGCAAGGTTACAATTAATGACCTTAATCTTTCACCCCGTGACCTCGATGGCATTGTACAGAATCCACATGATATAGGAAACAAATAGCGCGAATCCATTCCGAAATATAACCTAATAGGTGGAGCTAAGTTTGTTCTATACTTATGGAGGCAGCATACTACGGACAGAGAGACAGACTGATAAAGCATGATTGTATAAGCTCACTCAGGCAAGTTAAAGCACAATATACATAGGCGTATGAACACGGGGTGGGGGGGGCAAGGGGGCGATAGCTCCACAGGTTTTTCCTCTCCCAAAGTTTATCCCCATAGCGCCCTCGAGGTTTTGGCCCCACCAATAGGTTAGGCACCCCACACATAAACGCCAAAGTACGTTCCTACACCCCTGATCTATTGCTAAGCTTACTGTCCACAATGGTAAGACAACCGTTATTGTAATCATCATTCAACAGACACACAAATGAAATTATGTTACAGTCAGTCCAGAAAGCACCTAATTTCAGATCAATATCACTGAGTCAATGTTCACAACAAGAAATATGTGTGATGTCATTGTGCAAAGAATTTTGACCATTATCGAGATTTCTTCACATGATATTTTGCATTTATAGCCAAGAAAATGCCAACATCAATTGATATTGGATGGCTATTATGCCATTGTCATATTGGGGGGAGGGGAGGAGGGGGCAACATGGCTCAGGTTCTGCACACATGTCGAATGTGGATATCTTCAGAAATAGAGATGTCACGTTATGCAAAGAACCTTTGTATTATAAGTCTACATTATTATCTTATCGTATCATTATTAGGATTCACATGAGATTTCTGGAAACATGGTTTAGAGACAGACAGAAGAAATCTGATAATTGCCGAAATGTTTTATGGTCGATTTACTAACTGTATGCCTGCTTGCACGAGTGCAAGTTCTATTGGAGGAAGCGTGACCAAAATTTAGTGGGATGTTGACTTGGGATACTCGTGAATTGAGGTCAAAATGTCAAGGGCATGGACAGATTCACGATATCAGAAGGTAGGTGTTCACTGAAACTTGCAAGGGCACATTTGAACACCACATTCCTCCCCGTGAAATTTTTGACAACTAGGATTCTGTTGTGCAATCAATTAGCCTTGATGAGTAATGCCGATTACACCCTATCACACATGGGAAACTGGGCAAGTGTTATGCAATTAAAGATGACCACCCCACCCCCTTGGATCTGTATGTGAAAGGTTGAAGTTCAAGGCTATGTAAAAAGGTATGCGGTCGATACCCATGATTCCCCGGAGCACTTTTCATAGGAAGAAATGATCATTTAACCATTTGAACCCCAAATTCCCAAAATCTCATTTTCAGGTTAGCTATAGACCCTACAGGTAAACTGTTGAATTTTGAATAATAACTATATATATACCATTGCATATTTTGGAAATAATTTCACAGAAACCTACCGCTGCCACAGACACCAGTCAAACTAGTTTCATAATATTCAACATAATATGAATTAACGTTTACATGACTTTTCAAATCAGACCTAAGATATCATGATACTAATTAATCTTGTACATTCATCCTTCCTTTTTCAGCCCTTGACGCGAGATGGATTGGTTGGCATGGTTGGATGGTTAGTAGCAAAGGAATTGACAATTACAATTTATTTAGTACTTATATATAAGCATTAATCTGCTAAACCTAAAAGTTAGATTTTCATTCTGAAAAAGATGCTGCAGAAAACAGGTGATATATGCTAAATGTGAACAATTTAAGTGGTTGGCAAAGCATTGCACCATAATGCACCATGGACATGCGATGTTAGTGCCAGTAAACAGAAATGAGTACCTCATTGTACAGTAGTCATGTGCTTCTGTATTGTCCAATACGACCCGTAAATGTGTACTGTTGTCGTCATTGTTAATTGTCTTTCCCAGTTTATTCATCAATCATATGACGTCATAATCAACTACGCTCCGTGTAGGATGACGTCATAATGAATTACGTCATCAATGACGTAGATAAGTTTATCACGAACGCTTAATTGACGACGGACTAAGCGTTTAATGTGAGAATTGTATATCTTTACTGTTTAATAAACATGCTGTTGAATATTTTGAAACTATTTTACTGGGCACTGCTGTTGTCATTTGATTTTCAAAATATTTATCAGCTTACCTGTAGTTTTCTGGAAATTGACAGTCAGGGAGTTCAGCGGTCTATCGATCCCAACACGGGCGAAGTGTGGGTGGGGTTTAGCGAGAGATGGGCGGGGTATAGCTAAAACTGGATTCCTCCATTATGTATTTGGTTAATTTACAATTATCCATTTAGTTTATGAACACACATTTAGGTGACGATGGCTTACTTATTGTAGTTTTATATGTATTTTATGCTATGATAATGCGTTTTAAGTAATAGTTAAAATAAGTAAATAATAAACTAAATTTATTTATATTCTACATAATTTCAGGACCCCATTAATCAGGTTACATAAAGTCAGTGATGAAACAGGTGAATATTTACCTACCTACCTGCCTGCCTACCTACCATTCATCTCTCCTCCGACACACTGTCTGCCCACCCGCCCACCTATATGTCTGTCTGTCTGTCTGTCTGTCTGTCTGTCTGCCTGCCTGCCTGCCTGCCTGTCTGCCTGCCGGCCTGCCGGCCTGTCTGCCTGCCTGCCTGTCTGTCTGTCTGTCTGTCTGTCTGTCTGTCTGTCTGTCTGTATGTATGTATGTATGTCCGTCCGTCCGTCCGTCCGTCCGTCCGTCCGTCCGTCCGTCCGTATGTCCGTCCGTCCGTCCGTCCGTCCGTCCGTCCGTCCGTCCGTCCGTCCGTCTGTCTGTCTGTCTGTCTGTGATGTGAAGCGTCAGGTGGCTTGATTAGTTGTTTGTATCTATATTTCTTCACATAATAGGATGTGATATACTTGCCAAGGCAGAGTTTTGCAATGGAGGAGGTTCTGTGAAAGACCGAGCAGCGTTATACCTTATCAAAGATGCGCAGGAGAAAGGTAGACCTATCAACAATTGTCAAAACCTTAAAATACTGGTACAAGGAGTCTAAGGAGAAATGTCCACGAACTCTAAATGTTTCGGGTTAGTTTGAGGATTGGTACTTAAGGGCAAATGATGCCCAGAATTGGTTAACTCCTATTTTAAAAAATCACTACTTACACCAGGCATGCATACTATTAGAACTGGAAAATGACCATTCTTAGTATTACGTTGTTACTGGTGTACGATATAACCAATCAATGCGTTATTCACCTGCCGATGTAGATAATAAGTGAATGTATAATCAAACATGTCTATAACGGACACTTGCTTTTTAGTCCAAAGGATGGTGGTTTAGGAACCACCCTTCTTAAGGTACCACTATTATTTGACATTAAACGTTAGCAAATCGAATGGCTTAAGTGACCACCTGTCTTTACTGACCACCCATGGCACTTACAGTGTTTGTTAAAGACAGGCTCGACTGTAAAACCCATACTAGTTTATATCACAGCCAGATTTAACCCATTAATGGTCAAGCCGACATAAACTGGCCTCCGCAATGGTCTTGGGGTTATTGAGATTATTTCTGGAAATTTACTGGCTCAATAATCGAGCTAGTTATTCCTTTGGTAAATTGTCATTGAAATCCGCAAAATCAAATGTCGCGCCTGTCCTCCTCTCTGTCAGGTTTTGTGTTTTTATACCAAGGCAATAGTGACCATGGCACTTTAATATCATTGTACTACTTCCTACGAGTACAGGCAAGTGTGTGTGCAAGCTTAGTTTCAATAGGGTCCACAAAATCTGAGAATATCTGAGATAAGCCATAGTGATTTTAAAATTCCTAACCCTCACATTACCGTCGCCGCCTTCATCGGAAAAGTGCTACATATGGCACACGTCTGCTTCACAAATGAGACTAACTCTTTTCTCTTGGCTTCAAAATGGATATTTATTGAGCTAAGCAAAAATTTCAATTTTCTTGACAAATCTTGAGCATTTTAGAGACAAACAAACGCGCGAGACAGGCAGTGCAAAGGAATCTTAATAAAACCTGGCAGATGAAGTGTCTAAAATGTGGTTACAAGATGGTGTGGTTGCAAATCACATAACCCAATCATTGAATGGTCAAATTTACCCAAGAAAATCTGAATATTTTCTTAGAGAATATACATTTACATTTCACAAGATGGTCATGCTAGCAAGTTTACACCTTCTCTTGGCCTGGAAATGTGTTGGCATTCCTCAAGACAACAACACTGGACTTGGGGGCCAAATAGCGGGAAAATGTTGGTGCGACTCCTAATTCTCTGGAATACTAGTTGACTGTATGTTGTTGATTCAGGTCTGAGAGCGGGAGGTACTATCGTTGAAGGAACGGCGGGGAACACGGGCATAGGGCTTGCACATCTGTGTCTGGCCATGGGATATAAATGTGTCATCTTCATGCCAAACAATCAATCACGTGTAAGTCATTCACTATACTGACCTGACCATATTTAAATTGTAGGAAAGCATATATATGATTCTGTGTTGCGTTGGACAGGTAATTTGAAAACACATGACATGTACATATGTTGATGAGCTATACTTAATGTGATAATCACAAATTCCTAATCATCTGGCCATGTGATACAGCAATAATATGGGCTGTCAATCGCAGATGCATAGGGTAGATTTATTGCAATTATCAGCTGATTCTATGGCGATTGACAATGCATTTCTATAGTTATTATGGATATTGTCTTATCCAGATGTTGATCTAAGTCTTTCCTTGCTCTAAACTGTATTCCTACTATTCATTTCAAACAGTTAATTATTTTATGGCCAAGCAGGTAAAATCCGGCTTCTGAATTGGTCGTAAGGAATGCCCATATGCAGGCCGAGAATGCTATTTTTGAGAATGTGCCACTGGAATGTCTGACTTGATGATGGAGCCATGCAATTAAAGTGATAAAATTTCAAATATAGTTTGTTTTGGTTTTGACGTTCATTATGAAAAGACGGCAATATTCTTGACCAATCCTGACCATTAAATGGCTGAAGTATCTAAGAGAAAGCCGGACACAGTATAGCATGACTACCCAGCTGAATGGTACAACATGCACGACAATAAACATGTTCACATTTTCCATATTTGCCGAATTATTGTCTTATGACAGGAGAAAATTGAAACATTGCAGACTCTTGGAGCCGAGGTGCACCCGATACCAGTAGTACCATGGACTGACCCAAACAACTATAATCATCAGGTATATACGACAACTGCTAATTCAATTGTTACCAACCAAAGGAAGTACAATGTAGTAATCAATCTCATTATGTCAACAGAAAATTGCATCATATCATATCATATCAATTTCGGCTGTATCGATAATAGGCCGTTGGCTTGTCAACCGTTACTGGCTTTCAAATTTTCGCAGTGTACTTTCAACTAACCTACAACTTGACAATACTATTGTTATATGTTATATGCTTATATATTTATACTTTGTACACTTCTATACAGGGTCAACTATGAATATTATTTACATATATACAAACGGGCCTAACTTAGTTCCGGAATATATTACGAGGCTGGTATGCTTTCACATGCTGCCAGACAGTAGTGTGTGCTTGTTATATAAATTTCAGTGATCTTGGGGCATGTTGGGCACTTGGAAAACAATTTGACCGTGAGTCAAACTATCAGCAAACACAACCCACATGCCCAGAGTCCTGCAGATGCGTAGAAAATCATGTTCTGTCAAAAAGACTCAGAAGTCAAGCGGGTCAATGTGATGTGGAAAAACATATACTAATAATTTACTTGTTCAAAAAGGAAGGTGTATTCTCACACCTTTCCCAGAACTGTTAATATCATGTCAGTGTATACACATAAATATACATATGGAAGGGGTAGTTTTACACCATTCCCCTATCATAGACTTTATACGATTTCTAATGGAAGGTGTAATTTTACACCTTTCCCAATACGTTCTACCGTGATTTATGGAAGGTGCGATTTCACACCTTTTCCAAATTATACACTTTATATAGTACATATGAAAGGTGTAATTTCATACCTTTCCTCAAACTGTTATATCTATATACATACACCTACATATACAAGTATATGGAAGGTGTACTTTCACACCTTATACGATATGCAGTGGTTTATGGAAGGTGCTCTAGATTCATGCGTATGTCTGTTGGTTTGGGCGTCTGTCTTCCTATTTATTTGTCTTTCAACCATTTCACAATTTCACCAATTTCCAACCACCTACCAGCTGCAGTGGAAGATGACCAATTTGGTTTGTTGTATACACGTTATTACGGTTTTAGATGCTTAACTTTCCATTATCTTACCTAGCTGGTAAATGCAGAAATAATACAAGACCTGACAAATTTGCAACAGGCTCGAGCTAGCGTTCATTTAAAACATGAATATGTTACGCCATGGTTGCCAGGCCAGTGATAAATTTTCAAATATAGTTTGTTTGGTCATGAGGAAATTTGAAAATATCTATACAAATCGCTTGTCCGGCCCCCATATAGAATATGCCAATCAGGTCTGGGATCCATATCTGAAAATCACATAAGAGCAATTGAAGGTGTCCAGAAACGAGCTACCAAATTATCCCCAGTCTAAAGAATCTGCCATACAGCAGCCGCTTACAAAAATTAAACTAACAACCTTAGCATTCAGAAGATTGCGGGGAGACATGAAATTTTCATTCATGCTGCGATACACAAACTAGTGGAGCAGTTTACCAGAATATGTTGTCAGTGTACAAATAGTAAAACCTTTTAAAAATAGATTAGACAAAATATGAATCCGATCTACTTACAAAATGATATATATATATATATATATATATATATATATATATATATATATATATATATATATATATATATATATATATATATATATATATATATATATATATATATATATATATATATATATATATATATGTATTATAGAACCATACTAGATATCAATCAAAATAGCCTGACATTAAGAGACAGTATGAAGCCTACTGTCAGTAGATATTCTTGTATGCTGTTGTATGTCATGTTCATCCATAACAGTTTCTCTATACATAGATAGTATGTGAAAGCTTCACTACATTATGTTGTTATATTCCAGGCTAGTCGATATGCAGACAGCATTGAGAATGCTGTATGGACAAATCAGTTTGATAACCGTGCCAATAGATTATCGCATTATGAGACCACTGGACCAGAGATATGGCAACAGACAGGTAACAGTATCTAGAATACTGATATTATGACATTGATATAGCTTATTCCACGACAGGTGGGAAGTATGTTAATAGATTTGGGTCATGCTTCTCTTTCTGCTCTAGTCCATCAATCAGGTTGAGAATTGTCGAAGTGTGCATCTGTTTCTCAGAAATCTTTCTATAATTTTACTCAAATATACAAGAAAGGATGTTCCTGTAAACTAGAATTTCACCTATTGGACCTTGACCCAGAAAGAAGAACAAGCAAAATTATGGTGGGTTATAAATATTTGTTTAAAGGTTTTACTTGTGGGCTTTGGTATAAGTATAATTATAGGGCCTATAGATATTGTAAAGAGGCCCAAGGGACTTGATACTCTTAATAATAACAAGAGGCCCAAGGGGGTATCACACTCACCTAGACAATTACCATTTGAAGCGTATGTCTATAGGGTCATTTCACCAAGGTTTCATTGAAATTGGGCCGTTGATTAAGGAGTCGTGTGTTAAATGGTCCCGGACAATTAAAAAAAATCCATCCAAATTTGGCTTTTCGGAAAATCCAAGATGGCCACCAAAAATATTTGACCAATCAAAATTCTCATTTGATATAGTGAAGCATATGCTGATAAGATCGTTCCACCCAAATTTCGATCAAATCGAGGCCATTGATTAAGATGGAAAAGCCAAGGTGGTCAACAAGAAAATCGACTAATCAAAATTCTGAACAGGAGTTTTAGACGCTACCATGATAGGATCCTTCACTCCAAATTTAGTTAAAATCCATCTATCGGTTAAGGAGATACAGTTTCCAGTAAATTTTTTATAATGTCTAAGATATTTCCCCAAAAAATTTACCAATCAAAATTCTGAATGGAAGTTATGAAGCCTGCCACCCCTCATAAGATGAGAATTTTCCTAAGGAAATTTTTCGGGTGGCCATCTTGAATTTCCGAAAATTATCCATCATATCTATTTACATGCAAATGGTTCAAATGCTCAGCGTAATACCTATGGTGCTTCAATACCCATGGTGCTTCTGGCCAAATTTGGAGGAAATTTGTCAAGTCGCTAAGGGAGAGATGAATTTTGACAATTTGCATTAAATCTTTCATAAAATTTAACGTTTTCACTCAAAATATCACCCAATCAAAATTCTAAATAGAAGTTCTAGAGCCTGTCATGATAGACATATATCACCTGCACCCGCCAAATAGGTCACAGGAGCTCCCCCCGCCCCCCCCCCTCATAAAAGCAATACTGTTAACATTGACACCGCCAACACAGACACTACAAGTACACATATTGATGCAAGGCATCAATGGCAAATAGCGTGGCCGGAGATTATTATAATTCAAGTTGAGTGTCAAATTCATTTTTAGGTCACCTGGCCTGAAAGGCCAAGTGAGCTTATGTCGTGGTGACCATCTGTCCTGTGTCCGTCCATCATCCGTCCGTTGTCTGTCCGTCGTCCGTCCGTCAACTTTTCCTTTAAAACGACTTCTGGGACTTCTGAACCGCTGGGCCGATTTCAATTATATTTAGCAGGAAGCATCCTTAGGGCATAGAGATTCAAGTATGTTCAAATAAAGCCGATCGGCCAAAATCCAAGATGGCCGCCGGCCAAAATAGCCGATTTTTAGAAACACTTTAAAAAATCTTCTTCTCCGAAACTGCTGGAGGAATTGATTCAAAACTCATAACACATCATCTATTGCAACGGTAGACCCAAGTTTGTTCAAGGCAACCTGATTGGCCTATTTTCCTGGGGGCCATCTTGGATGACCTAGTTTCGCGAAAATTACTTCTTCTCCCGAACCGCTGAAGGGATAGGTCTGAAATTTGGTAAATATGCTTAGGAACCAATGTCCATTTAAGTTTGTTCAAGGGAAGTTCGTACGATAAAAATCATGGCCGCCATCAACCAATCACAATTCAGTGTTTCTTGGTCATATTGGCTTTTTTGTATTTGATGTATTTTGATGGCGAAAATTGCTTTTATATATGCTTATCAGTGTGGCGAGTTCAAATATGCCACTTTCGAGACCATCGGATAAACGGTTTGGCTGCCATCTTGGTTTGTTTTCCCGCCATAGGATCCCATAGTAAAGCAATGGGCCCATAGTAAAGCAATGGCGAATTCTTTAAACGACTTCTTCTCAAGAACCACTGGGCCAATTTCAATTATATTTTGGAGGAAGCATTCGTAGGGCATAGAGATCTAAGTTTGTTCAAACAAAGCGGATCTGTCAAAATCTAAGATGGCCGTCGGTCAAAATGGCTGATTTTTAGAAACACATTAAAAAATCTTCTCCGAAACTGCTGGAGGAATTGATTCAAACCTCATAACACATCATCTGTGGCAGCGATAGACCCAAGTTTGTTCAAGGCAACCTGATTGGCCAATTTGCTTGCCGGCCATCTTGGATGACCTAGTTTTCGCGAAAATTACTTCTTCTCCCGAACCGCTGAAGGGATAGGTCTGAAATTTGGTAAATATGCTTAGGAACCAATGTCCATTTAAGTTTGTTCAAGGGAAGTTCGTACGATAAAAATCATGGCCGCCATCAACCAATCACAATTCAGCGTTTCTTGGTCATATTGGCTTTTTTGTATTTGATGTATTTTGATGGCGAAAATTGCTTTTATATATGCTTATCAGTGTGGCGAGTTCAAATATGCCACTTTCGAGACCATCGGATAAACGGTTTGGCTGCCATCTTGGTTTGTTTTCCCGCCATAGGCTCCCATAGTAAAGCAATGGGCCCATAGTAAAGCAATGGCGAATTCTTTAAACGACTTCTTCTCAAGAACCACTGGGCCAATTTCAATTATATTTTGGAGGAAGCATTCGTAGGGCATAGAGATCTAAGTTTGTTCAAACAAAGCGGATCTGTCAAAATCTAAGATGGCCGTCGGCCAAAATGGCTGATTTTTAGAAACACATTAAAAAATCTTCTCCGAAACTGCTGGAGGAATTGATTCAAACCTCATAACACATCATCTGTGGCAGCGATAGACCCAAGTTTGTTCAAGGCAACCTGATTGGCCAATTTGCTTGCCGGCCATCTTGGATGACCTAGTTTTCGCGAAAATTACTTCTTCTCCCGAACCGCTGAAGGGATAGGTCTGAAATTTGGTAAATATGCTTAGGAACCAATGTCCATTTAAGTTTGTTCAAGGGAAGTTCGTACGATAAAAATCATGGCCGCCATCAACCAATCACAATTCAGTGTTTCTTGGTCATATTGGCTTTTTTGTATTTGATGTATTTTGATGGCGAAAATTGCTTTTATATATGCTTATCAGTGTGGCGAGTTCAAATATGCCACTTTCGAGACCATCGGATAAACGGTTTGGCTGCCATCTTGGTTTGTTTTCCCGCCATAGGATCCCATAGTAAAGCAATGGGCCCATAGTAAAGCAATGGTGAATTCTTTAAACGACTTCTTCTCAAGAACCACTGGGCCAATTTCAATTATATTTTGGAGGAAGCATTCGTAGGGCATAGAGATCTAAGTTTGTTCAAACAAAGCGGATCTGTCAAAATCTAAGATGGCCGTCGGCCAAAATGGCTGATTTTTAGAAACACATTAAAAAATCTTCTCCGAAACTGCTGGAGGAATTGATTCAAACCTCATAACACATCATCTGTGGCAGCGATAGACCCAAGTTTGTTCAAGGCAACCTGATTGGCCAATTTGCTTGCCGGCCATCTTGGATGACCTAGTTTTCGCGAAAATTACTTCTTCTCCCGAACCGCTGAAGGGATAGGTCTGAAATTTGGTAAATATGCTTAGGAACCAATGTCCATTTAAGTTTGTTCAAGGGAAGTTCGTACGATAAAAATCATGGCCGCCATCAACCAATCACAATTCAACGTTTCTTGGTCATATTGGCTTTTTTGTATTTGATGTATTTTGATGGCGAAAATTGCTTTATATATGCTTATCAGTGTGGCGAGTGCAAATATGCCACTTTCGAGACTGTCGGATAAACGCTTTGGCTGCAATCTTGGTTTGTTTTCCCGCCAAAGGCTCCCATAGTAAAACAATGGGCCCATAGTAAAGCAATAGGGAATTCTTTAAACGACTTCTTCTCAAGAACCACTTGGCCGATTTCAATTATCTCTGGGAGGAAGCATTCATAGGGCATAGAGATCTAAGTTTGTTCAAATGAACCTGATCAGCTAATTTGTCTGGCGACCATCTTGGATTTAGGCCGATTTTAGGAAACCTCTTTAAAAATCTTCTTCGTAGCGGCTTGGGGGATTGATGCAAACCTCATGAAATATGATTTATGGCAAGGGAACTTGATTGGTCAAATGGTTCGGCGGCCATCTTGGTTGACCTAGTTGTAGTGAAAATGGCTTATTCTCCGAAATTTGGCAGATATGATTAGGGCCTAAGGGCCATTGAAGTTTGTTCAAGAGAAGTTGATCCATCGAAAAACATGGCCACTGTGGGCCAATCAAAATATAGCATGTTTGGTGGCCATATTGGATTTTTTTATTTGATGGATTTTGAAGCCGAAATTGTTTTTATATGTGTTTTTGGGTATTCTGATCTAAAATTTGCAATTTTCGAAACTGTCGGATAAATGGTTTGCTGGTCATGCATTCTAGTTGAAATGCCTATTGTCCAGGTGAGCGATACAGGCCCCTTGGGCCTCTTGTTATATATAATATACAATTTGCAGTAGCACAACATGTTGTCCACCAAAGATAGTGACTATATCTAGACCTTGGACCCTACATAGAACAAAAAATAAATTATACATGTAAAAATGACACCGGCACTATATAATATAGGAAGACATGAGCTTGAAGTTAAGTTCAATGTCCTATAAAGATATAGCCATTAGACATGTGATAAATTGACAATATATTTGCAGGACAGAGAGAAATGTGTTTATCTTGTTATATTAACATTCAATATTACATAGGTTCTGACTATCATTTACAGTTTCTTACCTTTCCCATGTAGTGCTGATGGTGGTTGCGATTGTAATAATGAGTTTCTTGGTAGTGTCATATCGTTAAGATGATCGTAATGGCATCGGCCTTGGATAGGATTAGCTATGGACTATAGGAAGAAGCGCAGACTATATTTTGGGGCAGTCCATCCATCTTTCCATCTATCTTGTTGACCATTTGCGTAAATTTGGGGGTGGGGTTGTTTGATAATTCAGATTCTATCTGGAGCTAAATGATAGGATATATAGAAAGATTTTCACATTATTGCAAGAAATATTTGATGATAGAATCGTGCAATATCAAGTGAGTTCTAGATGGTATTATGTTCGAAAGCCTGGTTACAAACCAAGTACAGAGATTCTGATACTGAATATATAGTAAATTATTAGCATTTGAAAACTGCAAGTTGCGACTAAATTGCGTATTTCGAAATTACTTCACAGTAGAATTTTTTTAAACTCTATACTTTATTAGCACATTCATATATATCTATGTAAACATATCGGTGAAATTATGGAGCCAAACCTATTACAAGCGATATGCCAGGACCTATTGACATCTATCCGATTGTGGCTAATGTGAACCAACTATCTTTGAATATGTACATATTGTGACTAAGTAACTACATGCGCATACTTGGTAATTATGATATTATTTGATGGTAGAATCGTGCAATATTTCGTACAGCACTAGTACATAATAATGTATATTGAGTTCTGCATGGCTAGATGTTCGAAGACTGGTTACAAACAGAGTACATAGATATCGGTACGTAAATTATTGGCATCTGACAACTTTTGGGTAAATTACTAGTAAATTACTTTACGGTGGAATTTTTTAAATCAGTATTATATTAGCGTATTTATATATCTACATGACATTTTGGGGCCAAACTTATTACAGAGAGTAGGCTACCAAAAACCATGGATCTGCCAAAACGTGTGCAAATTTTTGCCATAGAATTGTGTGCTACAAAATTACTTCATGGTAGACATTTTTAAGCTTGATACCTTATTAGCGTATTCATATACCGATCTGACCATATGTATGAATATCGAACCGAATATGGGCCAAACTTATTGCAGACAGTATGGTACTGAAAATCACTGATCTGCCAAGATTTAAGCAAACTTTCGGTATGGAATTGCAGACTATGGAATTATTTCATTGTAGAATTTGTTTTAATTATGACTATAGCTAGCAAAGATATGATATCAGATTGTTTACAGCTGAAAGTCATTTAGGCTAATTTATACTTTTTAAACTCAAGTTTATATGGGTGAAAATCTGGGGCCGAGCATAACCTACAGACAATAGGGCAGTGAAGACTGAATTGGCTAAAATTTCAGCCAATTTTCGGTATGAAATCGTGTACAACGAATTAAATTACTTCATGGTAAACATTTTTAAAACTCAATGCTCCATTAGCATATTCAGATACCTATATAACCATATTAGTGGAATCTTTGGGCCAAACACATTGCAGGCACTACTAACTTGGCACATAATACTGTATCTGTTGATTTATGTATCTAACCACCTGTTCCACTGTTATTGACAGCCGTTTTGACTGGAAATTCGGAACATCAGTTGTTTGTACATAGTGCTAAATAATTGCATGCATGGATCTTTTCCCATTGAAGGATTAAGGACAATAAATTACTAATGAAAAGCACATGCACATTATTTCTAGCGAATTTTGTCTAATTTTTCACGATCTACAATATTATTATACATGTTTTACTGTTAAAATTTACCACACATATAGTGACTAGTAAAATGCGTCCACGAAATTTATACACTATCTCGAATGTCCAGCCCAGTGTTTTATGCTATAATACATAAGGGAAATGAAACAGACACAGTACCTGGTATTGTCATCATAATATAATTAAATCTTTACTGTCTAAAGTTGGTGAAGAATGTTAAAATATTTTGATATTGAATGTCCATTTGCAAGCCAAGAGAAGACTGTATTTGCAGATTTGCCACTGGAATATGGAATGACTGTCTCGAGTCATTCCAGTGGTACATTATCAAGAACTGTCCCCTCATGGCATGCAATTTGGCATTGCTCAAGATCACTGTAGGGGCGGTTTGACCAGCTATGCCATTAGGCGGTTAAAATACAATAAGAGATGATGATAGGCCTATATTCATAGCCGTTGTTGTTGTGATTTATATACTTTCAACTGTGACTTCCCAGAATCCCATTTCCAAGGTAACTATAGAGGGGAGCTGTTGAATATTTTAAAACTAATTTGACTAGATGCTGTCGGTGCTTATAGCAGCAGCACAGTTAAATTAGTTTCAAAATATTCAACAGAATGTTTATTAAATAGTAAAGACATACAATTCGCACAGCTTACAGACTTTTCAACGTTCCTGATAGCCATAGCTACGTCATTCATTACATATTTTCACTGTGACGTTTGCCTACATGTGACATAAATGATTATGATGTCAACACTTGAGTGACAGGTTTGATAAGGTATACCATCTTTCCATAAGAGAATAGGTCCATAGCGATTGGGTCTACATGCGTCTGGGAGGGCAAAGCTAACTATCTGAATGCTCTTGCTAAAATATGTGGTCACTTATTACAAGTGGGTGGACCACACATTACTAAGAGGTATTGGCCGTTTAATGATCAAATTTGTTCATGACAATTTCAAAGGTGGGGCCCATTTCTAGCTAAGCTCTGTCCGTTTTTTCGGTGTGTTGGAATCAATTTATATACTTTGATTCACGATTTCCCAGAATCCCAATTTCAAGGTAACTATACAGGTAAGGTGTTGAATATCCTGAAACTAATTTGGGTGGGTGCTTTTGCTGCCTATGGCCATAACAGTGCCAGGTCAAAGTGCCTGGTCAAATTAATTTCAAAATATTCAACAGAATGTTGATTAAAAAGTAGAGACAAAATTTGTACACTTGACGGACTATTCAATATTCACGATGGAGCTACTGACATCATTCACTAAGCATTTTGACTATGACGCCTGTGAAGCTTTTATAGAACGCAATTGATAATGGTAAAAAAGCCATACAACGCCCAGGAAAATTAGTTTCAAATTCTCAACAAAATGTTGATTAAATAGTAAGGCCATACAATTCTTACAATGCCCAGTCAAATTAGTATCAACATATTCAACATAACGTTGAATATTGTCTGTATGCCCACATGTTGGATCTATCAATAAAGATTGTTTGCTTGCTTAGTTTTTTAATGCACTGACAACGCGATGACTTCAATTTCTGTGCTAACCTCGCCTACGGAGTGCACCAGTTAGTTCACTTTTTTGATCATCATTTCCCTGGTCGGAGATCGAACCGTCATCCTGCAATTCCGCATAGCATAAGCAACCCAGACATCTTTCCGCTGGACCACCACACCAAGACAAGACTCGAATATACTGAAACACCACAGGCCTTTGAATTTCCGTCCATCCGTCCCTCTACCACATATTCCCCCCACTATATATAATATACACAAGGTATGAAACCTTCATCTGTGGGCACCATTGTCAGAAAGCTGATTGGTTGGTTTGTTGTCAAAATCCGCTGACATCACGGTTCTGACTACAAACCAACCATCAGCTTTCTGACAATGGTGCCCACAGATGAAGGTTTCATACCTTGTGTATATTATATATAGTAGGGGGGATATGTGGTAGAGGGATGGATGGACGAAAATTCAAAGGCCTGTGGATAGACTGCCGAATTCATATGAGACTATCTTTTGAATGCACACCGTATGGTGCATTCTATGCCCTCACCCATTCTCCATCATGACATTGGCAGTAGTTGATTGATTGATTGATTGATTAAATCCCGGGGATTAAATCGTAAAGACATAAAATTCGTACACTTGATGGGCTATTCAATGTTGCTGATGAAGCTATTTACATCATTCATCACGTATTTTGATTGTGACGTCATCCTCCATATGACGTGAATAATTATGACGTCATATGCGTGGGTGACAGATCAGATCCATCCATTATCATAGAGACATCCTATGCCCATTTGCAGACCAAGAGACCATTGTTTTTGGCATTTTACCATTGGATTGATAGGCTCAGTTATCGAGCCAGTCATTCCAGTGGTAAATTGTCAAAAATGCCTACCTGTTAGATGTAAATGGTAGTTTCTCAAGATTACTACAGAAGTCATTTTGACCAGTTTGATCGGGACGAGTGTTGAAGTGGAGATTAAGAGATGCACGTGGGTACAGTGGGACAGATCACAATACTATTTTATTTCTGATGCAAATGTAGTCAGCAATTAGCCCAGGTCACCAGCTCGTACAACTAGCCCCAGTAGTGAGGGTATGCGTTTAATGTGCACGAGAAATCTAGACAATATATCCTAAATCTACGATTCCAATCTAAATAGAGACGCTCTCGTTAATATATATATATATATATATATATATATATATATATATATATATATATATATATATATATATATATATATATATATATATATATATATATATATATATATATATATATATATATATATATATATATATATATATATATATATATATATATATATATATATATATATATATATATATATATATATATATATTGAACCAAAAAAGTTTATCAACACTGAGAATATTACTGTATAAATGTTATTTAACAAAAATAATAAATTGATTCAAATATATTATTTAATTAATAGGTCATTTTCCAATTTGAACAACAGTCTTTGTTGCTGTAATGCTAGCATCGCGCCTTTAACATGGCATCATTCAACGCATAGTTTTAATACAACAAACCAAACTTCACTGTTGCTAAACTTTTTTGGCTCAGTATATATATATACTGAGCCAAAAAGGTTTAGCAACAGTGAAGTTTGGTTTGTTGTATTAAAACTATGCATCCATTTATAACCAAATTTGCAGCCATGTTTCGTCAATGTAATGTCTCGCTGATCATGAAGAAATGCAAATCATTTCTTGCATTTCTCGGCCGCATGCTTAATGCATGTGAAAATGCATTTTTCATGCACTGGCCCATATTGCAAAAGCAGATAACGAACGTTAACAGAAAACGCTTAAAGGTTTATCCTACCGAACATGGGCCGCCGCCAAGGGCTACCCGAAAACCAGCGCCATGAAGCAATGGGAAGACTCGCTGCTGGGCAGAGCGATTGCGCTGTTGCTCGACATTTTAATGTTCACGCCTCAACCATTTCCTGTCTCCACCAACGTGAGCAGGAAACTGGACATGTTAATGACCGACCACGATCTGGCAGACCGAGAGCAACAACACCAGGAGAACCCCGCTACTTAGTGACGTCATCACGACGTCACAGGTTTGAGACTTCGCCGTGGCTGTCCCATAATTTGCACACCACTACCGGCACTACAGTGCATGCACAAACTGCGCGAAACAGACTCCATGATGCTGGACTGCATGCCCGTCGTCCACTTATTGCTGTTCCGCTTACAGAGCGTCACATTGCGAATCGGTTTGCATGGGAAAGAACTCATCAGCGATGGCGTGCTCAACAATGGAGCCACGTTTTGTTCAGTGATGAGTCGATGTTTTGTGTGGATGTGGCGGATGGTAGGCAACGGGTTTGGCGACGTTTAGGAGAACGGTATGATGCAGCCAACATCATTCAGCACGACAGATTCGGTGACGGCAGTGTCATGGTGTGGGCTGGAATCCATGAAAATGGCAAAACAGATCTTATTGTGATTCGCGGAAATTTAACGGCTCAAAGTTACTGTGAAGAAGTTGTCGCCCCTGTTGTCATCCCTTTTATGCAGCATCATGCAGACTTTATGTTCCAGCAAGACAACGCCCGTCCTCATTCAGCTACGGTCACCAGTGATTTCCTTGAGGCTAACAACGTTCCGGTGTTGGACTGGCCAGCGCGATTACTGGACCTGTCTCCTATCGAACACGTGTGGGACATTCTTGGCCGTATGGTGCGTGAGAACCATCCACATCTTCACAACGTGCGGGAGCTGGAAGCTGTACTGCTCCAGGAATGAGATGCGATTCTTCTTCGTGACATCAGGTGCTTACTTCGAAGCATGAGAAAGCGATGTACGGCGGTGGTTAATGCGCGCGGAGGTCACAACCGGTATTGACAGCTCAGTGTCATTATTTAAATTGGACCCTTCAGTTGAATGATGCCGTGTTAAAGGCGCGATGCTAGCATTACAGTAACAAGAGACTGTTGTTCAAATTTGAAAATGACCTATCAATTAAATAATATATTTGAATCAATTTATTGTTTTTGTTAAATAACATTTATACAGTAATATTCTCAGTGTTGCTAAATTTTTTGGTTCAGTATATATATATATATATATATATATATATATATATATATATATATATATATATCGCTCTCGTTATGTTAGGAGATCTGGCGAGAACGTGAATGACCACAATCCCTAGTGAAAAATGGCAGTGCCGGCAATGGACCTTTCCAGTCTTAGCTATGCCCCACTCACCTCTAGCTAAGCTCCACCCACACTTCGCAGTGTTTGGATCGATCGATCCCCCGCGAATACCCTGACTATCGATTTCCTGAAATCTATACAGGTAAGGCGTTGAATATTTTGTAACTAATTTGACTAGGTGCTGTTGCTGTCTATGGCAGCAACAGTGCCCAGTCAAATTAGTTTCAAAATATTCAACTGAATATGTATTAAATAGTAGACATGCAATTCTTACAACAACTTATAGTCCGTCTTCAATGGACCTTTCCTATTGTATCCTTCGATTATATGACGTCATATGACATCATAGCCAACTAAGTGACGTGCATGTTGACATCATAATCATTATGTCATAAATGATTCTATTTGGCCCGTCTTTAACTCTTAATCGTCCAACACATTGCAAGAATTGTATGTCTGCTATTTAATAAACATGCTGGTTAATATTTTGAAACTAATTTAACTGCCGTAAGCAGCAACAGCGCCCTTACGGCAGCAACAGCACCCAGTCAAATTAGTTTTAAAATATTTAACAGCTTAACTGTATAGTTTTCTAGAAATTGATAGTCGTGTATTTCAGGGATCGATCGATCTCAACACGGGCGAGGTGTGGGTTGAGCTTAGCTAGATGTGGGCGGGGACTTGCTGAAACTGGAAAGGTCCATTATGCCATCATGACGTACTTGTCAAAGTCATTCATGACGTCATAATCATAATTATGATGTCATTCTACACTTCACGTCGTTGATTATGACGTCATGTGATGGATGGATAATGTGAAAAGGTCCATTCTAGACACAACCAAGTGAATGCGTAGCGCTGAGCGGCCACGGAAAGAGACGATAGGCCTAACGCACATTCGTCGTATTCGTCGTGGTTTATATACATACTTTGAACCATGACTTCCCAGAATCCCCTTTTAACTATGGAGGCGAGCTGTTGAATATTTTGGAACTAATTTGACTGGGTGCTGCTGATTGTTCAATAGTAAAGCTCTTCAATTCGTACAGCTGAACGACTTTTCAATATTCCTGTTGGACATAGCTACGCCAGTTATTTATTACGTGTTTTGACTGTGACGTCACCTACCTGGGAACTAATTGATCATTCGATTATATGACATCATAGCCAACTAAGTGAAGTGCATGCTGACATCATAATCATTATGTCATAAATGATTCTATTTGGCCCGTCTTTAACTCTTTATCGTCCAACACGTAAGAATTGTATGTCTGCATTATTTAATAGACATGCTGTTAAATATTTTGAAACTAATTTGACTGGGCGCTGTTGCTGCCGTAAGCAGCAACAGCACCCAGTCAAATTAGTTTCAAAATATTTACCAGTTTACCTGTATAGTTTTCTGGAAATTGAGTCAGGTATTTCAGGGATCGATCGATCCCAACACGCGCGAGGTGTGGGTGGAGCTTAGCTAGAGGTGGGCGGGAACTAGCTGAAACTGGAAAGATCCATTATGCGTCCGTGACGTACTTGTCTACGTCATGATGACGTCATTGATTATGATGTCATTCTACACGTCACGTACTTGATTACGACATCATGTGATTGATGGATAATGTGGAATGGTCCATTCTAGACACAACGAAGTGAATGCGTAGCGCTGAGCGGCCACGGAGAGATGATAGACCGACACGCACATCCGTCGTTGTCGTCGTGATTTATATACGTACTTTGAACCATGTCTTCCCAGAATCCCCTTTTCACGGTAACTATGGGGGTGACCTGTTGAATATTTTGGAACTAATTTGACTGGGTGCTGCTGCTTATTAGTAATAGTAAGGCTCTTCAATTCGTACAGCTGAAGGACTTTTCAATGTTCCTGTAGGACATAGCTACGCCAGTCATTACGTATTTTGACTGCGATGTCACCCTACTGGGGAGGGGTTGGTGGGGGTCTAAGGGGGGGGGGGGGATGTGAACAAACTGATTATAACGGCAAGGCTCTACAATATCTGACCGCTCTTGCTAAAATATGTGCTCACTTATTACAAGCGATTCGACTGCTTAGGCTACGTTATACAGCTCATAAATAAGTTAATGTACTTACAAAACATAAACAGAAATTCTGTCTTGTTTTGCAAAGATCTTAATTTATGCTTTAGATGTTCTATACCATCGAGTAGGCGGTTTTACAGTACAGCTCATACACGTAAATAAGACACCGTATTTGCAAAGAAAAACAGAAATTCTACCTTGTTTTGAAAACGTTGTAATTTATTTTTGAGGTCTTCTATACCAAACAGTGTCATGTTTCACGCAAACTGACAATCTAAACATAGAGCCGTAGCTTCGTGCTATGCCTAGAATACACGGTTAGCGTAGGAGATCTCGCGAGAACACGAATGGCAAATTGGGAGATAAAAAATCTCTAACCATTATCTTTCTGCTTTCAAAGGCTAGACCTAGTTGTTTCACGGTCAGTAGTCAGTACAAAAAAGATTGGTGTAGATTATGTAAACAATAATGCTGAAAGTTGTCTACATGTGTGCAGCAACGGTTTACGGCAGCAGTTTCCAAAATGAATAGAAGTTATCATATGTACATAAATGTTTGGAATTTCAGCGATGTATGTGTTAGGCTTTAACGCATTACTGTAATTCTTACCGCCTCTCCGTATTACCGTATTTCCCATATTTATTTATACCGTAGATTTGTAGTTCCGTATTTTGCACGCTATTTAAGCAGAATTTCTATTCCAATTAACAAAAAAAGAATTTACTGAGTTTTGGAGGCTATATACATATCTGATCGTCTGCGTCAGCTGCCAGTCAGTCAGTGAAGATCCAGAGGTCTAGACATCTATCCCCCCCCCCACCATAGTGAGCGCATGCGTATGAGCGATCTAGGCAATATATATCCTAAATCCATGGTTCCCACAACAAATAGAAGCGCACTCTATCTCTCTAGTTAGCTGTTGGAGACTACAATCCTTTGCCAAAATGGCCGCGCCTATACGCAATTCTAGACACAACCCGAATATAAGCGTAGCCGTGAGCGGCCACGCAATCACTATTGACACATAATACATGAGCACCACTGGCCTAATTGGTGTCAAGGGACACCTGCTTAAAGACACGTGTCACCACTGACACTACCAATGCAGACGGTGTCACACAAATAAATGACATCAATACCTATGATTGTCAACCGGTATCAAACGACACCTGATACGGCTCTTAGACACCTGCAAATGTAGCAATCATAACCATCGGTGTCAGCAACATCAATGACCGGTACCTAGCTACCGTAAACCACTAGGTAGCAACACCTGGTACACCATGGTTACCCCAGCCACTAAAAGGAGGCGAAAGATCAGTCTCCAACCAGACTTTGAGTCAAAGCTTAACTTAGTGTAAGGTCGCTATCCGAATACTTCTAATCGCCTGAGCTAATTACGTAGTGATAATCGTGCGAGGAGGAAATGAGTTTTGACAATTTCCGGCAAATGTTTCATAAACTAAGTTTTTCACCCAAGAATCAAAATTCTGAAGCAATAGCCTACAACCATAGGATCCTTCAAGCCAAATTTAGTTGAAATCAGCCAAATCGTTAAGGAGAAGACGCGATGTGACAGACCTTTCCTTATTTGGTCCCATACTGCAGCAAATTTGCAACGGGGGAAATTCCTCTGTTTGTCATCGAATCAGAGTTATTTTCATAATGGATAAATTAGATGAGGATATGAACATATTATCCAAGTTTGATCTAAATCGGCCCAGAAATAACAAAACGTGTCATCATTGTCGACAACACACAGACAGACGGACGGATGGGGAATGATCACTATAGCTCAGCTGACTGACAAGTCAGTTGAGCTAAAAATTGAATGGGTATAAGTACTAGTAAAATACATGGATTCATTTCGTCTATTTACAGATGGAAAAGTTGATGCAGTAGTGTTCTCTACAGGTACAGGAGGAACACTTGCAGGTAAACACACACAATATATATATAAGCTGATGTTAAGCCATTGTAATCCAGATTTTTTTTTAGAGATTACTTGATATTAGAGCAAATCAAGGTGGTACTTACACATGATCAGTGATCAAACAATCATCTACATTACAAAACATGAGCTGGTGATCCCAAACATTGTCTCCTATCATCAATAACCTAGAGTGTCACTCTTAAACAGAACCCATACATTAAAATAGGGCATGCAATAACTGTTTGTTTGAAAGCTAAAACAATTAAAGTAACATGTTATTACTCTAGCCCTGTATGGGGTAATAATTTATTACCCTCACCCCATATGGGGTAATATGTTATTACCCTCACCCCATATGGGGTAACATGTTATTACCCTCAACCAGTATGGGGTAATATGTTATTACTCACCCCATATGGGGGTAACATATTATTACCCTTGACCCATATGGAGTAACATGTTATTACTCTCACCCCATATGGGGTAATGTTTTTACCCTCGTCTCATATGGGGTAACATGTTGTTACTCTCACCATGTATGGGTAACATGTTATTCCCCACCCCATATGGGGTATATTTTATTACTCTCGCCCCATATGGGGTACTATGTTATCACCCTCACCCCGTATGGGATAATATGTTATTACCTCAACCTCTATAGGGTAATATATTACCATCACCTCATATGGTGTAAAATGTTATTACTCTTGACCCATATGTGGTAATATGTTATTGCTCTTGCCGTATATGGGGTAATATGTTATTACTCTCGACCCATATGGGGTAATATGTATTACTCTCACCCCATATGGGGTAACATGTTAGTACACTTACCCAGTATAGGGAAAATGGCATTGAATTCAGGCCTGTCTGTCCGTGTCTGGAGTTGGATCTCAAAAACTTTGGCTCAAATCTTAACACAACAAATGATCTCAGTGAAAGTGGCTTTCCAGACATTGGCACTGGATTATAAATCCCAGATCTGGATCGGATCAAATTCTCGATCTATGGATATCTAGTAAAATACTGATCCGAATTAGCTCAAATCATAACACAGGAAGGGTGTGTGACCATACACTAGGATTTCTACAACCTTGGGCATAATCCGAAAAATCCAGAGAATAAAGAAACTACCCTGTTACAAAAATTGGAGAGCAGTGTGTGCAATATCTGATTGCTGTTGTTGTTACAGGTGTTAGTGATTACTTGAAGGAGAAGAATCCCAATGTGAAAGCATATCTTGCAGATCCACAGGTAAGAGTGAGACACAGGTAAGCGCGACTGATTAACTTTCTGCCTGCTGAATTTCTGCAGACTACATTTTTCACTCTTTATATGCTAAATATTTTGAAAACAATTTGACTGAAAGTTGTTGGTGGCTAATCCACCAACAACTTTCAGTCAAATTGTCCTCAAAATAGTCAACAGGTCCAGAGCTATTGCCCATTAAAATTACTGTCTGGCTCCAGCCAGACAATTAAATATAAGATTATTAAATGGATGCTAATCTCATCTCAAATGTTGTATTGTACCGATAGATTATGGTTTTATAGATTCCATATCATTCATATCCTGTTACATTTCCTTATCTGTATCACAATTATCTGCTTTGTAATATCGCATAAATATTGTTATGTAATACTTATCCCGTTGAATAATTTGAAACTATGGCAGCAACAACTTCCAGTCAAATTAGTTTCAAAATAATCAACAGCTTACATGCATGGATGCTTTTATACCACATTGACAAATTATAGCTGCCACCTCTATCACTGAGCGTATATACTGAGGCAGTGACGCCACTTTTTTCTGATTGGTTGAAAAGTAAATCATGACAGCCATCATAGGCATCATATTAGCTGAATATCTTTCGCTGTTGCCATGATAAAAAGATCTTTCGTTGTCGGCGTGACAAGAAATTAAAATGTCAGGGATGGATTATGGGTGGAAAATTCTATCACATGAATGGTTAATATAAAATAAGGCGAGATTTCCTTTAAATATAGATCGTGTTGTTAAACAAGTTGTACCGTGATAATTACGCAATCAATCTGGGCTCTAGCGATTTACTATATATGTTAACCCGTTAACACACATATCAGCTGCAAACCGCTTCTGCAGTGCTCTTAAGAAATGTCCGTTTGCAGACCATGAGAAGACTATTCATGAAAATTTACCACTAATGACTCTCGATAACCGAGCCAGTCATTTCAGTGATAAATTCTCAAAAATAGTCTTCTCTTGGTCTGCAAATGGACATTTTCTAAGAAAAAACCTGAAGTTTTCTGGATCAAATTTGAGTGTTAAAGGATTAAATAGAAATTTCCTCAACAAAAAAAATCAGATGAATTTAACCTTTAAACTCTTGAAATTCCAGTGTTTCAATCGACAAGAAAACTATATAGGAAAGCTAGTGAATATTTTGAAACTAATTTGACTGAATCAGCACAGCAGTTTCAAAATATTAAACAGAATATTCGCCACATCATAAAGAATTTGTCATTTTTGGTCTGTAAGGGTTCAAGGGTGAAGAAGTTTGAAGATAACATATTCAGCATAAATCCTGAGTTTTGCTGCTTACACACTTACGTCTCCCTGGCTTAGTCTCCAGGACTTACCGGTACTGTCAATTTCAGGGCAGTGTTCTATACAACTGGTTCACAAAAGGTGTTCTTGAACGCATGGAGGGAAACTCAATCACTGAGGGCATAGGTCAGGGCCGTGTCACCCATAACCTGGAGGGTGCATCTGTGGACGGGGCACTGCATGTCAAAGATACAGAGCTTGTCAAGATGGTAGGACACATGATTGACTTACTGTTAAATGACATCTGGAAGATTATATATTTTATATTTTACAATATCTGTGTGCTAGAACAAAATCAGCAATGAGCTTTCAAAATGCCTATTTGCAGAACAAGACGATTTTTTGAAAACTTACTAACCACTGGAATGACTGATTCGGTTATAAAAAAATAAATAAATCTCTTGGTCTACAAATGGACATTTCAAGGAAACTGGATAAGGGCCTATGAAAGATGTAATATTCTTGATAAATTTAAACACGCTAAGCAGATTAGGTCTGTTAAGTCTGCTGTCATGTGCGTGTAATGGATGTGGAAGTGTAATATTTTGAATTTATTCAGTCATAATCGTGTTTATGGTGTCATCATTTGTTGTGGACAAACTACATAATTTGGTTTTTTTTTAATAAACACTCATATCAGTCAAAAACGGCTTCTACAGTGGTCTTGAGAAATGTCCATTTGCAGACCAGACTATTTTTGAAAATTTACCACTGTAATGACTGGCTCGATAACTGAGTGTCATTCCAGTGGTAAATTTTCAAAAATAGTCGTCTCTTGGTTAGCAAGTTGATATTTTCTTTGAGAAAATTGAAATTTTCTTGAACAAATTTAAGGCTTAAAGGGTTAAAGCTGATCTGCGATGCAAATAGAAGCACTTCTTAACCCTTTAACACTCAAATTATTTCACAAAATTTTTAATTTTCTCAATGAAAATGTCCATTTGCAGACCAAGAGATTATTTTTGAAAATATACCACTGGAATGACTGGCTCTGTTATTGAGGCAGCCATTACATGGGTAAAATTTCAAAAATAGTCTTCTTTTGGTCTGCAAATGGACATTTCTGAAGACCACTGCAGAAGCTGTTTTTGGCTGATATGAGTGTTAAAGAGTTAATACCTGCCAGTAACATAATGTGTACTGGTAGGGGTTAGCATAGATCACTCATCACCCTCTCAAAAGTGTCATTTCAGAGTTCACTATTTTCTCGTTGATCTAGTTTATATGAGAATATCATATTACTAACAAAATCTTATTTTTGTTGCAAATTCCATTTCCTAGTCGAATAAAATGTCAGATTAATACATCCAAACACATTTTATTTACGGATAAAAATATATACATTCAGGTCATGAGTGTCTGCTTCTGCTTGCCAATTAGGAGCCATTATGCTACTGTAGAGCGCGCATGGCAATGTTAGAAACATTTATGTTCGGTCTCGCTTCTGATTACTGAAAAAAATTAGACACAGCATTATGTATGCTGGCACGGTATTATATGCCGTGGTGGTTGGACAGGGCAGTAGCCACAAGAATGAGAAGAGCACTGAGAAACATCACTGCTGGCGGATAGTTGTTGACAAATTGCCAAGATGAAATGAACACAGGCGTTGAACAGCTATTAGAGACAGCTTGTTTGACAAGTCAAAATCTTAAAATACCCGGTCAGGCGCACTGGCGATTTACCTGACATCATCGGCGGTCGCGGCAACTATCCCCATAGTGAGGGTATGCGCATGATCACTCTATAGCTACATGTATACTACCTCTGGATGTTAAGCATTGGTTATTTTAGCATGATTGATCAGCTTTAAGCAAACAGATGCAACCAGAAGTATGTAATCACTTAATAAGCGAATATAATGGACCTTTCCAGTTTTAGCTATGCCCCGCCCATCTCTAGATAAGTACCACCCATTCCTCGTTTGTTTTGGGATCGATCGATTCCTGAACACCCTGACTATCAATTTCTAGAAAACTATACCTGTCGTAAGCTGTTGAATATTTTGAAACTAATTTGACTGGGTAGTAACAACCAGTCAAATTTGTTTCAAAAGATTCAACAGCATGTTTATTAAATAGTAAAGACATACAATCTGTACAACAATGCGTAGTCCATCACCAGTTTTGCATTTGTGACGAACTTATCTACGTCATTGATTATGACATCTTCCTACACGTTACAAAGCTGATTATGACGTCATATGATAGATGGATAAACTGGAAAGGTCCATTTATTGTTATAAACACGCGCATACAGTTTACTGTTATAAACAGACGCATACACTTTATTGTTATAAACAAGCGCATACAGTTTACTGTTATAAACAAATGCAGACTTTATTGTTATAAACAAGCGCATACAGTTTACTGTTATAAACAACTGCATACACTTTATTGTTATAAACAAGCGTATACAGTTTACTGTTATAAACAACTGCATACACTTTATTGTTATAAACAAGCGCATACAGTTTACTGTTATAAACAAATGCATACACTTTATTGTTATAAACAAGCGCATACAGTTTACTGTTATAAACAAGCGCACACAGTTTACTGTTATAAACAAGCACATACACTTTATTGTTATAAACAAGCGCACAGTTTACTGTTATAAACAAGCGCACGCTTTATCATTATAAACAAGCGCACAGTTTATTGTTATAAACAAGCGCACAGTTTACTGTTATAAACAAGCGCACGCATTATCATTATAAGCAAGGGCATACACTTATTGCTATAAACAAGCGCATGCACTTTATTGTTCTAATATGCATGTTACAGACATATGAGCTCCTGCATGAAGAAGGCTTCTTTGTTGGTGCGTCATCAGGTTTGAATGTAGTCGCGGCTAGAGAGGTGGCGCGGATGATGGGACCAGGACATACTATTGTTACCTGTCTATGTGACGGAGGACAGGTGTGTATAGCTAGTGACAAAACACTCATTGTAACATGCTCATTAACCCTTTAATCCTCATATCAGCCAAAAACGCCTTCAACAGTGGTCTTGAGAAATGTTCATTTGCGGACCAAATGAAGACTATTTTTTTAAATGTATCACTGGAATGACTGGCTCGATAACCGAGTCAGTCATTCCAGTGGTAAAGTTTCAAAAAAAGTCTTCTCTTATGATGTAAAGTAGACTTACTATTGTTTGAACAGGAATGACATAGAGTTAATATTATCTGGCTACATATTTGCATCTTAGCCATTATACTTAACTTGTTACATGTCATATGCACGAATATATACACCTGTGCAAAAGTTAAGCACCACCCTATTTTTACGCACATGCGAGGGTATATTCATGTGCTATGAAGAAAGCAATAGCATAAACATTTATGTACCCATCCATCTTAGTGCAAGAGGCAATAATGCAACTAGAGGAATGCTGATTATGATGGTGGGGAAACACCGTATGTTTTTGTTTGAACTTGAAAACGAGGCCTGAATATGGTTACGTTGACACAACTGACAACTATTGCCCTACAGTTGAAACGAAGTTTAACATCTGTGCACGAGTTTGAGACTGTCATTATTAATACCGGGTATATCCACCTTGTGCCTGGATGACGGCCTGGACACGACGTCTCATGCTGGTCACCAACCGACTGATACGCCATTGTGGTATTCGTTGCCATTCAAGATGGAGTGCATCTGTTAATTCCTGTAGGTTCTGCACAGGAGGATCCCTCCTTCTCACCATGTTTCCCAGAATGTCCCAGATATGCTCAATAGGGTTCATGTCAGGGCTCCTTGCTGGCCATGGTAGGGTTTCGATGGCATTCTGGCGGAGGTATTCATGCACAGCTCTAGCACGATGTGGTCGGGCGTTGTCATCCATGAATATAGGGTGGGTTCCAGGTGCATGATTTACAAAATGAGGGACCACAACTCTATCCAGTATGGAATCTTGATATCTTTGTCCATTTAGTGTTCCAGGTACAGTCAACAGATCCAGCTTACAATCAAATGAGATGCACCCCCATATCATAACGGAACCTCCACCAAATGGAACTTCTTCCATGATGTTACATTGGTCGTACGCCGTGCGTCTGGACCTCCATACACGAGTTCGACCATCTGTGGCATGAAGCAGGAACCGACTTTCATCGGACCAGTGTACCCGTCTCCAGGATCTCATGTTCCAGTGTCTTCTTTCGTTGCACCACCTCAGACGCTCCTCTTTGTGGTGTGCAGTGAGGAGAGGACGTCTGACAGGTCTCCTAGCTTTCATGCCAGCAGCATACAGTCTCCTTTTGACGGTAGACATTGACACTCTATTGCACGTTTCCCATTGCTGGCTGAGCACTCTGCTGTTGGTGAATGGAGATCTCCTAACAAGGCGTACTAGGGCTCGATCATCACGGGCAGTAGTCTTCTTCGGTCTTCCAGATCTAGGCCTGTCCTTCACCTCGTTAGTTTGCCCATGTTTTGCAATCAAACGACTGATTACAGTATGGTTAATGTTCAGCTGTCTGCCAATCTCTCTGCATGACATACCAGTGGTATGCATGCCTATGATTTGCCATTTCACACGATCACTTAACCTTCGTCTTGCCATAGCGGTTCACAATCAAGAGCTAATTCTCTCTGTACAAATAAACCACGGTCATGAACACAAAATTCCTAATCTTGTCACCTAAATCTGTATGTAATGTTCTACACCTCAAACTGGACTTTTACATAACTGAACACGTGTGCTGTTTCCCGCCACGCACGGACATCAAGCGGCGTGAAGTCATGCATGCATGTGCATTTCGTACTTGGAATTATGTCAGCTAACGCGGGGACAAAAAGTATGGCAGCCTAGTTGTACCATCATGTTTCTACGTTCTATTGTTTTTGCTGGTGCTTAACTTTTGCACAGGTGTATAGATAATTTACACAAGATAACCAAGCAAGAGATCCAAGGGGCCTGAATTGTTCAACTGGAACATTGTCATTACGGTAGTAGAAAGGCCATGTTCAACATGTATAGGCATATATACTTTTGTAAATAATTCAACAGTTCTTGTAAGAAACACAAAAATTTAAGCTTTAAAAGTACAAATTGTGGCCATGAATTTTAGGAGTAATATTTTAAACGATTTTCTGGAGATTTTTTGAAATCCAGGTGTGTTCCACCTAAGCTCCATTGACATCAGCATATTGCTTCAGAAGTAGGGTTTTAAAGGATTCGCAAAATCTTACAGAAAATCCAAGATTCGCACCAGAAAAATTGACTAATCTAGATTCTTGTTTTAAGGCAACAAATTGTTCCACCCATCATTCATTAGGGTCATTGATTAAGAGTAGCATTTAATGGTTTTCCAGAGAATATTGGGAAAATCTGAAATGGCTGACAGAAAAATCGATCAATAAAAATTCTGAATTGAAGGTCTAGAGCCTACCACAATACGATGCAGCCAGTCAATCTATCTATCTATCTATCTGGCCAGGTAAGCTAAGAATGAGCACAGCCTGGTCTTCAAATTTGTTAGATCTCTTTCCATGCTGAATTCAAATTTAGGCTTAGTTACAGATAGCCAGCAGCTAAAATGTTAACAGATACATGCAATTCTATGTAGATGTATTCATTTTGTGTACATCCCAGTCTGCACACAAAAACTGCAAGATTTGTAAGACTTGGCTAAAAGAAGGTTTATTCAGAAATAATTGCAATGTGAAAGATGTAAAGCTTTTTATACCCCGCCAAAAAATTTGACGGGGTATTATGTAATGCCGCTGTTCGTCCGGGCGGGCGGCGGAGTGGTTTGCGGATGATAACTCTGTTACCGTTTGTCGGATCGCATTGAAACTTCATAAGGTTGTTGGACTTGGTCTTGGGAAGAAACCTATCGAAATCGACGATTATCCGAAATCCAAGATGGCCGCCATCTTGAAAATTGGTTTTCGGATGATAACTCCGTTACCGTTTGGCAGATCACATTGAAACTTCATAGGGTTGCTGGACTAGGTCTTGGGAAGAAACCTATCGAAATCGACGATGATCCGGCGGCCCTCTTGAAAATTGGTTTCCGAAAGATAACTCTGTTACCGTTTGTCGGATCGCATTGAAACTTCATAGGGTGGTTGGACTAGGTCTGGGGAAGAAAACTATCAAAATCGACGATGATCCGAAATCCAAGATGGCCGGCAGCCACCGGTGGCCATCTTGAAAATTGGTTTCCAGATGATAACTTCGTTATCGTTTATCGGACCGCTTTTAAACTTCATTGGGTGGTTCGACTATCTCTGGTGAAGAAACCTATCTAGATTGGCAATGATCCGAAATCCAAGATGGCCGCCAGCCACCGGTGGCCATCTTGAAAATTGGTTTCCGGATGATAACTCTGTTACCGTTTATCGGATCGCTTTGAGACTTCATAGTGGTTGGACTAGGTCTGAGGAAGAAACTTATCGAAATCGACACTGATCCAGAATCCAAGATAGCCGCCAGCCACGGGCTGCCATCTTGAAAGTTGGTTTCTGGATGATATTTCCATTACCATTTATCGGATCACTTCCTAGGGTCGTTGGAATATGTCCGGTAAAGAAACCTATCAAAATTTACGAAAATCAAAAATCCAATATGGCCACCAGTCAGCGGCAGCCATCTTGAAAATTGGTTTCCGGACGATACCTCCTTGACCGTTTAGCGGATCGCTTTGACGCTTAATAAGGATTACTGGTCTGAGGAAGAAATAAATATTTTCTGATAGCTGTCATTTATTAGTTTGTGATCATGGTGGGGTATTATGTGCCGTTTGCTGAGCTCTTGTTTTGTCTTAGTTAGCAACGCTATTATTCGATTTAAAAATAAGTATAAGAAACATTTGGCAGTTCTAATGGAAAATTTAATATACAGGATCTCAAAGTTATTGCTAATTCATATCAGATTTCTCACACAAGCTTTGTAAGATCTCATTTGTAACGAGCTTTCTCTACGAGTTCTAAATGAAATCTTATGAAATAAGTGTTACATTTCTAACATAAGCTTTGTAAGATCTCATTTGTAACAAGCTTTCTCTCCAAGTTCTAAATGAGATCTTATGAAATGAGTGTGATACATCGGAGACAAAATAGCAATGACTGAGATTCTATTCATCACATAAGCTGTTATTTCACATTTTCATGCCAACACTTGCCGCTTTCATAGGACTCTTGCCACTTTCATAGGATTTTACATTATGTTTGCTAATGGCTATAGTGCTTAACTCCTGTGAGTTCTGACCAATGTATGGCTATAGAGCTTAACTCCTGTGAGTTCTGACCAATGTATGGCTATAGAGCTTAACTCCTGTGAGTTCTGACCAATGTATGACTATAGAGCTTAACCCCTGTGAGTTCTGACCAATGTATGGCGATAGAGCTTAACTCCTGTGAGTTCTGACCAATGTATGGCTATAGAGCTTAACTCCTGTGAGTTCTGACCAATGTATGGCTATAGAGCTTAACTCCTGTGAGTTCTGACCAATGTATGGCTATAGAGCTTAACCCCTGTGAGTTCTGACCAATGTATGGCGATAGAGCTTAACTCCTGCGAGTTCTGACCAATGTATGGCTATAGAGCTTAACGCCTGTGAGTTCTGATCAATGTATGGCTATAGAGCTTAACTCCTGCGAGTTCTGATCAATGTATGGCTATAGAGCTTAACTCCTGCGAGTTCTGACCAATGTATGGCTATAGAGCTTAACTCCTGTGAGTTCTGACCAATGTATGGCTATAGAGCTTAACTCCTGTGAGTTCTGATCAATGTATGGCTATAGAGCTTACCTCGTGTGAGTTCTGAGCAATGCCTGGCTGTTGTGCTTAACTCCTGTGAGTTCTGATCAATGTATGGCTATAGAGCTTAACTCTTGTGAGTTATGATTAATGTATGGCTATAGAGCTTAACTCCTGTGAGTTCTGATTAATGTATGGCTATAGTGCTTAACTCCTGTGAGTTCTGACCAATATGCAACAAAAAAAAAAGAGATAAACTAGTAGTACATTTCAAGTGTATCATCACTGCTCGGCAATGTGGCCAGTAAGTAGGTTACCATTTAAGACAGTATGAGCATTGTAATACATTCTTACAGCTTATGCCGGTAACTTATACACTAGTGGGGTATAAAATGGTACACTAGTGGGACATAAAATGCTACATTAGTGGGATATAAAATGCTACACTAGTGGGACATAAAATGCTACACCAGTGGGATATAAAATGCTACACTAGCGGGATATAAAATGCTACATTAGTGGGATATAAAATGGTACACTAGTGGGATATAAAATGCTACCCTAGTGATGCTACACTAGTGGGACATAAAATGGTACACTAGTGGGATATAAAATGCTACATTAGTGGAATATAAAATGCTACCCTAGTGATGCTACACTAGTGGGACATAAAATGGTACACTAGTGGGATATAAAATGGTACATTAGTGTGATATAAAATGCTACACTAGTTGGATATAAAATGCTACATTAGTGGGATATAAAATGCTATACTAGTGGGATATAAAATGCTACATTAGTGGAATATAAAATGCTACCCTAGTGGGACATAAAATGGTACACTAGTGGGATATAAAATGCTACACTAGTGGGATATAAATGCTACACTAGTTGGATATAAAATGGTACACTAGTGGGATATAAAATGCTACACTAGTGGGACATAAAATGCTACATTAGTGGGACATAAAATGCTACACCAGTGGGATATAAAATGCTACATTAGTGGGATATAAATGCTACACTAGTGGGATATAAAATGCTACATTAGTGGGGTATAAAATGATACATTAGTGGGATATAAAATGCTACATTAGTGGGATATAAAATGCTACACTAGTGTGATATAAAATGCTATATTAGTGGGATATAAAATGCTACATTAGTGGAATATAAAATGCTACACTAGTGTGATATAAAATGCTATATTAGTGGGATATAAAATGCTACATTAGTGGGATATAAAATGCTACACTAGTGGGATATAAAATGCTACATTAGTGGGATATAAAATGCTACACTAGTGGGATATAAAATGCTACACTAGTGGGATATAAAATGCTACACTAGTGGGATATAAAATGCTACACTAGTGGGATATAAAATGCTACATTAGTGGGATATAAAATGCTACATTAGCGGGATATAAAATGCTACATTAGTGGGATATAAAATGCTACACTAGTGGGATATAAAATGCTACATTAGTGGAATATAAAATGCTACATTAGTGGGATATAAAATGCTACACTAGTGGGATATAAAATGCTACATTAGTGGAATATAAAATGCTACCCTAGTGATGCTACACTAGTGGGACATAAAATGGTACACTAGGGGGATATAAAATGGTACATTAGTGTGATATAAAATGCTACATTAGTTGGATATAAAATGCTACACTAGTTGGACATAAAATGCTACATTAGTGGAATATAAAATGCTAGATTAGTGGGATATAAAATGCTACACTAGTGGGATATAAAATGCTACATTAGTGGAATATAAAATGCTACCCTAGTGGGACATAAAATGGTACACTAGTGGGATATAAAATGCTACACTAGTGGGATATAAATGCTACACTAGTTGGATATAAAATGATACATTAGTGGGATATAAAATGCTACATTAGTGGGATATAAAATGCTACACTAGTGGGATATAAAATGCTACATTAGTGGAATATAAAATGCTACACTAGTGTGATATAAAATGCTACGCTAGTGTGATATAAAATGCTACACTAGTGGGATATAAAATGCTACACTAGTGTGATATAAAATGCTAGACTAGTGGGATATAAAATGCTACACTAGTGTGATATAAAATGCTACACTAGTGGGATATAAAATGCTACACTAGTGGGATATAATATGCTACATTAGTGGGATATAAAATGCTACACTAGTGGGACATAAAATCCTACATTAGTGTGATATAAATGCTACACTAGTGTGATATAAAATGCTACATTAGTGGGATATAAAATGCTACACTAGCGGGATATAAAATGCTACATTAGTGTGATATAAAATGCTACACTAGTGTGATATAAAATGCTACACTAGTGTGATATAAAATGCTACATTAGTGGGATATAAAATGCTACACTAGTGTGATATAAAATGCTACATTAGTGGGATATAAAATGCTACACTAGTGGGATATAAAATGTTACACTAGTGTGATATAAAATGCTACATTAGTGTGATATAAAATGCTACATTAGTGGGATATAAAATGCTACATTAGTGGGATATAAAATGCTACACTAGTGGGATATAAAATGCTACACTCGTGTGATATAAAATGCTACACTAGTGTGATATAAAATGCTACACTAGTGGGATATAGAATGCTACATTAGTGGGATATAAAATGCTATATTAGTGGGATATAAAATGCTACATTAGTGGGATATAAAATGCTACACTAGTGGGATATAAAATGCTACATTAGTGGGATATAAAATGCTACACTAGTGGGATATAAAATGCTACACTAGTGGGATATAAAATGCTACACTAGTGGGATATAAAATGCTACACTAGTGGGATATAAAATGCTACATTAGTGGGATATAAAATGCTACATTAGCGGGATATAAAATGCTACATTAGTGGGATATAAAATGCTACACTAGTGGGATATAAAATGCTACATTAGTGGAATATAAAATGCTACATTAGTGGGATATAAAATGCTACACTAGTGGGATATAAAATGCTACATTAGTGGAATATAAAATGCTACCCTAGTGATGCTACACTAGTGGGACATAAAATGGTACACTAGGGGGATATAAAATGGTACATTAGTGTGATATAAAATGCTACATTAGTTGGATATAAAATGCTACACTAGTTGGACATAAAATGCTACATTAGTGGAATATAAAATGCTAGATTAGTGGGATATAAAATGCTACACTAGTGGGATATAAAATGCTACATTAGTGGAATATAAAATGCTACCCTAGTGATGCTACACTAGTGGGACATAAAATGGTACACTAGTGGGATATAAAATGGTACATTAGTGGGATATAAAATGCTACATTAGTTGGATATAAAATGCTACACTAGTGGGATATAAAATGCTACATTAGTGGGATATAAAATGCTACACTAGTGGGATATAAAATGCTACATTAGTGGAATATAAAATGCTACCCTAGTGGGACATAAAATGGTACACTAGTGGGATATAAAATGCTACACTAGTGGGATATAAATGCTACACTAGTTGGATATAAAATGATACATTAGTGGGATATAAAATGCTACATTAGTGGGATATAAAATGCTACACTAGTGGGATATAAAATGCTACATTAGTGGAATATAAAATGCTACACTAGTGTGATATAAAATGCTACGCTAGTGTGATATAAAATGCTACACTAGTGGGATATAAAATGCTACACTAGTGTGATATAAAATGCTAGACTAGTGGGATATAAAATGCTACACTAGTGGGATATAATATGCTACATTAGTGGGATATAAAATGCTACACTAGTGGGACATAAAATCCTACATTAGTGTGATATAAATGCTACACTAGTGTGATATAAAATGCTACATTAGTGGGATATAAAATGCTACACTAGCGGGATATAAAATGCTACATTAGTGTGATATAAAATGCTACACTAGTGTGATATAAAATGCTACACTAGTGTGATATAAAATGCTACATTAGTGGGATATAAAATGCTACACTAGTGTGATATAAAATGCTACATTAGTGGGATATAAAATGCTACACTAGTGGGATATAAAATGTTACACTAGTGTGATATAAAATGCTACATTAGTGTGATATAAAATGCTACATTAGTGGGATATAAAATGCTACATTAGTGGGATATAAAATGCTACACTAGTGGGATATAAAATGCTACACTCGTGTGATATAAAATGCTACACTAGTGTGATATAAAATGCTACACTAGTGGGATATAGAATGCTACATTAGTGGGATATAAAATGCTACATTAGTGGGATATAAAATGCTACATTAGTGTGATATAAAATGCTACATTAGTGGGATATAAAATGCTACATTAGTGGGATATAAAATGCTACACTAGTGTGATATAAAATGCTACATTAGTGGGATATAAAATGCTACACTAGTGTGATATAAAATGCTACATTAGTGGGATATAAAATGCTACACTAGTGTGATATAAAATGCTACACTAGTGTGATATAAAATGCTACACTAGTGTGATATAAAATGCTACATTAGTGTGATATAAAATGCTACATTAGTGGGATATAAAATGCTACATTAGTGGGATATAAAATGCTACACTAGTGGGATATAAAATGCTACATTAGTGGGATATAAAATGCTACACTAGTGGGATATAAAATGCTACACTAGTGTGATATAAAATGCTACATTAGTGTGATATAAAATGCTACACTAGTGTGATATAAAATGCTACACTAGTGTGATATAAAATGCTACACTAGTGTGATATAAAATGCTACACTAGTGGGATATAAAATGCTACATTAGTGGGATATAAAATGCTACACTAGTGTGATATAAAATGCTACACTAGTGTGATATAAAATGCTACACTAGTGTGATATAAAATGCTACATTAGTGTGATATAAAATGCTACATTAGTGGGATATAAAATGCTACACTAGTGGGATATAAAATGCTACATTAGTGTGATATAAAATGCTACATTAGTGTGATATAAAATGCTACACAAGTGGGATATAAAATGCTACACTAGCGTGATATAAAATGCTACATTAGTGGGATATAAAATGCTACACTAGTGTGATATAAAATGCTACACTAGTGTGATATAAAATGCTACACTACTGTGATATAAAATGCTACACTAGTGTGATATAAAATGCTACACTACTGTGATATAAAATGCTACATTAGTGTGATATAAAATGCTACACTAGTGTGATATAAAATGCTACACTAGTGTGATATAAAATGCTACATTAGTGTGATATAAAATGCTACACTAGTGTGATATAAAATGCTACACTAGTGTGATATAAAATGCTACATTAGTGGGATATAAAATGCTACACCAGTGTGATATAAAATGCTACATTAGTGGGATATAAAATGCTATATTAGTGGGATATAAAATGCTACATTAGTGGGATATAAAATGCTACACTAGTGGGATATAAAATGCTACATTAGTGGGATATAAAATGCTACACTAGTGGGATATAAAATGCTACACTAGTGGGATATAAAATGCTACACTAGTGGGATATAAAATGCTACACTAGTGGGATATAAAATGCTACATTAGTGGGATATAAAATGCTACATTAGCGGGATATAAAATGCTACATTAGTGGGATATAAAATGCTACACTAGTGGGATATAAAATGCTACATTAGTGGAATATAAAATGCTACATTAGTGGGATATAAAATGCTACACTAGTGGGATATAAAATGCTACATTAGTGGAATATAAAATGCTACCCTAGTGATGCTACACTAGTGGGACATAAAATGGTACACTAGGGGGATATAAAATGGTACATTAGTGTGATATAAAATGCTACATTAGTTGGATATAAAATGCTACACTAGTTGGACATAAAATGCTACATTAGTGGAATATAAAATGCTAGATTAGTGGGATATAAAATGCTACACTAGTGGGATATAAAATGCTACATTAGTGGAATATAAAATGCTACCCTAGTGATGCTACACTAGTGGGACATAAAATGGTACACTAGTGGGATATAAAATGGTACATTAGTGGGATATAAAATGCTACATTAGTTGGATATAAAATGCTACACTAGTGGGATATAAAATGCTACATTAGTGGGATATAAAATGCTACACTAGTGGGATATAAAATGCTACATTAGTGGAATATAAAATGCTACCCTAGTGGGACATAAAATGGTACACTAGTGGGATATAAAATGCTACACTAGTGGGATATAAATGCTACACTAGTTGGATATAAAATGATACATTAGTGGGATATAAAATGCTACATTAGTGGGATATAAAATGCTACACTAGTGGGATATAAAATGCTACATTAGTGGAATATAAAATGCTACACTAGTGTGATATAAAATGCTACGCTAGTGTGATATAAAATGCTACACTAGTGGGATATAAAATGCTACACTAGTGTGATATAAAATGCTAGACTAGTGGGATATAAAATGCTACACTAGTGTGATATAAAATGCTACACTAGTGGGATATAAAATGCTACACTAGTGGGATATAATATGCTACATTAGTGGGATATAAAATGCTACACTAGTGGGACATAAAATCCTACATTAGTGTGATATAAATGCTACACTAGTGTGATATAAAATGCTACATTAGTGGGATATAAAATGCTACACTAGCGGGATATAAAATGCTACATTAGTGTGATATAAAATGCTACACTAGTGTGATATAAAATGCTACACTAGTGTGATATAAAATGCTACATTAGTGGGATATAAAATGCTACACTAGTGTGATATAAAATGCTACATTAGTGGGATATAAAATGCTACACTAGTGGGATATAAAATGTTACACTAGTGTGATATAAAATGCTACATTAGTGTGATATAAAATGCTACATTAGTGTGATATAAAATGCTACACAAGTGGGATATAAAATGCTACACTAGCGTGATATAAAATGCTACATTAGTGGGATATAAAATGCTACACTAGTGTGATATAAAATGCTACACTAGTGTGATATAGAATGCTACACTACTGTGATATAAAATGCTACACTAGTGTGATATAAAATGCTACACTACTGTGATATAAAATGCTACATTAGTGTGATATAAAATGCTACACTAGTGTGATATAAAATGCTACACTAGTGTGATATAAAATGCTACATTAGTGTGATATAAAATGCTACACTAGTGTGATATAAAATGCTACACTAGTGTGATATAAAATGCTACATTAGTGGGATATAAAATGCTACACCAGTGTGATATAAAATGCTACATTAGTGGGATATAAAATGCTATATTAGTGGGATATAAAATGCTACATTAGTGGGATATAAAATGCTACACTAGTGGGATATAAAATGCTACATTAGTGGGATATAAAATGCTACACTAGTGGGATATAAAATGCTACACTAGTGGGATATAAAATGCTACACTAGTGGGATATAAAATGCTACACTAGTGGGATATAAAATGCTACATTAGTGGGATATAAAATGCTACATTAGCGGGATATAAAATGCTACATTAGTGGGATATAAAATGCTACACTAGTGGGATATAAAATGCTACATTAGTGGAATATAAAATGCTACATTAGTGGGATATAAAATGCTACACTAGTGGGATATAAAATGCTACATTAGTGGAATATAAAATGCTACCCTAGTGATGCTACACTAGTGGGACATAAAATGGTACACTAGGGGGATATAAAATGGTACATTAGTGTGATATAAAATGCTACATTAGTTGGATATAAAATGCTACACTAGTTGGACATAAAATGCTACATTAGTGGAATATAAAATGCTAGATTAGTGGGATATAAAATGCTACACTAGTGGGATATAAAATGCTACATTAGTGGAATATAAAATGCTACCCTAGTGATGCTACACTAGTGGGACATAAAATGGTACACTAGTGGGATATAAAATGGTACATTAGTGGGATATAAAATGCTACATTAGTTGGATATAAAATGCTACACTAGTGGGATATAAAATGCTACATTAGTGGGATATAAAATGCTACACTAGTGGGATATAAAATGCTACATTAGTGGAATATAAAATGCTACCCTAGTGGGACATAAAATGGTACACTAGTGGGATATAAAATGCTACACTAGTGGGATATAAATGCTACACTAGTTGGATATAAAATGATACATTAGTGGGATATAAAATGCTACATTAGTGGGATATAAAATGCTACACTAGTGGGATATAAAATGCTACACTAGTGGAATATAAAATGCTACACTAGTGTGATATAAAATGCTACGCTAGTGTGATATAAAATGCTACACTAGTGGGATATAAAATGCTACACTAGTGTGATATAAAATGCTAGACTAGTGGGATATAAAATGCTACACTAGTGTGATATAAAATGCTACACTAGTGGGATATAAAATGCTACACTAGTGGGATATAATATGCTACATTAGTGGGATATAAAATGCTACACTAGTGGGACATAAAATCCTACATTAGTGTGATATAAATGCTACACTAGTGTGATATAAAATGCTACATTAGTGGGATATAAAATGCTACACTAGCGGGATATAAAATGCTACATTAGTGTGATATAAAATGCTACACTAGTGTGATATAAAATGCTACACTAGTGTGATATAAAATGCTACATTAGTGGGATATAAAATGCTACACTAGTGTGATATAAAATGCTACATTAGTGGGATATAAAATGCTACACTAGTGGGATATAAAATGTTACACTAGTGTGATATAAAATGCTACATTAGTGTGATATAAAATGCTACATTAGTGGGATATAAAATGCTACATTAGTGGGATATAAAATGCTACACTAGTGGGATATAAAATGCTACACTCGTGTGATATAAAATGCTACACTAGTGTGATATAAAATGCTACACTAGTGGGATATAGAATGCTACATTAGTGGGATATAAAATGCTATATTAGTGGGATATAAAATGCTACATTAGTGGGATATAAAATGCTACACTAGTGGGATATAAAATGCTACATTAGTGGGATATAAAATGCTACACTAGTGGGATATAAAATGCTACACTAGTGGGATATAAAATGCTACACTAGTGGGATATAAAATGCTACACTAGTGGGATATAAAATGCTACATTAGTGGGATATAAAATGCTACATTAGCGGGATATAAAATGCTACATTAGTGGGATATAAAATGCTACACTAGTGGGATATAAAATGCTACATTAGTGGAATATAAAATGCTACATTAGTGGGATATAAAATGCTACACTAGTGGGATATAAAATGCTACATTAGTGGAATATAAAATGCTACCCTAGTGATGCTACACTAGTGGGACATAAAATGGTACACTAGGGGGATATAAAATGGTACATTAGTGTGATATAAAATGCTACATTAGTTGGATATAAAATGCTACACTAGTTGGACATAAAATGCTACATTAGTGGAATATAAAATGCTAGATTAGTGGGATATAAAATGCTACACTAGTGGGATATAAAATGCTACATTAGTGGAATATAAAATGCTACCCTAGTGATGCTACACTAGTGGGACATAAAATGGTACACTAGTGGGATATAAAATGGTACATTAGTGGGATATAAAATGCTACATTAGTTGGATATAAAATGCTACACTAGTGGGATATAAAATGCTACATTAGTGGGATATAAAATGCTACACTAGTGGGATATAAAATGCTACATTAGTGGAATATAAAATGCTACCCTAGTGGGACATAAAATGGTACACTAGTGGGATATAAAATGCTACACTAGTGGGATATAAATGCTACACTAGTTGGATATAAAATGATACATTAGTGGGATATAAAATGCTACATTAGTGGGATATAAAATGCTACACTAGTGGGATATAAAATGCTACATTAGTGGAATATAAAATGCTACACTAGTGTGATATAAAATGCTACGCTAGTGTGATATAAAATGCTACACTAGTGGGATATAAAATGCTACACTAGTGTGATATAAAATGCTAGACTAGTGGGATATAAAATGCTACACTAGTGTGATATAAAATGCTACACTAGTGGGATATAAAATGCTACACTAGTGGGATATAATATGCTACATTAGTGGGATATAAAATGCTACACTAGTGGGACATAAAATCCTACATTAGTGTGATATAAATGCTACACTAGTGTGATATAAAATGCTACATTAGTGGGATATAAAATGCTACACTAGCGGGATATAAAATGCTACATTAGTGTGATATAAAATGCTACACTAGTGTGATATAAAATGCTACACTAGTGTGATATAAAATGCTACATTAGTGGGATATAAAATGCTACACTAGTGTGATATAAAATGCTACATTAGTGGGATATAAAATGCTACACTAGTGGGATATAAAATGTTACACTAGTGTGATATAAAATGCTACATTAGTGTGATATAAAATGCTACATTAGTGGGATATAAAATGCTACATTAGTGGGATATAAAATGCTACACTAGTGGGATATAAAATGCTACACTCGTGTGATATAAAATGCTACACTAGTGTGATATAAAATGCTACACTAGTGGGATATAGAATGCTACATTAGTGGGATATAAAATGCTACATTAGTGGGATATAAAATGCTACATTAGTGTGATATAAAATGCTACATTAGTGTGATATAAAATGCTACATTAGTGGGATATAAAATGCTACACTAGTGTGATATAAAATGCTACATTAGTGGGATATAAAATGCTACACTAGTGTGATATAAAATGCTACATTAGTGGGATATAAAATGCTACACTAGTGTGATATAAAATGCTACACTAGTGTGATATAAAATGCTACACTAGTGTGATATAAAATGCTACATTAGTGTGATATAAAATGCTACATTAGTGGGATATAAAATGCTACATTAGTGGGATATAAAATGCTACACTAGTGGGATATAAAATGCTACATTAGTGGGATATAAAATGCTACACTAGTGGGATATAAAATGCTACACTAGTGTGATATAAAATGCTACATTAGTGTGATATAAAATGCTACACTAGTGTGATATAAAATGCTACACTAGTGTGATATAAAATGCTACACTAGTGTGATATAAAATGCTACACTAGTGGGATATAAAATGCTACATTAGTGGGATATAAAATGCTACACTAGTGTGATATAAAATGCTACACTAGTGTGATATAAAATGCTACACTAGTGTGATATAAAATGCTACATTAGTGTGATATAAAATGCTACATTAGTGGGATATAAAATGCTACACTAGTGGGATATAAAATGCTACATTAGTGTGATATAAAATGCTACATTAGTGTGATATAAAATGCTACACAAGTGGGATATAAAATGCTACACTAGCGTGATATAAAATGCTACATTAGTGGGATATAAAATGCTACACTAGTGTGATATAAAATGCTACACTAGTGTGATATAAAATGCTACACTACTGTGATATAAAATGCTACACTAGTGTGATATAAAATGCTACACTACTGTGATATAAAATGCTACATTAGTGTGATATAAAATGCTACACTAGTGTGATATAAAATGCTACACTAGTGTGATATAAAATGCTACATTAGTGTGATATAAAATGCTACACTAGTGTGATATAAAATGCTACACTAGTGTGATATAAAATGCTACATTAGTGGGATATAAAATGCTACACCAGTGTGATATAAAATGCTACATTAGTGGGATATAAAATGCTATATTAGTGGGATATAAAATGCTACATTAGTGGGATATAAAATGCTACACTAGTGGGATATAAAATGCTACATTAGTGGGATATAAAATGCTACACTAGTGGGATATAAAATGCTACACTAGTGGGATATAAAATGCTACACTAGTGGGATATAAAATGCTACACTAGTGGGATATAAAATGCTACATTAGTGGGATATAAAATGCTACATTAGCGGGATATAAAATGCTACATTAGTGGGATATAAAATGCTACACTAGTGGGATATAAAATGCTACATTAGTGGAATATAAAATGCTACATTAGTGGGATATAAAATGCTACACTAGTGGGATATAAAATGCTACATTAGTGGAATATAAAATGCTACCCTAGTGATGCTACACTAGTGGGACATAAAATGGTACACTAGGGGGATATAAAATGGTACATTAGTGTGATATAAAATGCTACATTAGTTGGATATAAAATGCTACACTAGTTGGACATAAAATGCTACATTAGTGGAATATAAAATGCTAGATTAGTGGGATATAAAATGCTACACTAGTGGGATATAAAATGCTACATTAGTGGAATATAAAATGCTACCCTAGTGATGCTACACTAGTGGGACATAAAATGGTACACTAGTGGGATATAAAATGGTACATTAGTGGGATATAAAATGCTACATTAGTTGGATATAAAATGCTACACTAGTGGGATATAAAATGCTACATTAGTGGGATATAAAATGCTACACTAGTGGGATATAAAATGCTACATTAGTGGAATATAAAATGCTACCCTAGTGGGACATAAAATGGTACACTAGTGGGATATAAAATGCTACACTAGTGGGATATAAATGCTACACTAGTTGGATATAAAATGATACATTAGTGGGATATAAAATGCTACATTAGTGGGATATAAAATGCTACACTAGTGGGATATAAAATGCTACATTAGTGGAATATAAAATGCTACACTAGTGTGATATAAAATGCTACGCTAGTGTGATATAAAATGCTACACTAGTGGGATATAAAATGCTACACTAGTGTGATATAAAATGCTAGACTAGTGGGATATAAAATGCTACACTAGTGTGATATAAAATGCTACACTAGTGGGATATAAAATGCTACACTAGTGGGATATAATATGCTACATTAGTGGGATATAAAATGCTACACTAGTGGGACATAAAATCCTACATTAGTGTGATATAAATGCTACACTAGTGTGATATAAAATGCTACATTAGTGGGATATAAAATGCTACACTAGCGGGATATAAAATGCTACATTAGTGTGATATAAAATGCTACACTAGTGTGATATAAAATGCTACACTAGTGTGATATAAAATGCTACATTAGTGGGATATAAAATGCTACACTAGTGTGATATAAAATGCTACATTAGTGGGATATAAAATGCTACACTAGTGGGATATAAAATGTTACACTAGTGTGATATAAAATGCTACATTAGTGTGATATAAAATGGTACATTAGTGGGATATAAAATGCTACATTAGTGGGATATGAAATGCTACACTAGTGGGATATAAAATGCTACACTCGTGTGATATAAAATGCTACACTAGTGTGATATAAAATGCTACACTAGTGGGATATAGAATGCTACATTAGTGGGATATAAAATGCTACACTAGTGGGATATAAAATGCTACATTAGTGGAATATAAAATGCTACCCTAGTGGGACATAAAATGGTACACTAGTGGGATATAAAATGCTACACTAGTGGAATATAAAATGCTACATTAGTGGGATATAAAATGCTACACTAGTGGGATATAAAATGCTACATTAGTGGAATATAAAATGCTACCCTAGTGATGCTACACTAGTGGGACATAAAATGGTACACTAGGGGGATATAAAATGGTACATTAGTGTGATATAAAATGCTACATTAGTTGGATATAAAATGCTACACTAGTGGGATATAAAATGCTACATTAGTGGGATATAAAATGCTACACTAGTGGGATATAAAATGCTACATTAGTGGAATATAAAATGCTACCCTAGTGGGACATAAAATGGTACACTAGTGGGATATAAAATGCTACACTAGTGGGATATAAATGCTACACTAGTTGGATATAAAATGATACATTAGTGGGATATAAAATGCTACATTAGTGGGATATAAAATGCTACACTAGTGGGATATAAAATGCTACATTAGTGGAATATAAAATGCTACACTAGTGTGATATAAAATGCTACGCTAGTGTGATATAAAATGCTACACTAGTGGGATATAAAATGCTACACTAGTGTGATATAAAATGCTAGACTAGTGGGATATAAAATGCTACACTAGTGTGATATAAAATGCTACACTAGTGGGATATAAAATGCTACACTAGTGGGATATAATATGCTACATTAGTGGGATATAAAATGCTACACTAGTGGGACATAAAATCCTACATTAGTGTGATATAAATGCTACACTAGTGTGATATAAAATGCTACATTAGTGGGATATAAAATGCTACACTAGCGGGATATAAAATGCTACATTAGTGTGATATAAAATGCTACACTAGTGTGATATAAAATGCTACACTAGTGTGATATAAAATGCTACATTAGTGGGATATAAAATGCTACACTAGTGTGATATAAAATGCTACATTAGTGGGATATAAAATGCTACACTAGTGGGATATAAAATGTTACACTAGTGTGATATAAAATGCTACATTAGTGTGATATAAAATGGTACATTAGTGGGATATAAAATGCTACATTAGTGGGATATAAAATGCTACACTAGTGGGATATAAAATGCTACACTCGTGTGATATAAAATGCTACACTAGTGTGATATAAAATGCTACACTAGTGGGATATAGAATGCTACATTAGTGGGATATAAAATGCTACATTAGTGGGATATAAAATGCTACATTAGTGTGATATAAAATGCTACATTAGTGGGATATAAAATGCTACATTAGTGGGATATAAAATGCTACACTAGTGTGATATAAAATGCTACATTAGTGGGATATAAAATGCTACACTAGTGTGATATAAAATGCTACATTAGTGGGATATAAAATGCTACACTAGTGTGATATAAAATGCTACACTAGTGTGATATAAAATGCTACACTAGTGTGATATAAAATGCTACATTAGTGTGATATAAAATGCTACATTAGTGGGATATAAAATGCTACATTAGTGGGATATAAAATGCTACACTAGTGGGATATAAAATGCTACATTAGTGGGATATAAAATGCTACACTAGTGGGATATAAAATGCTACACTAGTGTGATATAAAATGCTACATTAGTGTGATATAAAATGCTACACTAGTGTGATATAAAATGCTACACTAGTGTGATATAAAATGCTACACTAGTGTGATATAAAATGCTACACTAGTGGGATATAAAATGCTACATTAGTGGGATATAAAATGCTACACTAGTGTGATATAAAATGCTACACTAGTGTGATATAAAATGCTACACTAGTGTGATATAAAATGCTACATTAGTGTGATATAAAATGCTACATTAGTGGGATATAAAATGCTACACTAGTGGGATATAAAATGATACATTAGTGTGATATAAAATGCTACATTAGTGTGATATAAAATGCTACACAAGTGGGATATAAAATGCTACACTAGCGTGATATAAAATGCTACATTAGTGGGATATAAAATGCTACACTAGTGTGATATAAAATGCTACACTAGTGTGATATAAAATGCTACACTACTGTGATATAAAATGCTACACTAGTGTGATATAAAATGCTACACTACTGTGATATAAAATGCTACATTAGTGTGATATAAAATGCTACACTAGTGTGATATAAAATGCTACACTAGTGTGATATAAAATGCTACATTAGTGTGATATAAAATGCTACACTAGTGTGATATAAAATGCTACACTAGTGTGATATAAAATGCTACATTAGTGGGATATAAAATGCTACACCAGTGTGATATAAAATGCTACATTAGTGGGATATAAAATGCTACACTAGTGTGATATAAAATGCTACATTAGTGTGATATAAAATGCTACACTAGTGTGATATAAAATGCTATATTAGTGGGATATAAAATGCTACACTAGTGGGATATAAATTGCTACACCAGTGGGATATAAAATGCTACATTAGTGGGATATAAAATGCTACACTAGTGTGATATAAAATGGTACACTAGTGTGATATAAAATGCTACACTAGTGTGATTTAAAATGCTACATTAGTGGGATATAAAATGCTACACTAGTGTGATATAAAATGCTACATTAGTGGGATATAAAATGCTACATTAGTGTGATATAAAATGCTACACTAGTGTGATATAAAATGCTACATTAGTGTGATATAAAATGCTACATTAGTGGGATATAAAATGCTACATTAGTGGGATATAAAATGCTACACTAGTGTGATATAAAATGCTACACTAGTGTGATATAAAATGCTACACTAGTGGGCTATAGAATGCTACATTAGTGGGATATAAAATGCTACATTAGTGGGATATAAAATGCTACATTAGTGGGATATAAAATGCTACACTAGTGGGATATAAAATGCTACACTAGTGTGATATAAAATGCTACATTAGTGTGATATAAAATGCTACATTAGTGGGATATAAAATGCTACATTAGTGGGATATAAAATGCTACACTCGTGTGATATAAAATGCTACACTAGTGTGATATAAAATGCTACACTAGTGGGATATAGAATGCTACATTAGTGGGATATAAAATGCTACATTAGTGGGATATAAAATGCTACATTAGTGTGATATAAAATGCTACATTAGTGGGATATAAAATGCTACACTAGTGTGATATAAAATGCTACATTAGTGGGATATAAAATGCTACACTAGTGTGATATAAAATGCTACATTAGTGGGATATAAAATGCTACACTAGTGTGATATAAAATGCTACATTAGTGTGATATAAAATGCTACACTAGTGTGATATAAAATGCTACAGTAGTGTGATATAAAATGCTACACTAGTGTGATATAAAATGCTACATTAGTGTGATATAAAATGCTACATTAGTGGGATATAAAATGCTACATTAGTGGGATATAAAATGCTACACTAGTGGGATATAAAATGCTACATTAGTGGGATATAAAATGCTACACTAGTGGGATATAAAATGCTACACTAGTGTGATATAAAATGCTACATTAGTGGGATATAAAATGCTACATTAGTGTGATATAAAATGCTACACTAGTGTGATATAAAATGCTACATTAGTGTGATATAAAATGCTACATTAGTGGGATATAAAATGCTACGTTAGTGGGATATAAAATGCTACACTAGTGTGATATAAAATGCTACACTAGTGTGATATAAAATGCTACACTAGTGTGATATAAAATGCTACATTAGTGTGATATAAAATGCTACATTAGTGGGATATAAAATGCTACATTAGTGGGATATAAAATGCTACACTAGTGTGATATAAAATGCTACACTAGTGTGATATAAAATGCTACACTAGTGTGATATAAAATGCTACACTAGTGGGCTATAGAATGCTACATTAGTGGGATATAAAATGCTACATTAGTGGGATATAAAATGCTACATTAGTGGGATATAAAATGCTACACTAGTGGGATATAAAATGCTACACTAGTGTGATATAAAATGCTAAATTAGTGTGATATAAAATGCTACATTAGTGGGATATAAAATGCTACATTAGTGGGATATAAAATGCTACACTCGTGTGATATAAAATGCTACACTAGTGTGATATAAAATGCTACACTAGTGGGATATAGAATGCTACATTAGTGGGATATAAAATGCTACATTAGTGGGATATAAAATGCTACACTCGTGTGATATAAAATGCTACACTAGTGTGATATAAAATGCTACACTAGTGGGATATAGAATGCTACATTAGTGTGATATAAAATGCTACATTAGTGGGATATAAAATGCTACATTAGTGGGATATAAAATGCTACTCGTGTGATATAAAATGCTACACTAGTGTGATATAAAATGCTACACTAGTGGGATATAGAATGCTACATTAGTGGGATATAAAATGCTACATTAGTGGGATATAAAATGCTACATTAGTGTGATATAAAATGCTACATTAGTGGGATATAAAATGCTACATTAGTGGGATATAAAATGCTACATTAGTGGGATATAAAATGCTACACTAGTGGGATATAAAATGCTACACTAGTGTGATATAAAATGCTAAATTAGTGTGATATAAAATGCTACATTAGTGGGATATAAAATGCTACATTAGTGGGATATAAAATGCTACACTCGTGTGATATAAAATGCTACACTAGTGTGATATAAAATGCTACACTAGTGGGATATAGAATGCTACATTAGTGGGATATAAAATGCTACATTAGTGGGATATAAAATGCTACATTAGTGTGATATAAAATGCTACATTAGTGGGATATAAAATGCTACACTAGTGTGATATAAAATGCTACATTAGTGGGATATAAAATGCTACACTAGTGTGATATAAAATGCTACATTAGTGGGATATAAAATGCTACACTAGTGTGATATAAAATGCTACATTAGTGGGATATAAAATGCTACACTAGTGTGATATAAAATGCTACACTAGTGTGATATAAAATGCTACACTAGTGTGATATAAAATGCTACATTAGTGTGATATAAAATGCTACATTAGTGGGATATAAAATGCTACATTAGTGGGATATAAAATGCTACACTAGTGGGATATAAAATGCTACATTAGTGGGATATAAAATGCTACACTAGTGGGATATAAAATGCTACACTAGTGTGATATAAAATGCTACATTAGTGGGATATAAAATGCTACATTAGTGTGATATAAAATGCTACGCTAGTGTGATATAAAATGTTACATTAGTGGGATATAAAATGCTACATTAGTGGGATATAAAATGCTACACTAGTGGGATATAAAATGCTACATTAGTGGGATATAAAATGCTACACTAGTGGGATATAAAATGCTACATTAGTGGAATATAAAATGCTACCCTAGTGGGACATAAAATGGTACACTAGTGGGATATAAAATGCTACACTAGTGGGATATAAAATGATACATTAGTGGGATATAAAATGCTACACTAGTGGGATATAAAATGCTACATTAGTGGGATATAAAATGCTACACTAGTGGGATATAAAATGCTACATTAGTGGAATATAAAATGCTACCCTAGTGGGACATAAAATGGTACACTAGTGGGATATAAAATGCTACACTAGTTGGATATAAAATGCTACATTAGTGGGATATAAAATGCTACATTAGTGGGATATAAAATGCTACACTAGTGGGATATAAAATGCTACATTAGTGGAATATAAAATGCTACACTAGTGTGATATAAAATGCTACGCTAGTGTGATATAAAATGCTACACTAGTGGGATATAAAATGCTACACTAGTGTGATATAAAATGCTAGACTAGTGGGATATAAAATGCTACACTAGTGTGATATAAAATGCTACACTAGTGGGATATAAAATGCTACACTAGTGGGATATAATATGCTACATTAGTGGGATATAAAATGCTACACTAGTGGGACATAAAATCCTACATTAGTGTGATATAAATGCTACACTAGTGTGATATAAAATGCTACATTAGTGGGATATAAAATGCTACACTAGCGGGATATAAAATGCTACATTAGTGTGATATAAAATGCTACACTAGTGTGATATAAAATGCTACACTAGTGTGATATAAAATGCTACATTAGTGGGATATAAAATGCTACACTAGTGTGATATAAAATGCTACATTAGTGGGATATAAAATGCTACACTAGTGGGATATAAAATGTTACACTAGTGTGATATAAAATGCTACATTAGTGTGATATAAAATGCTACATTAGTGGGATATAAAATGCTACATTAGTGGGATATAAAATGCTACACTAGTGGGATATAAAATGCTACACTCGTGTGATATAAAATGCTACACTAGTGTGATATAAAATGCTACACTAGTGGGATATAGAATGCTACATTAGTGGGATATAAAATGCTACATTAGTGGGATATAAAATGCTACATTAGTGTGATATAAAATGCTACATTAGTGGGATATAAAATGCTACATTAGTGGGATATAAAATGCTACACTAGTGTGATATAAAATGCTACATTAGTGGGATATAAAATGCTACACTAGTGTGATATAAAATGCTACATTAGTGGGATATAAAATGCTACACTAGTGTGATATAAAATGCTACACTAGTGTGATATAAAATGCTACACTAGTGTGATATAAAATGCTACATTAGTGTGATATAAAATGCTACATTAGTGGGATATAAAATGCTACATTAGTGGGATATAAAATGCTACACTAGTGGGATATAAAATGCTACATTAGTGGGATATAAAATGCTACACTAGTGGGATATAAAATGCTACACTAGTGTGATATAAAATGCTACATTAGTGTGATATAAAATGCTACACTAGTGTGATATAAAATGCTACACTAGTGTGATATAAAATGCTACACTAGTGTGATATAAAATGCTACACTAGTGGGATATAAAATGCTACATTAGTGGGATATAAAATGCTACACTAGTGTGATATAAAATGCTACACTAGTGTGATATAAAATGCTACACTAGTGTGATATAAAATGCTACATTAGTGTGATATAAAATGCTACATTAGTGGGATATAAAATGCTACATTAGTGGGATATAAAATGCTACATTAGTGTGATATAAAATGCTACATTAGTGTGATATAAAATGCTACACAAGTGGGATATAAAATGCTACACTAGCGTGATATAAAATGCTACATTAGTGGGATATAAAATGCTACACTAGTGTGATATAAAATGCTACACTAGTGTGATATAAAATGCTACACTACTGTGATATAAAATGCTACACTAGTGTGATATAAAATGCTACACTACTGTGATATAAAATGCTACATTAGTGTGATATAAAATGCTACACTAGTGTGATATAAAATGCTACACTAGTGTGATATAAAATGCTACATTAGTGTGATATAAAATGCTACACTAGTGTGATATAAAATGCTACACTAGTGTGATATAAAATGCTACATTAGTGGGATATAAAATGCTACACCAGTGTGATATAAAATGCTACATTAGTGGGATATAAAATGCTACACTAGTGTGATATAAAATGCTACATTAGTGTGATATAAAATGCTACACTAGTGTGATATAAAATGCTATATTAGTGGGATATAAAATGCTACACTAGTGGGATATAAATTGCTACACCAGTGGGATATAAAATGCTACATTAGTGGGATATAAAATGCTACACTAGTGTGATATAAAATGCTACACTAGTGTGATATAAAATGCTACACTAGTGTGATATAAAATGCTACATTAGTGGGATATAAAATGCTACACTAGTGTGATATAAAATGCTACATTAGTGGGATATAAAATGCTACATTAGTGTGATATAAAATGCTACACTAGTGTGATATAAAATGCTACATTAGTGTGATATAAAATGCTACATTAGTGGGATATAAAATGCTACATTAGTGGGATATAAAATGCTACACTAGTGTGATATAAAATGCTACACTAGTGTGATATAAAATGCTACACTAGTGTGATATAAAATGCTACACTAGTGGGCTATAGAATGCTACATTAGTGGGATATAAAATGCTACATTAGTGGGATATAAAATGCTACATTAGTGTGATATAAAATGCTACACTAGTGTGATATAAAATGCTACATTAGTGGGATATAAAATGCTACGTTAGTGGGATATAAAATGCTACACTAGTGTGATATAAAATGCTACACTAGTGTGATATAAAATGCTACACTAGTGTGATATAAAATGCTACATTAGTGTGATATAAAATGCTACATTAGTGGGATATAAAATGCTACATTAGTGGGATATAAAATGCTACACTAGTGTGATATAAAATGCTACACTAGTGTGATATAAAATGCTACACTAGTGTGATATAAAATGCTACACTAGTGGGCTATAGAATGCTACATTAGTGGGATATAAAATGCTACATTAGTGGGATATAAAATGCTACATTAGTGGGATATAAAATGCTACACTAGTGGGATATAAAATGCTACACTAGTGTGATATAAAATGCTAAATTAGTGTGATATAAAATGCTACATTAGTGGGATATAAAATGCTACATTAGTGGGATATAAAATGCTACACTCGTGTGATATAAAATGCTACACTAGTGTGATATAAAATGCTACACTAGTGGGATATAGAATGCTACATTAGTGGGATATAAAATGCTACATTAGTGGGATATAAAATGCTACATTAGTGTGATATAAAATGCTACATTAGTGGGATATAAAATGCTACACTAGTGTGATATAAAATGCTACATTAGTGGGATATAAAATGCTACACTAGTGTGATATAAAATGCTACATTAGTGGGATATAAAATGCTACACTAGTGTGATATAAAATGCTACATTAGTGGGATATAAAATGCTACACTAGTGTGATATAAAATGCTACACTAGTGTGATATAAAATGCTACACTAGTGTGATATAAAATGCTACATTAGTGTGATATAAAATGCTACATTAGTGGGATATAAAATGCTACATTAGTGGGATATAAAATGCTACACTAGTGGGATATAAAATGCTACATTAGTGGGATATAAAATGCTACACTAGTGGGATATAAAATGCTACACTAGTGTGATATAAAATGCTACATTAGTGGGATATAAAATGCTACATTAGTGTGATATAAAATGCTACGCTAGTGTGATATAAAATGCTACATTAGTGGGATATAAAATGCTACATTAGTGGGATATAAAATGCTACACTAGTGGGATATAAAATGCTACATTAGTGGGATATAAAATGCTACACTAGTGGGATATAAAATGCTACATTAGTGGAATATAAAATGCTACCCTAGTGGGACATAAAATGGTACACTAGTGGGATATAAAATGCTACACTAGTGGGATATAAAATGATACATTAGTGGGATATAAAATGCTACACTAGTGGGATATAAAATGCTACATTAGTGGGATATAAAATGCTACACTAGTGGGATATAAAATGCTACATTAGTGGAATATAAAATGCTACCCTAGTGGGACATAAAATGGTACACTAGTGGGATATAAAATGCTACACTAGTTGGATATAAAATGATACATTAGTGGGATATAAAATGCTACATTAGTGGGATATAAAATGCTACACTAGTGGGATATAAAATGCTACATTAGTGGAATATAAAATGCTACACTAGTGTGATATAAAATGCTACGCTAGTGTGATATAAAATGCTACACTAGTGGGATATAAAATGCTACACTAGTGTGATATAAAATGCTAGACTAGTGGGATATAAAATGCTACACTAGTGTGATATAAAATGCTACACTAGTGGGATATAAAATGCTACACTAGTGGGATATAATATGCTACATTAGTGGGATATAAAATGCTACACTAGTGGGACATAAAATCCTACATTAGTGTGATATAAATGCTACACTAGTGTGATATAAAATGCTACATTAGTGGGATATAAAATGCTACACTAGCGGGATATAAAATGCTACATTAGTGTGATATAAAATGCTACACTAGTGTGATATAAAATGCTACACTAGTGTGATATAAAATGCTACATTAGTGGGATATAAAATGCTACACTAGTGTGATATAAAATGCTACATTAGTGGGATATAAAATGCTACACTAGTGGGATATAAAATGTTACACTAGTGTGATATAAAATGCTACATTAGTGTGATATAAAATGCTACATTAGTGGGATATAAAATGCTACATTAGTGGGATATAAAATGCTACACTAGTGGGATATAAAATGCTACACTCGTGTGATATAAAATGCTACACTAGTGTGATATAAAATGCTACACTAGTGGGATATAGAATGCTACATTAGTGGGATATAAAATGCTACATTAGTGGGATATAAAATGCTACATTAGTGTGATATAAAATGCTACATTAGTGGGATATAAAATGCTACATTAGTGGGATATAAAATGCTACACTAGTGTGATATAAAATGCTACATTAGTGGGATATAAAATGCTACACTAGTGTGATATAAAATGCTACATTAGTGGGATATAAAATGCTACACTAGTGTGATATAAAATGCTACACTAGTGTGATATAAAATGCTACACTAGTGTGATATAAAATGCTACATTAGTGTGATATAAAATGCTACATTAGTGGGATATAAAATGCTACATTAGTGGGATATAAAATGCTACACTAGTGGGATATAAAATGCTACATTAGTGGGATATAAAATGCTACACTAGTGGGATATAAAATGCTACACTAGTGTGATATAAAATGCTACATTAGTGTGATATAAAATGCTACACTAGTGTGATATAAAATGCTACACTAGTGTGATATAAAATGCTACACTAGTGTGATATAAAATGCTACACTAGTGGGATATAAAATGCTACATTAGTGGGATATAAAATGCTACACTAGTGTGATATAAAATGCTACACTAGTGTGATATAAAATGCTACACTAGTGTGATATAAAATGCTACATTAGTGTGATATAAAATGCTACATTAGTGGGATATAAAATGCTACATTAGTGGGATATAAAATGCTACATTAGTGGGATATAAAATGCTACATTAGTGTGATATAAAATGCTACACAAGTGGGATATAAAATGCTACACTAGCGTGATATAAAATGCTACATTAGTGGGATATAAAATGCTACACTAGTGTGATATAAAATGCTACACTAGTGTGATATAAAATGCTACACTACTGTGATATAAAATGCTACACTAGTGTGATATAAAATGCTACACTACTGTGATATAAAATGCTACATTAGTGTGATATAAAATGCTACACTAGTGTGATATAAAATGCTACACTAGTGTGATATAAAATGCTACATTAGTGTGATATAAAATGCTACACTAGTGTGATATAAAATGCTACACTAGTGTGATATAAAATGCTACATTAGTGGGATATAAAATGCTACACCAGTGTGATATAAAATGCTACATTAGTGGGATATAAAATGCTACACTAGTGTGATATAAAATGCTACATTAGTGTGATATAAAATGCTACACTAGTGTGATATAAAATGCTATATTAGTGGGATATAAAATGCTACACTAGTGGGATATAAATTGCTACACCAGTGGGATATAAAATGCTACATTAGTGGGATATAAAATGCTACACTAGTGTGATATAAAATGCTACACTAGTGTGATATAAAATGCTACACTAGTGTGATATAAAATGCTACATTAGTGGGATATAAAATGCTACACTAGTGTGATATAAAATGCTACATTAGTGGGATATAAAATGCTACATTAGTGTGATATAAAATGCTACACTAGTGTGATATAAAATGCTACATTAGTGTGATATAAAATGCTACATTAGTGGGATATAAAATGCTACATTAGTGGGATATAAAATGCTACACTAGTGTGATATAAAATGCTACACTAGTGTGATATAAAATGCTACACTAGTGTGATATAAAATGCTACACTAGTGGGCTATAGAATGCTACATTAGTGGGATATAAAATGCTACATTAGTGGGATATAAAATGCTACATTAGTGGGATATAAAATGCTACATTAGTGGGATATAAAATGCTACATTAGTGGGATATAAAATGCTACACTCGTGTGATATAAAATGCTACACTAGTGTGATATAAAATGCTACACTAGTGGGATATAGAATGCTACATTAGTGGGATATAAAATGCTACATTAGTGGGATATAAAATGCTACATTAGTGTGATATAAAATGCTACATTAGTGGGATATAAAATGCTACACTAGTGTGATATAAAATGCTACATTAGTGGGATATAAAATGCTACACTAGTGTGATATAAAATGCTACATTAGTGGGATATAAAATGCTACACTAGTGTGATATAAAATGCTACATTAGTGGGATATAAAATGCTACACTAGTGTGATATAAAATGCTACACTAGTGTGATATAAAATGCTACACTAGTGTGATATAAAATGCTACATTAGTGTGATATAAAATGCTACATTAGTGGGATATAAAATGCTACATTAGTGGGATATAAAATGCTACACTAGTGGGATATAAAATGCTACATTAGTGGGATATAAAATGCTACACTAGTGGGATATAAAATGCTACACTAGTGTGATATAAAATGCTACACTAGTGTGATATAAAATGCTACACTAGTGTGATATAAAATGCTACATTAGTGGGATATAAAATGCTACACTAGTGTGATATAAAATGCTACATTAGTGGGATATAAAATGCTACATTAGTGTGATATAAAATGCTACACTAGTGTGATATAAAATGCTACATTAGTGTGATATAAAATGCTACATTAGTGGGATATAAAATGCTACATTAGTGGGATATAAAATGCTACACTAGTGTGATATAAAATGCTACACTAGTGTGATATAAAATGCTACACTAGTGTGATATAAAATGCTACACTAGTGGGCTATAGAATGCTACATTAGTGGGATATAAAATGCTACATTAGTGGGATATAAAATGCTACATTAGTGGGATATAAAATGCTACATTAGTGGGATATAAAATGCTACATTAGTGGGATATAAAATGCTACACTCGTGTGATATAAAATGCTACACTAGTGTGATATAAAATGCTACACTAGTGGGATATAGAATGCTACATTAGTGGGATATAAAATGCTACATTAGTGGGATATAAAATGCTACATTAGTGTGATATAAAATGCTACATTAGTGGGATATAAAATGCTACACTAGTGTGATATAAAATGCTACATTAGTGGGATATAAAATGCTACACTAGTGTGATATAAAATGCTACATTAGTGGGATATAAAATGCTACACTAGTGTGATATAAAATGCTACATTAGTGGGATATAAAATGCTACACTAGTGTGATATAAAATGCTACACTAGTGTGATATAAAATGCTACACTAGTGTGATATAAAATGCTACATTAGTGTGATATAAAATGCTACATTAGTGGGATATAAAATGCTACATTAGTGGGATATAAAATGCTACACTAGTGGGATATAAAATGCTACATTAGTGGGATATAAAATGCTACACTAGTGGGATATAAAATGCTACACTAGTGTGATATAAAATGCTACATTAGTGGGATATAAAATGCTACATTAGTGTGATATAAAATGCTACACTAGTGTGATATAAAATGCTACATTAGTGTGATATAAAATGCTACATTAGTGGGATATAAAATGCTACGTTAGTGGGATATAAAATGCTACACTAGTGTGATATAAAATGCTACACTAGTGTGATATAAAATGCTACACTAGTGTGATATAAAATGCTATATTAGTGGGATATAAAATGCTACACTAGTGGGATATAAATTGCTACACCAGTGGGATATAAAATGCTACATTAGTGGGATATAAAATGCTACACTAGTGTGATATAAAATGCTACACTAGTGTGATATAAAATGCTACACTAGTGTGATATAAAATGCTACATTAGTGGGATATAAAATGCTACACTAGTGTGATATAAAATGCTACATTAGTGGGATATAAAATGCTACATTAGTGTGATATAAAATGCTACACTAGTGTGATATAAAATGCTACATTAGTGTGATATAAAATGCTACATTAGTGGGATATAAAATGCTACATTAGTGGGATATAAAATGCTACACTAGTGTGATATAAAATGCTACACTAGTGTGATATAAAATGCTACACTAGTGTGATATAAAATGCTACACTAGTGGGCTATAGAATGCTACATTAGTGGGATATAAAATGCTACATTAGTGGGATATAAAATGCTACATTAGTGGGATATAAAATGCTACATTAGTGGGATATAAAATGCTACATTAGTGGGATATAAAATGCTACACTCGTGTGATATAAAATGCTACACTAGTGTGATATAAAATGCTACACTAGTGGGATATAGAATGCTACATTAGTGGGATATAAAATGCTACATTAGTGGGATATAAAATGCTACATTAGTGTGATATAAAATGCTACATTAGTGGGATATAAAATGCTACACTAGTGTGATATAAAATGCTACATTAGTGGGATATAAAATGCTACACTAGTGTGATATAAAATGCTACATTAGTGGGATATAAAATGCTACACTAGTGTGATATAAAATGCTACATTAGTGGGATATAAAATGCTACACTAGTGTGATATAAAATGCTACACTAGTGTGATATAAAATGCTACACTAGTGTGATATAAAATGCTACATTAGTGTGATATAAAATGCTACATTAGTGGGATATAAAATGCTACATTAGTGGGATATAAAATGCTACACTAGTGGGATATAAAATGCTACATTAGTGGGATATAAAATGCTACACTAGTGGGATATAAAATGCTACACTAGTGTGATATAAAATGCTACATTAGTGGGATATAAAATGCTACATTAGTGTGATATAAAATGCTACACTAGTGTGATATAAAATGCTACATTAGTGTGATATAAAATGCTACATTAGTGGGATATAAAATGCTACGTTAGTGGGATATAAAATGCTACACTAGTGTGATATAAAATGCTACACTAGTGTGATATAAAATGCTACACTAGTGTGATATAAAATGCTACATTAGTGTGATATAAAATGCTACATTAGTGGGATATAAAATGCTACATTAGTGGGATATAAAATGCTACACTAGTGTGATATAAAATGCTACACTAGTGTGATATAAAATGCTACACTAGTGTGATATAAAATGCTACACTAGTGGGCTATAGAATGCTACATTAGTGGGATATAAAATGCTACATTAGTGGGATATAAAATGCTACATTAGTGGGATATAAAATGCTACACTAGTGGGATATAAAATGCTACACTAGTGTGATATAAAATGCTACATTAGTGTGATATAAAATGCTACATTAGTGGGATATAAAATGCTACATTAGTGGGATATAAAATGCTACACTCGTGTGATATAAAATGCTACACTAGTGTGATATAAAATGCTACACTAGTGGGATATAGAATGCTACATTAGTGGGATATAAAATGCTACATTAGTGGGATATAAAATGCTACATTAGTGTGATATAAAATGCTACATTAGTGGGATATAAAATGCTACACTAGTGTGATATAAAATGCTACATTAGTGGGATATAAAATGCTACACTAGTGTGATATAAAATGCTACATTAGTGGGATATAAAATGCTACACTAGTGTGATATAAAATGCTACATTAGTGGGATATAAAATGCTACACTAGTGTGATATAAAATGCTACACTAGTGTGATATAAAATGCTACACTAGTGTGATATAAAATGCTACATTAGTGTGATATAAAATGCTACATTAGTGGGATATAAAATGCTACATTAGTGGGATATAAAATGCTACACTAGTGGGATATAAAATGCTACATTAGTGGGATATAAAATGCTACACTAGTGGGATATAAAATGCTACACTAGTGTGATATAAAATGCTACATTAGTGTGATATAAAATGCTACATTAGTGTGATATAAAATGCTACGCTAGTGTGATATAAAATGCTACATTAGTGGGATATAAAATGCTACATTAGTGGGATATAAAATGCTACATTAGTGTGATATAAAATGCTACGCTAGTGTGATATAAAATGCTACATTAGTGTGATATAAAATGCTACATTAGTGGGATATAAAATGCTACGTTAGTGGGATATAAAATGCTACACTAGTGTGATATAAAATGCTACACTAGTGTGATATAAAATGCTACACTAGTGTGATATAAAATGCTACATTAGTGGGATATAAAATGCTACATTAGTGGGATATAAAATGCTACACTAGTGGGATATAAAATGCTACACTAGTGTGATATAAAATGCTACATTAGTGTGATATAAAATGCTACATTAGTGGGATATAAAATGCTACATTAGTGGGATATAAAATGCTACACTCGTGTGATATAAAATGCTACACTAGTGTGATATAAAATGCTACACTAGTGGGATATAGAATGCTACATTAGTGGGATATAAAATGCTACATTAGTGTGATATAAAATGCTACATTAGTGGGATATAAAATGCTACATTAGTGGGATATAAAATGCTACACTAGTGTGATATAAAATGCTACATTAGTGGGATATAAAATGCTACACTAGTGTGATATAAAATGCTACATTAGTGGGATATAAAATGCTACACTAGTGTGATATAAAATGCTACACTAGTGTGATATAAAATGCTACACTAGTGTGATATAAAATGCTACATTAGTGTGATATAAAATGCTACATTAGTGGGATATAAAATGCTACATTAATGGGATATAAAATGCTACACTAGTGGGATATAAAATGCTACATTAGTGGGATATAAAATGCTACACTAGTGGGATATAAAATCCTACACTAGTGTGATATAAAATGCTACATTAGTGGGATATAAAATGCTACACTAGTGTGATATAAAATGCTACACTAGTGTGATATAAAATGCTACACTAGTGTGATATAAAATGCTACATTAGTGTGATATAAAATGCTACATTAGTGGGATATAAAATGCTACACTAGTGGGATATAAAATGCTACATTAGTGTAATATAAAATGCTACATTAGTGTGATATAAAATGCTACACTAGTGGGATATAAAATGCTACACTAGTGGGATATAAAATGCTACACTAGCGTGATATAAAATGCTACATTAGTGGGATATAAAATGCTACACTAGTGTGATATAAAATGCTACACTAGTGTGATATAAAATGCTACACTACTGTGATATAAAATGCTACACTAGTGTGATATAAAATGCTATACTACTGTGATATAAAATGCTACATTAGTGGGATATAAAATGCTACACTAGTGTGATATAAAATGCTACACTAGTGTGATATAAAATGCTACATTAGTGTGATATAAAATGCTACACTAGTGTGATATAAAATGCTACACTAGTGTGATATAAAATGCTACATTAGTGGGATATAAAATGCTACACCAGTGTGATATAAAATGCTACATTAGTGGGATATAAAATGCTACACTAGTGGGATATACAATGCTACATTAGTGTGATATAAAATGCTACACTAGTGAGATATAAAATGCTATATTAGTGGGATATAAAATGCTACACTAGTGGGATATAAATTGCTACACCAGTGGGATATAAAATGCTACATTAGTGGGATATAAAATGCTACACTAGTGTGATATAAAATGCTACACTAGTGTGATATAAAATGCTACACTAGTGGGATATAAAATGCTACACTCGTGTGATATAAAATGCTACACTCGTGTGATATAAAATGCTACATTAGTGTGATATAAAATGCTACACTAGTGGGATATAAAATGCTACACTCGTGTGATATAAAATGCTACACTCGTGTGATATAAAATGCTACATTAGTGTGATATAAAATGCTACACTAGTGTGATATAAAATGCTACATTAGTGGGATATAAAATGCTACACTAGTGGGATATAAATGCTACACTAGTGTGATATAAAATGCTACACTAGTGGGATATAAAATGCTACACTAGTGTGATATAAAATGCTACACTAGTGGGATATAAAATGCTACATTAGTGTGATATAAAATGGTACACTAGTGTGATATAAAATGCTACATTAGTGGGATATAAAATGCTACATTAGTGGGATATAAAATCCTAAACTAGTGGGATATAAAATGCTACACTAGTGTGATATAAAATGAGGTGTAATGATTTAATGGAGGGATCCAGTTTATCCATCTATCATATGGCGTCATAATCAACTATGTGCCATGTAAGAATGATGGCGTCATAATGGATTACATCATGAATAACATAGCTAAGTTTGTCACGAACACTTAATTGATGATGGACTAAGCGTTGTTGTATGAATTGTTTGTTTTCACTATTTAATAACCATTGTTAAATATTTTGAAACTAATTTGACTGGCCACTGCCGCTGCCATGCAACAGCACCAAGTAAAATTAGTTTCAAAATATTATACAGCATACCTGTATATTTTTTCTGGAAACTGAGATTTAGAGTACAGGGATCGATAGACATTAGATTCTAACAGAGCAGTGTGGGTGGAGCGTAGTTGGTCTAATGATGGGCGGGGCATAGCTAAAACTGGATTTCTCCATTAATGTTATGTAATGGATTATAGGATTTTTTGTGTTAAAATATTTTATTTCCTGTGTTTAATTTACAGAAATACTACACCAGACTGTTCAACAAGGCTGTTCTAGAGAAGATGGGTAAGGGTACATGCTGAAAAATATGGACATCATAATTACAACATTACTTCTTATAAACAAATTTTGCTTCACTAGAAGAAATCAACATACGTTGATAAGTGGTCACCTTATGGAGCAATGACAATTACTCACTATAGACAGATGGTCTCTTAATACAAGTGACTTATCTAGAGTATGTTTTTTGAAATCACACAATTGTGATTCTTAACTCTTTAATGGTCAAGTCGACCAAAACTGACCACTGGTCAATTCCACAGAAAAGTAACATTTTCACTAATTTGACCCAGAACTTTCTAGACGGCTCTGTCCCATCAGTCAGTTTTGGTCTTGCTGTTTAGTCTGTATCTCAGTGGAATGCCTATTTTTGTAATTTTATATTTTCCTATCTACTAGACTGCAGAGCCATTTGCTTATATATGAGTTGTGTAAATATTCCCAGCAGACCAGTTTAAGTTTTGTCCTATAAGTCACAAAATATTTAGTAATAGCACAAATGGGGAAGACAAGTTTAGAAACCCTTAACAGTCTGCCAACAAAGTGGCACTTTTCAGCCACTGTTAAAAGACAAGTGTCTGAAAAGGTGAGAGGTGAGAAATTAGATATTGCATCTTCAGCTGAATTTGCCAAACTAGCTACCAATGTCTGCCCAAACATCAATGTGGTATAAATTGATATGGACATCCGACAAGATTGAATAAAAAAACCCAGCTTGATGGTTTTTGGAACCCAAATGGACAAGAAATTAAAACACTATCTGGCAGCCGTTCAGCTCATTATTTTGAAGCCATTAAACCATGCTTTATTAAGTATGCTACTTATTCTTCCATTGAGACATCAAAAATGGCAATGTTTTCATTTGTGAGCGGGCCTGCAAGTAATAAGAATGATGTAGTACATGTAAATGATGACCATGCTCCTGAATAGAGATCGATTCACCCCCTTCACCAAATGAGTAGGCTTGTGGACAATGGGTAATTGTCGATTATGACTCCATAAGTTATTATGTAGATGTAAAAGAAAACACGCATCAAATTAGGTGCCTTAAACCATCTAGCTCTGGAAAAACCTGTGTTTGAAACAGAGAAAAACACAGTTTGGTATAATGAAGAGCAAATAACGGCCAGAATGGACAGAGACCCCATGCTAGTTAATGCCAGAGGCATGTATAAAGTATCACCATAATCATGACAATTGTCCCATCAGTGACAATTTCAAAGGTCCTGAAACTGACGCATGGCTGAATTGTATTAAGCATTTTATTATTTTTATGCATTACTTGAGAATACATATTAAAAATATGCAGTCTTTTGGCATCATGAATCATGATAATAAGTTTTCACTCTTCAGTGTAGGCATTAGTAATTAGAGAATAAAAGCTTTTTAAGCTGTTGTTGTGTTTGCTTAATATAAAGTGATCATTACTAATGAATATAATGCCTCTTAATACTTTGATGGTTCCACTACTCTATTAAGAATAATATGTCTCAGAGTGACACCTAAAGATATTTTTTTAGATATGGTCCCATCAGTCACAATTTCTTGTCCCATAAGTCAGTGAATAATTCACTGCTGCCATGATGAAAAAAAGAGGATGTATGTCTCTATGATCTTTTTAGAAAGCTACACGTATCTCCTAATAGAATTATAGTCACATGTAAGCTGCCTCTCAAACTGAGATAGTATTTGCAGTGTGACTGAGCAGGGTATAAAACGGTGGTCCAAAAAAGTCCCATAAGTTACGGACCCTTTATGCATAATGTCCACAAGAGAAGGTGATAGATAATTCCAGTTTACATTCATATTTGGTTATAGTCAGGTCTTTGCTATCAGATTAAATTAAGAAAATAACTATTGCGCCTTAATTCTTTGTATTATTGGCCACAAATTTGAAAAAATCATTCAAATGTCCCATAAGTCACAATGGAATTGACCCACTGCAATAGTCTTTAAAATGAATGTCCATTTGCAGACCAAGAGATGACTATTATTGAAAGTTTACCACTGGAATGACTGGCTTGATAACCAGTCATTTCAGTTGCAAATTTTCAAGTCGTCTTCTCCTGGTCTGTCAATAGACATTCACTAGACATAAATTTTCTGACCAGTCTCGACCATTAAAGGACTAACAGAGGTTGTGAAAGGAGCAGCATTTTGTGTCTTGAAGACAGGTGAGATTTCAAGCACTGTTTTCATCTATCATATAACCAATGTTTTCTGTTTTCTTATTTGCAGGTTTATTCGAGGCTATTCCTGCCAAATATAGAGGGTCTATACACTAAACGCTCTATTAGAAGTGATTCCTGCCACGGCATGTGAACTAAGCAAAGCTACAATTCTCATGTAGTTCTGATCAAGTCAAGATGCTTGATCTAATGTGATATCAGACGTGCATCAAGTTGCCATCCATACATTCAATAAATTAGCTCTGTGTGACAGATTAAATAACTGATTCATCCAATCATACTGCGATACATATACACCATCAAGCCCCGCTCACACACACCCCCCCACCTACCAACAGCCTTCCTCGAGTCATCCCTGCACGTTTCATCCACCTTAGTCAATATATACATGTACTCCACCAAGGTCTAAACAGTCATAACCAATCATATACATGACCTAGCACAGCATAACCAATCATATACATACCACAGCATGGTGTAACCAATCATATACATACCCCAGCACAGTGTAACCAATCATATACATGCCCCAGCACAGTGTAACCAATCATATACATACCCCAGCATGCTGTAACCAATCATATACATGGCTCAGCATGTGTAACCAATCATATACATGCCCCAGCATGGTGTAACCAATCATATACATGCCTCAGCACGGTGTAACCAATTATATACATGCCTCAGCACAGTGTAACCAATCATATACATGCCTCAGCATGGTGTAACCAATCATATACATGCCCAAGCATGGTGTAACCAATCATATACATGCCCCAGCATGGTGTAACCAATCATATACATGCCCCAGCACGGTGCAACCAATCATATACATGCCCCAGCACGGTGTAACCAATCATATGCATGGCCCAGCACGGTGTAACAAATCATATACATGCCCCAGCACAGTGTAACCAATCATATACATGGCCCAGCACGGTGTAACCAATCATATACATGCCCCAGCACAGTGTAACCAATCATATACATGCCCCAGCACAGTGTAATCAATCATATACATGACCCAGCATGGTGTAACCAATCATATACATGACCCAGCATGGTGTAACCAATCATATACATGCCTCAGCATGGTGTAACCAATCATATATGTCCCAGCACAGAGTAACCAATCATATACATGCCCCAGCACAGTGGAACCAATCATATACATGACCCAGCATGGTGTAACCAATACTATACATGCCCCAGCACAGTGTAACCAATCATATACATGTCCCAGCACGGTGTAACCAATCATATACATTCCCCAGCACAGTGTAACCAATCATATACACGACCCAGAATGGTGTAACCAATCATATACATGCACCAGCACAGTGTAATCAATCATATACATGCCCTAGCACAGTGTAACCAATCATATACATATAACAATTACAGATACAGATCTGTTACATCACGTTCATCTATAGTAACACACGTATATAACCATTTTATGATTTATATGCTGTCAATCTTGTCTTAATTGACCATCTGTGTTGCCTTCATAATAGTGGTATGTGGTCACTAAATACATGTGGTATCTTCATCTCACAAGCATCAATGTTAAAAGTAGTCTATTTCTTGATAAGTATGGCAGTACATAGTCAACTGTAGATATGCAATAAATGATTACGTCATAATTAATGAGATTAATTATCTGTTTTGGAGATACCCACAACACTCGCAGCTCAGCTCGGCTTAGCTTAATGAACAATTGATCAATTTCCTTGACACTGTGAAAACTGAATGGTAGACCTGCATTATCTTTCCCCAGAAACATGGATGGGAGTGTAAGAATACTGTCCATCTATGTGTCAGTCTATCCACATTCAGTTCTGATCATAACATTAGAATGTATCAATCAATATTGTGCATCTATGTGTCAGTCTGAGCATAACTTTAGAATGTCTAAATAACAGGGATGATATCTAAAAAAAAAAAGAAGGAAATGGTTCGAGGCGCAGTGTCAGCACATCGTGATTTAAAAGTTGTCATGATCTCTTAAGACAATTAACCCTTAAATTGTCAGGCGAGTCAAAAAGCCTTTGCACTGGTCCCGAGAAATATCCATTTACAGAACAAGAAGTTATTTTTGAAAATTTACCATTGGAATGACTGGTTCAGTAACCGAGCCAGTCATTCCAGTGTTAAATCTTCAAAATCCATAATTCACTAAGGACAAATTTAGATTTTCTTGACCAATCTGACCATTAAAGGGAAAAGATTACAGTATTTCTGCAAGTATGCTTCTTGAAAATCTGGCCAACAAAATTATTGAATTTCCTATAAATCTGGTTAGAAAAATGGGATTTCCTATAAAATATGAAAAACCTCATCCCTGAAATAATCAATCCCCTCTAACAAGACCACAAGTCATCTAAATCTGATCATGTTCAGCACACTCATCTTCACGAAAAACGTCCACAAATTTGGCTTACACACAATTATTTTATAAATCTGCCTGGGTGGGCGCGGGGTGGCACCAGCCATTTTACTCATTTCCTTATATATGGTGGTACCTGGTATTGAGTTTGTAAACAATGTATCTCAAGTTTTGAGAAGTGGACACATGCCTTCTAGCAGATCTTACAACCACTTGATTTTCCTTGCAATATGTCAGGATGAGTGGCTTATTGCAATGACTTGAGTGAAATAATTGCTATGCCAATCTTTTTTTCACTATACTCTCTCATTCAATTATGACAATGTTACTTGAATTCAATCAATCTTTTAACCTACATGCATGCAGACCTATTTAAAAAGATTTTTATCCTCAAATTCTGTGAGGCAGTATGTGCTACTGTTTATACAAATAAGCAATGGAGATGGAATAAGTTCAGTAGCCAGTATTTAAGAACATACAGTTGAGTATTCCACCATATGCATGACAATGAGTTGTCTCTATAAAGTAAAAGCCATACTAGTCATCTGGGTGGGTGCACTCCACCAAACCAAACCCCAGTATCTACCTGAGCTCACTAGAAAGGGTGACATAGACGAGTAAACGAAGCCTATGGATGACTTCGATGACTTCCATTTAGCTGCAGAAATGCCCAAGGATGGGAATCACGATATGAATGAAGCCGAGACTGAGTTTACCCATGTCCAGATACAGATGAAGTATTGAGTGACAAAGGCATCCAGCTGAGTGACTAGAGGAAATGGAGGAAAAGCTCAATTCTCAGGTCGCAGAACTGAAGTTTCTCTGACCTTGCATCACAGGAGTCTTCCAACCCTTTTAACTGTGGATCAGATGGCACTTTTGTAAACTGTAGATCAGATGGCACGTTTGGTAACTGTGGATCAGATGGCATTTTTGGAAACTGTGGATCAGATGGCACTTTTGGAAACTGTAGATCAGATGGCACGTTTGGAAACTGTGGATCAGATGGCACTTTTGGAAACTGTAGATCAGATGGCATTTTTGGAAACTGTGGATCAGATGGCACTTTTGAAAACTGTGGATCCGATGGCACTTTTGGAAGCTGCAGAGCTGATGGGATATTGACTCTGTCATTTTGCATTTCCAAATACAAAGCTAGATTTGTATCAAGATCACAATGACCTTAAAAGCCTGAATGTCTTTGTGCTGCTCCTACTGGTAGAAGTAACTCTATATCCATGTTTAGTTCCAATAACTTCGACAATCTGAAATAAAGGCAAGATGAGCCTGGCAGAAACCTCCCGTTAAAACCTGCATTTTATACAAATGTTACAATGACCGTGACTGTTGACCTCAATATCATTGGCATCCATCAACTTGATATAGGGAAGCAACCAAGTTTAGTCCCAAAAGAGTGAACCAATCCGTAGATATAAGAAAATATGTTGAACTAAACCAAAGACTTAATCATAACAGTTTTATACCAAGGTCAGTGACCTTGACCTTTGCCATCACAAGCTCAATAACATTGTGCTCCATCCCTTCGGAAGGGACGCATGTGTCCTAGTTTAGTCCCAATAGGGTGAAGCCATGCCAAGATATTAGACAATATGTTGAACTAAACCAAAAACCTAACCAACATTGCACGCCAACAAACAGACAGACAAATGGAGATGGAGTAACGAAACCAATCGATATATTGGCGACTATTCTAATTTTCACCAATAATAAGCTGGATGCCCGAGACTGTAATCACCTTTGTAGTATAACCAAAAGTCAATGGCCTGAGAGCCTAATTTCCCATGATGCATTATATGCTATTTGCCCCTCTATCAGTGAAAGCAGCCCCTCAAAAATGGTCTATGTTTGGCAATGTTCTGCGAAAGCCATCAAAAGCCCCTGTACAGAGCCTGGGATTTTGTTGTACTCAGTGTCAACACCAGCAAAGTTCACAACAGATGACACTGCACAATCCTGTTAAATGTGCCAGGTACTGACCTTAACGAATAAGGACTAGGCACACCGAGGGCCAAGAAGAACCTGACAGAGCTAAGAACTCTGGCTGCGGACAATAAGTTTCCAAAGGAATGATCGCAGCTACAGGATGTTTCATTATCATAATACACGCATCTCAAATGCATCTAGGACATTTGTCGCTTTCATGGATGTTACCTTTATCCGTCAGGAGATACAATGATAATTATGTAGACCTTTTTACTCTAGTTGCGACTTTGGACACTGCTGCGTCTTTACACAGTAGGTTCCTGGGTTATCTTATAAATAGACAGAATTTTATATTGGTCTACCTAACAGGTGGAGGGAATAAATTCAGTGTCAATAAATATATTCAATTAACAAAAGTTAATCAGATATATTTGAAATAAATGCACAGAAAATGCTCATCTTGTTTTTTCCCCTGACACTTCATAGAGGTGGTAACATTTTCAGACACTGATGTTTTGGTAAATTGATTAAAACAAGCAAAAATTATTTAACTTTTTTCAGCTTTTATTTTTAGATTTTTTACTTATGGCTTTGTTTTTTTGATTAACCATTTTAGACCCTGATTTCTTCGATGGTTTCTTCTCTTTCTGGCTACCAGTTGATTTCACTTTTACTTTAGGCATGTGATCAGGCGAATCATTTTCCTGTTGTCGCTTGACAGTTTTGGTATTGTCCACTGGTATGTTCTCTAATAAGTAATTTTCCTGTTTTCTCTTAACAGTTTTTGTATTGACCACTGGTAGACTCTCCCATAAGGTGTCCATCTCTGTATCAGAACACTCTATTTTTTCTTCCACGATTTCTGTCGTCTCTGTAGCAGATTTCTCCACTTTAACCACACTCTCGTCCATCCACTTGTCACAGATCAGAAGTGTGCTCAAGCGTGATTTCAGGTAAATCTGAGAAATATGAAAACAGTATCAGTATTTTTCAAAACCTATTCTATTCTTCTGCCAAAGGTCATTGATATATAAAGCGGCAATAATCAACTTTGCTAATGTAAACATAGATACCATCTAATAGACACATACAACAAGAACAGGATGCCATTAACTTAGCAAGCATGTAAATCTCCATCTTAAGACAACCATACAGGACAGATGCTAATTATTAAGATTTATCACTTGAATGATAAATTTTTGGTAATATTCAATGAACGGTGAAAGGTATGTTTAGACAATGTTCAGTGATCTATCAAACGTAGGTCATGCTGACCTAATTTTTACACACGGCACATCTCCATAAGATGCATCCACATACCAAGTTTTATGATCGTGCATATAAGTCTTGAAACTATGGCCTGGACAAGCCTGTAGACTAATGTTCAGTGAACCATAAACTTTTCACACACTGCACATCGTCTCCATAAGACGCATCCACATATCAAGTTTAGTTCCCGGATAACAAAAACTCTCGAAACTACAGTCTGGACAAAGATTTTCGGTAATATTCAATAAATCATGAAAAGTAGGGCAGGGTGACCAACTTTTTAAACAATGCACATCTCCATAAGATGCATCCACATACCAAGTTTCATGATTGTGCATATAAGTCTTGAAACCATGGCCCAGTCAAGCTTGTAAACCGCAATTTTCAGTGACCCGTGAAAAGCAGGTCAAAAGTAGGTCACGCTGAGCTGCTTTTCTCACAGTGCACATCGTCTCCATAAGATGCATCCACATACCAAGTTTCATAATCGTACATATAAGTCTCGAAACTATGGCCCAGACAAACTTGTAGACGGCGAACGGATGGACGGACAGACAAAGCTGTGATTATATGCTCCTCTGAAATTTTTCGGGGAGCATAAAAACTCATCTCGTCCCAGAGTGGATTACAACTGTCACATTTCACGAAGGAATGCCACGTTACAACTGGCCAGCTTCCAGTATAAAGTCACAATGCTCAGTAACTTCTAAACTAAATTCAATGTCACGTTAACCCCACCATAAACACAATGAAAGAATCCAGTTTTAGCTATGCTCTGCCCATCTCCATCTAAGCACCACTCATGCTTTGCCCGTGTTGAGATCGAATCGATCGATCACTGTACTCGCTGAATTTCAATTACCAGAAAACTATACAGGTAATCTGTTAAATTTTTTTAACTAATCTGACTGGGTGCTGTTGCTGCCTATGTCAGGAACAGTGCCCAGGCAAATTGGTTTCAAAATATTCAACAGAATGTTTATTAAATAGTAAAAACATACAAATCGTACAACTTGACAGACTATTAAGTCGGACTATATTACATCATTCATGACATAACTGATTATGATGTCAGTCTACATGTCACATAGTTGATTATGACATCATATGATTGATGGATGAATTGATTCCTTCATTCATTTAATCTGGTGTCGCTGTGATCTTTTTAACACTAATGGTCAAGTCGATCAAAATTGTATCAAAATTGATCACGGAATGCCTGGATCGATGACGGAGCCAGTCATCTCAATGACCAATATTCAAGAAGTCTTTTGGCCTGCAAATTGACAATCACATTCCTGCCATGCCTACCAAGACTAAATAACAAGTGACATGCATTCCTGCCATGACTACCAAGACTAAATAACAAATGCCATGCATTCCTGCCATGCATTTGTGGTAGAATACACAATGGCAGAAGTTCATGATCAATATCCCTCAAACTGTGAATTTAGTGTGGAAACTAAAGGCGATTCTGTATATACACGTGAAGGAAACAATATCTGCCTCAGCCATACCCATAGCAGGGACAAAATAAAGACGTGAATGACTCATGACCAATATGGTTTCAGGTGTTTTGGAATGGACCTTTGCAGTTTTGGCTATGCCACGCCCACCTCTAGCTAAGCTCCAACCACACTTCTCCGTGTTGGGATTGATCGATCCCCCGAATGCACTATAAATTTCCTGAAAACTATACAGGTAAGCTGTTGAATATTTTGTAACTAATTTGACTGCAGAATATTTATTAAATAGTAGACATACAATTCGTACAACACAGAGTCTGTCTTCAAATATGCGTTCATGATGTACTTATCTGCGTCATAATGATGTCATTCATTTTGATGTTATTCTACACATCACGTAGTTGATGATGACATCATATGATGGGTGGATAAGGTGGAAAGGTCTATTGTTGGTATTATCCTTTCGACTACATACCTTTTTGGTGAGATGTCGTTCCCGGATATCATGTACCCGCAAATATCTGTCTAGTCCACATGATGCCACAAGGGGCAGAGTGGGATGGCACTTGATACACCTAACGCTCCCAGCAAAACCTTTGTAACACTGCACCATTTCACCTGTAATTACATAAAGATGATACTGGCACTATTTCACCTGTAATTACATAAAGATGATACTGGCACTATTTCACCTGTAATTACATAAATATGATACTGGCACTATTTCACCTGTAATTACATAAAGATGATACTGGTACTATTTCACCTGTAATTACATAAAGATGATACTGGCACCATTTCACCTGTAATTACATAAAGATGATACTGGCACCATTTCACCTGTAATTACATAAAGATGATACTGGCACCATTTCACCTGTAATTACATAAAGATGATACTGGCACCATTTCACCTGTAATTACATAAAGATGATACTGGCACTATTTCACCTGTAATTACATAAAGATGATACTGGCACTATTTCACCTGTAATTACATAAAGATGATACTGGCACTATTTCACCTGTAATTACATAAAGATGATACTGGCACCATTTCACCTGTAATTACATAAAGATGATACTGGCACTATTTCACCTGTAATTACATAAAGATGATACTGGCACCATTTCACCTGTAATTACATAAAGATGATACTGGCACCATTTCACCTGTAATTACATAAAGATGATACTGGCACCATTTCACCTGTAATTACATAAAGATGATACTGGCACTATTTCACCTGTAATTACATAAAGATGATACTGGCACTCTATCAGAATTCAACACTATTAGCGCATTTAACCCTTTAACACTCATATCAGCAAAAAAATGACTTCTGGAGTGGTTTTAGGAAATGCCCATCTGCAGACCAAGAGAAGACTTTTTTTTTTAATTTACCATTGGAATAACTGGCTCGATAACCGAGCCAGTCATTCCATTGGTAAATTTTCAAAAACAGTTCTCTTGGTCTGCAAATGGACATTTTCTATGAGAAAATCTAAATTTTCTTGAACAAATTCAAGGGTTAATGCTCATGAAAATGTATCTATTTCAATGTCTATCTATTGGCCAACAGAAGACGTGTTTATGAGAATTTACAACTGGAATGCCTGGCTTCATAACCGAGTCAGTCATTCAATTACATATTTTCCATAAAATCACTTCATAAATCGGTCATTGTTATACCAAGGCTAAAGCTGAAATATGTTAGCACATATATATATATATATCACCACCTACATTGCCAAAATACATCAACTAACAAAAGTACAATTTTGATTGGTCGATGGCAGCTATGTTTTTCCTGTATCAACATCTGTTGAACAAACTTTAATGGCATTTAACCCTTAATTATATTTGCCAAGATTCAGCACAATCCTTCAATGTTTCCCTAAGCAATTTTTGCAAGAACTGGGGTGCGCTCAGAAGCATGAATATTTGCAGTTCGTGGATGATTTTGTTTGGTCACGTGGTAGGTGAACCGCCTATAGATAGGGTGAACCGCACACATGACTGAAAAAAAAGTTTGGCAACCTGAAAATATTCTCGCTCCTGAACACACCCCTGGTTCATCCCATCGTCCTATCGCACGGTCTCACCCTCCCACTAACGCTCTCGTATCGAGTCCCGCGCTTGCACGCCTTGATGTTTTCACTAAGTTCGCGAAACTTCATAAATGAGGTTAGTCAACTACCATCTAATAAAATTGCTCGGTTATTATCATCCTACTAATATACTGTCCATCACATAGATTGACATTCGTGTCTCGCAAGCTCTCCATCGATATTGGCACGAAGATAAATCTCTATTTTTAGATTTATAGCTAGATTGAAGTAGGCAGAAATCTGATTGGCTACCTGAAAACCCGCAGCCAACATAGCGAGAAATTGCGGGTTTGCAAGTACGGCCTCAGACAGTGAAGCGATGTGAGTGGGCGTATGTTAGTACGATGTGGTCATCCAAAATGACCAGCAGATAAATCTACTGCGCACATGTTCTCTTGATCAAACCTGGTTCAGCTCTCCCGCCCAAATCAAGTTATTTCAGTTTCAAATCAAGCCAAAAAGCGGTATCCGATGTTTAATGTGTGTTTCTATGAATAGGGCATAATCAAAGATGGTCACATTCGCTAATGCTTCTTCTGATGTATCTTAAAGGGAAAAGTTGACGACGACGACGACAGAGAAGTGACAGGCAGTGAGGTGATAATAACAGCATAATTCTCACCTTTTCGTAGGTCCATGAGTGCCATTAAGCCATGAGTATTTCCAACCATAACTTCACTGAAAATAAAGACACAATGTTCAGTATGCTACCATTGTTACTTAAATGTGGACATGCTGGAAGAGTTACAAACTCAAACTGACAATAAAGGACACAATTACTTCACCATATCGTCTTAACTCGAACAAGGGAGACAACAATGCAATTTGAAATTGTGTCAAGGGAGATAACTTATTCCATGACCAAGCTATCCATCAAGAATGTAAATCAGGATGTTAACCCTTTAACACTCATCAGCCAAAAACGGCTTCTGCAGTCGCCTTGAGAAATGTCCATTTGTAGACAAAGACTATTTTTTAATATTTACCACTGGAATGACTGGCTCGATAACTGAGCCAGTCATTCCAGTGGTAAATTTTCAAAAATAGTCTTCTCTTGGTCTGCAAATGAACATTCTCTATGACAAGATTGACATTTTCTTGGACAAATTTGAGGGTTAAAGGATTAATAATTGAAGATTATGTACATAGACACTGTAATGATATAGCATGCTGCTATGCGTAGTACATCAATCAGATATTTCAACATAAGTACCACTCATAGACACTGTAATGATTATAGCATGCTGCTAGGAGTAATACATCAATCAGATATTTCAACATAAGTACCACTCATAGACACTGTAATGATTATAGCATGCTGCTATGAGTGGCACATCAATCAGATATTTCAACATAAGTACCACTCATAGACACTGTAATGATTATAGCATGCTGCTATGAGTAGTACATCAATCAGATATTTCAACATAAGTACCACTCATAGACACTGTAATGATTAAAGCATGCTTCTATGAGTAGTACAATCAGATATTTCAACATAAGTACCACTCATAGACACTGTAATGATTATAGCATGCTGCTATGAGTAGTACATCAATCAGATATTTCAACATAAGTACCACTCAATGATTATAGCATGCTGCTATGAGTGGCACATCAATCAGATATTTCAACATAAGTACCACTCATAGACACTGTAATGATATAGCATGCTGCTATGCGTAGTACATCAATCAGATATTTCAACATAAGTACCACTCATAGACACTGTAATGATTATAGCATGCTGCTATGAGTAATACATCAATCAGATATTTCAACATAAGTACCACTCATAGACACTGTAATGATTATAGCATGCTGCTATGAGTGGCACATCAATCAGATATTTCAACATAAGTACTACTCATAGACACTGTAATGATTATAGCATGCTGCTATGAGTAATACATCAATCAGATATTTCAACATAAGTACCACTCATAGACACTGTAATGATATAGCATGCTGCTATGCGTAGTACATCAATCAGATATTTCAACATAAGTACCACTCATAGACACTGTAATGATTATAGCATGCTGCTATGAGTAGTACATCAATCAGATATTTCAACATAAGTACCACTCATAGACACTGTAATGATTAAAGCATGCTTCTATGAGTAGTACAATCAGATATTTCAACATAAGTACCACTCATAGACACTGTAATGATTATAGCATGCTGCTATGAGTAGTACATCAATCAGATATTTCAACATAAGTACCACTCATAGACACTGTAATGATATAGCATGCTGCTATGCGTAGTACATCAATCAGATATTTCAACATAAGTACCACTCATAGACACTGTAATGATTATAGCACACTGCTATGCGTAGTACATCAATCAGATATTTCAACATAAGTACCACTCATAGACACTGTAATGATTAAAGCATGCTTCTATGAGTAGTACAATCAGATATTTCAACATAAGTACCACTCATAGACACTGTAATGATTATAGCATGCTGCTATGAGTAGTACATCAATCAGATATTTCAACATAAGTACCACTCAATGATTATAGCATGCTGCTATGAGTGGCACATCAATCAGATATTTCAACATAAGTACCACTCATAGACACTGCAATGATATAGCACACTGCTATGCGTAGTACATCAATCAGATATTTCAACATAAGTACCACTCATAGACACTGTAATGATTAAAGCATGCTTCTATGAGTAGTACAATCAGATATTTCAACATAAGTACCACTCATAGACACTGTAATGATTATAGCATGCTGCTATGAGTGGCACATCAATCAGATATTTCAACATAAGTACCACTCATAGACACTGCAATGATATAGCACACTGCTATGAGTAGTACAATCAGATATTTCAACATAAGTACCACTCATAGACACTGCAATGATATAGCACACTGCTATGAGTAGTACAATCAGATATTTCAACATAAGTACCACTCATAGATACTTTAATGATTATAGCATGCTGCTATGAGTAGTACATCAATTAGATATTTCAACATAAGTAGCACTCATAGACACTGTAATGATTAAAGCATGCTTCTATGAGTAGTACAATCAGATATTTCAACATAAGTACCACTCATAGACACTGTAATGATTATAGCATGCCTGCTATGAGTAGTACAATCAGATATTTCAACATAAGTACCACTCATAGATACTTTAATGATTATAGCATGCCTGCTGAGTAGTACAATCAGATATTTCATCATAGACTGGTCTTCCATGCACACATTTTTACATTATCAGTACAACATGTCTTAACTTTAACCCTCAAATTTGTCCACAAAAATTTCTCATAGAAAATGTCCATCTGCAGATCAAGAAGACTATTTTTTAAACCTTACCCCTGGAACGACTGGCGCGCATTATCGAGCCAACCATTCCAGCGTTAAATTTTCGAAAATAGTCTTCTGATCTGCAAATGGACATTTCTACATCCCACTGCAGAAGCCATTGTTGGCTGATATGAGTGTTAAAAGGCCACAAAGTAGTCATCGCGGCTACAATACAACTCATAAATAACGTAACAAAACAAAAACAGAAACCGATTAGTTAATACAATTTTGATCATGAGGTAAAACATGTTCCGTTGAATATTTTAGGACTATTTAATTAGAAGCCTAATGCTGCCTAATGCTCAGAATTAAAGGCCTAAAATATTAAACAGAATATTTTTTACCTCGTGATCAAAATTGTATTAACTAACCTATTTCTGTTTTTGTTTTGGAAACATATTAAGGTATTTCTGAGCTGTACTGTATAGATAGGTGGTCTTATAATACATGTGGCTATATGATATACCTATTAGACAGGAAAGATTGTGGTTCTTTAACGCTTTCGTGATGAAGCCGGCCAAAACTCGCCTCTGTAGTGGTCTTGGGGAATGTCCATTTGTAGGCCAAGAGAATACTATTTTTGAAAACTTACCACTGGAATGATTGGCTCGATTACCGAGCCAATCATTCCAGTGATAAATTTTCTATAGGAGTCCGTTTGGTCTGTAAATGGACATTTTCTATGAGAAAATTTACATTTTCTTGAACAAATTTAGTCAGTAAAGGGCTAAGGCAGGTCATCTGTTGACCACCTAAGTCAGAAATAACTAATAAGCTACATTATAGGAAGAGATCAGATTTACAAATTTAACATGTTCACTGACAAATCTCTGTCAAAGTAAATCCTATACGATATAAAACGTATTCTGTTGAATATTTTGAATTTAATTTGACTGGAAGTCATTGCTGCCCAAGGCAGCAATGACTTCCAGTCATACTAATTTCAAAATATTCAACATCTTTCCTGTATAATTGCCTTGAAATTGAGATATGAGCAATTAATCGATGAGAGGGTTAAACATACTTACTTTCCTCCTGGCATTAGACACATGGAGGTGAACGGGTATTCATCAAATTCCATGTTCAAAACAGGTCGTCTTCCATTAGTGCTGGGATCATAGACACGTATCTAAGAGAAACAACAATAGCAATACAGTTCATAAATAAGCTAAAATGTTTTCAAAACAAGGATAAAAACATGTTAGTTAATCAAGAAATGTTCTGTTGAATATTTTGAATATAAATGGATTGGAAGAAATTGCTGCTTCAACTAAAGCCATGTCTTCCAATACAAATATGTTTAAAAATACATTTTATTTTGTTTTGGAAACATTAAGTTATTTTTGAGTTGCAGTATACTGGTCAGGTAAGCAAGCATCTCAATGTCAGGTTTGCAGTGGAACTATTTAAACCTTTAACCCTACATAGAAAATGTCCATTGGCAGACCAAGAGACCATTTTTTGAAAATTTACCGCTGGAATGACTGACTCAGTTATCGAGCCAGTTAGTGGTAGTAAATTTTCAACAAGAGGTCCAAGGGGCCTGTATCGCTCACCTAGACTTATTGGCCACTGACATATCCGAACAAAATGAGATGACCACTGGAACTAGATGATATTTCATGAGTTTTGAATCAATCCCCCAAGCGGTTTCGGACATTTTTAAAGACATTTTAAACTAGAGCCGACCTCTAGAGGATCCTTCTGACCAAATTTGGTTGAAATCTATCAAGAAACCAAGAAGATGCCTTTTGACAGTTTTCGGTAAATTGTGCACAAAATCTAAGTTTTTTTATACAAAAAATTAAAATATAAAAAATCTGAATAGAAGTTCTAGAGCCTATGTCGGTATGACCCTTCTAGCCAAATTTGGTTGAAATCTGTTAAGAAACTAAGGAGGAGATGCGTTTTGACAGTTGGGTAAATTTTAAACAAAATCTAAGTTTTTTACCCCAAAATTTTTAATATAAAAAAATCTGAAGAGAAGTTCTAAAGCCTACCTTCATATGATCGTTCTAGCTCAGATTTGGTTGAAATCTGCCAAGAAACTAAGGATGAGTAGCGTTTTAAAGCAATTTGACAATTTCCGGCAAATTTTAAATAGAATCCAAGCTTTTTAGACAAAAAATTGAAATATCAAAAATTTGAATAGATATTCTAGAGCCTATGTCGGTACGACCCTTCTAGCCAAATTTGGTTGAAATCTGTTAAGAAACTAAGGAGGAGATGCGCTTTGACACTTAAACAAAATCTAGGCTTTTTACCCCAAAATTTGAAATATCAAAAACCTGAATATATGTTCTAGAGCCTACCACCATAAGATCGTTCTAGCCAAATTTGGTTGAAATCCGGCAAGCCATTAAGGAGGAGATACATTTTAAAGCAAAAGTTGACGGACAGATGGACAGACAGACGGATGATCAGCATGGCATAAGCTCATTTGGCCATTCTGGCCAGGTGAGCTAAAAATAGTCTTCTCTTGGTCTGCAAATGCACATTTCTCAAGAAATCTGCAAAAGTCGTATTTGGCTGATATGAGGGCTAAAAAGTTAGACTCTTTGGAGGCAAAAATGATGTAATTCCCCACAATCTGAGCATAACACTGTATACGCTGTGATAGCTCCGTCTGTCAATACAGAATAAATGTCACAGAATACCTGTCATACCTGGTGGTATCCTGTACAAGTGACAATTTTTTGCGTTCCTGGAATGAACTCGACACCTGTCACCCAGACAGGTACACGTAAATTCAACCAATCATGGCATACCTGAAACATAGAATTATAAAACCTGTAAGTGCTTCTGGGAAAATATCATATCTTTTTAGGCACAGAAGCTGCGCTATTGAATGCACTCCGTCACCGAATGGAGGAAATGAATGGATTGATGTCATAAATTTGAATGCAGAAATGAATGAAGTTCAATATTATAGTTGACATTTGTTGTCAGTGTTCATACTCAGACTGACCATGGGGAGTTAGAGTTCTTTGACATTTTGATATGACTGTCATTGTTTGGCCAATACGCAGGGTTGGCAGTTTCTTCCGAAGGGTGGGTTTTTCGCGCATCATCTGGACTATCAGTATCCTTGTGAGTTTCTTCCACCATTCTTCCGAAAAAAAATGGAAGAAAGGTGGAAGAAACCCCTTTCATCTAGTTAACCCAACCCTGCCAAAGGGGACTTATGTCTGCAAATTTTTTATCTATTTAACTACAAAATAATGTAACCCTTTCAACATTTGATATGACAAATTCTTTGCCTTCTAAGAAAACATTTATTGAGGAGTTTGAAAGTAATTTGACTGTAAGCTTTTGCTTCATAAGGCAGCAACAGCTTTCAGTAAAATATCAGTTTCACTATATCCAATAGCTTACCTGTATGCTGATTTTAAATTGGTATTTTAGGGATGAAATGATTTAGCAGATTATTGGGTTTAACAAACAATGGAGCACAGAATTTGAATTCATACCGACACTTTAATTTTATATCATGATCTGTATCCATATTTAAATGCGCAGACATCTGCCATATCATACAAAAACTTAAAACCAAGAAAAATTTGGCTGAAAGCTGACATACCACACACCCCCCCCCCCCCCCCCCCCCACCACCCCACCATAGCATGAGAACATCAGGTTTTCAGGACAGACATACAGATGGACGTACCAACGGACGGACCACAAATTTTTTTAAACGTTAACTACATTTTGGGATGCTGTACAATCATCCTGTCCAGTTCCAAACAATTCTCTTTCATACTGAAGGAGTTGCAGCGATAAGATTTTGGGAACAGACGGACATACGGGACAAAAACATAATACTACCACTACGCCTAGTGGGGGTATAATTACTTACATTCTTTGCTCTGAATACAGGCTTGTCAGGTTTGTTGAAGTCCCATATTTTCACATCATTTTCTTTACCTCCAGTTGCAAAGAGGTGCATTTGCTCATGGCTTTGTGATATGCAGTACAGTTCATTGCATGCATCTAGTTCAGAGGTCTGAAACATGTACGGGAATAGGTCAGCAAAGCAAAGACACACAACATTAGAATTCTGCTCATTAAGTAAACACACAACTTTAATGACCAAAATTTGTCTCAGGAATATGTGAATGTCAATTAACAGGCCAAAGGAAGACTATTTTTGAAAATTCACTCCTGGAATAACTGGTAAATTAAAAAAAATAGTCTTCTCTTGGCCTATAAATCGACAATCGTCTGGACTACTGCTAAGGCCAGTTTTGGACAGTTTGACCATATTAACATCCTTACCTATATAATATTATTATTTAACTATTAGGTATCTCACTTACTCGTCCTACACATCAGTAATGATGCTAGGCAGGATATCAAGTCAGGTGATGACAATGGCGACACCAGATCTCTACATGTATATCTAACAGGGATCACAGCACTTTATCAAAGCAAAATTCCCTGATTTCCCCCGAGAAATTTCCAAAATTCCATGAGAAATATTTTCACTTTAACGGGGCTGCTGGGAAGTCAAGAGGTGATTGCAGCAAAGTAACTAAGACACTGATAATATAAACAACAGCGTGGTAGCCTGTGTACAATAATTTTAATACATTCCGTTTTCAGTGACTGGATACAGCTGGGATACATAACACAAGATGCACCTACTGCAAACTGGAAAAATATAAACATCTTGCCTTCTGGGTCACTATCAAATTCGCAGGGTTTTCCCTGAGTCTTTGTGGTTTTTCCCAAATTCCCTGAGTTTTCCCTGACTGGAAAAATGGACACACATTTTCGAGGTTTTCCCTGATTTCCAGAGTGGTTGGGAACCCTGCTAAATCACTGCATTAAGTGATAATAGAGGGATCCATTTCTAGCTTTTCCAGCCAATGGTCATTTCCAGTTTTAGCTATACCCCGCCAATCTCTTAGCTAAGCTCCACCCACACCTCACTTGTGTTAGGATCGATCGATTCCTGAACTCCCTGACTATCAATTTACAGAAAACTATCCAAGTAAGCTCTTGAATATTTTTTAACCTAATTTGACTGGGTGCAGTCGGCAGCATTCTTGAACCGCATCTTCATTAAATAGTAGACATACAATTCGTACAACAACGCTTAGCCTGTCACCAATGATGCATTAGTGATGTACTTATCTACATCATCCTACACGTCATGTAGTTGATCATGACATCATATGATGGATGGATAAGCTGGAAAGATCTATTTCTAGCCAAGCTCCACGCACTGAGATACATGTGTTGGAATCAATTTATATACTTTGAACCCTTAAATACCAGAATCCCAATTTCATGGTAACTTTACAGATAAGCTGTTGAATATTTTGAAAGTAATTTGATTGGGCGTTGTTGCTGCCTTTGGCAGGCCTGTCCCTGATATTAAATAAAATTTCTGCATATGCTTTTTGCAGCACCAGTCAAATTAACAGCTACTAGTCAAATTACTTTCATAATAGTCAATAAAATCTTTATTAAAATGTACATCCATCAAAGACATACAATTCGTACACTTGATGGGCGTCAATTTTCATGATGGAGTTATAATGTGAATATGATTGTATCAAGAAAAGTTTGACGTCAGCTACCTTGTGATGTAATTGATTATGACGTCAGATACATGTACTGAGTGACAGAGCAGATCACTCCATTACATGAATTAAATATCTGTGTGAAATTGCTAAAGTACACAAGCTTCCTTACTTAAACAGAATCAACATTTTAACGCTTAGGCTATACCAATTTTTACAAACCCTCGTAACTTAATTTTTCCAGATGAGGAAAAAAATAATGTTGGAATTTTAAGGCATTATTTTCAACATTCTTTCCATCCAGCAATTTTTCACAGCAAAATCCTTATCACTTGGAATTCCTCAGAATTTTTTGTAACTCTTTGTTCTATGTCGCTTTGTTAACCCTTTAATGGTCAATCCACTCAAAATTGGCTTTACAATGGTCTAAGAAAAGTCCATTTGCTGGCCAAGAGACCATCTTTGAAAATTGACTACTGCAATGGCTGCCTCATTAGTGAGCCAGCCATTTCAGTGGTCAATTAAAAAAAATAGTCTTCTCTTAGACTGCAAATGGACAATCACTAAGAAAACGTTTTTAGATCTTTTTATCAATCTTAACAATTAACGTGATGAAAGGATTAATATTGTTATAGCTTAAAACCGGAGCTGAAATTGTGCATTATTCTGATTTCATTTCCATCACTGATCTTGTGTTTTTGGTGGGAATTTTCGTAAAACAAAATATTGGTCTGGCCTTAGTTCTGATGTTAATATTCTACATGATACCCTGTCAATATCAATGAAACTGGTATACATTTTTCAATGAATTTGGTGGATGATGGACGTTTTGTTCAGTGATGAGTCGAGGTTTTGTGTGGATGTGCCGGATGGTAGGCAATGGGTTTGGCGACGTTTAGGAGTATGGTATAATGCAGCCAACATCACTCAGCACGACAGATTCGGTGACGGCAGTGTCATGATGTGGGCTGGAATCCATGAAAATGGCAAAACAGATCTTATTATGATTCGCGGAAATTTAACGGCTCAACGTTACTGTGAAGAAGTTGTCACCCCTGTTGTCATCCCTTTTATGCAGCATCATGCAGACTATGTTCCAGCAAGATAACGCCCGTTCTCATTCAGCTAGGGTCACCAGTGATTTCCTTGAGGCTAACAACGTTCCGGTGTTGGACTGGCCAGCGCGATCACCGGACCTGTCTCCTATCGAATACGTGTGAGACATTCTTGGCCGTATGGTGCGTGAGAACCATCCACATCTTCACAACGTGCGGGAGCTGGAAGCTGCCCTGCTCCAGGAATGGGATGCGATTCCTCTTCGTGACATCAGGTGCTTAATTCGAAGCATGAGAAAGCGATGTACGGCGGTGGTTAATGCGTGCGGAGGTCACAACCGGTATTGACAGCTCAGTGTCATTATTTAAATTGGACCCTTCCGTTGAATGATGCCGTGTTAAAGGCGCAATGCTAGCATTACAGTAACAAGAGACTGTTGTTCAAATTTGAAAATGACCTATCAATTAAATAATATATTTGAATCAATTTATTGTTTTTGTTAAATAACATTTATACAATCATATTCTGTGTTGCTAAACTTTTTTGCTTCAGTATATATATATATATATATCAATGTTTATTTTCTTTACTTTCGGTAGTTTCATTGCGATTCATTGGTTGCTTTCTATATAGTTATATTTATTAACCAATAATCTTGCGAGAAAGTATGTTCCCGACTTTGGAGAAGAGTATGCAAGAACACTCGCGCATGCGTCCATCTTGGCGACATGCCAGTCTAAAGGCGCAATGCTAGCATTACAGTAACAAGAGACTGTTGTTCAAATTTGAAAATGACCTATCAATTAAATAATATATTTGAATCAATTTATTGTTTTTGTTAAATAACATTTATACAGTCATATTCTCAGTGTTGCTAAACTTTTTTGCTTCAGTATATATATATATATATCAATGTTTATTTTCTTTACTTTCGGTAGTTTCATTGCGATTCATTGGTTGCTTTCTATATAGTTATATTTATTAACCAATAATCTTGCGAGAAAGTATGTTCCCGACTTTGGAGAAGAGTATGCAAGAACACTCGCGCATACGTCCATCTTGGCGACATGCCAGTCTAAATCTGTTGCTTACGTGAATCAAGTGCGATACGCCGCCGTAGCATGGCTAACTATACTGTGTCGGCCTTGATTTGAGGATGCGCTAACAGGAGTTTAGCATTCGCGATGATATAACTCAGTTTCCGAGACAAACATTGTATAATTCGACCAGATTCAGCCTAAACTTGTATTTCTAAAGTTAATCATAACGTTAACTAATGACGAGGCAATGATCAATAGCCATAAACCTCCCCTTCCCTTATAGGAGAATTTAGATTTACAAGAGAGTCTGTTACGAGCAATATGTCGACGACCATTAATACCCCGTGTACACATTGCGAGTTTCCGACTAGTGTCCAAACTCAAAACTCAAGTCCGTGTAACAGTTTATTATTATACCGGAAGAAGGAAGCTGCTAACGCATGTGCGCATCGCTATCTTTTAGAATTTGACAGATCAACATGACATTTTCACGATAAAATACATAAACTAAAACATTCAATACACACATTGCTGTCGGACAAAAGGACGGGTCCCAAATTTATTGTGCCTGTCAACAATCTATTTACTACCGGACATTGATCGTGACCGGCACCCTATTTCCAGGCTTCCACTCCGATGTCAATATTCTATATTCAGCAAATTTGTTGACAAATGAACACCAGTTCATGATCCTTTAACTTAATTTTCAAATTATAAAATTCTGACATTAGAACGGTAAGGGTTAAAGAGTTAACTCAAGTTCTATACAGCTCTAATGTCAACTATTGTAGAAACAAGAACGCAGTGCAAATAACAAACTAAACGCTAATATTCTGAAAATTTTGTATATAATTAAGAGTAGACTGTTGCCAGGAGCCTTTTGACTTACAAATTTCTGTGAGAGGTCATTCCACACTCTCACTGTACCAGACTGTACCGCAGTTACATAGCCACTGAAATATAACAACAGCACATTGATACATTATACCAAAACTTACTCGAGACACTTCAGAGTGCCTTTGTTTGCCAACATGATGGTGGTTTAATAAAATAAGAAGAGATTACCTGTCTTAAAGAATCACCACTGTTCATCACCACAATGACCACCATTGATCGGTCGATGACACATCATTGCAAATCGCCACGTTCACCGCTTTCAACTTTTGACTCCACCCCACAACCCACCCCGAGGGGGGGGGGGGAGGAGAGAAATGTAAATGTCCTTTGCACTCCACAATCATACGGGTAACTTACACACCAAATTTGGGTGAATTTCGTCTAACAGTGTCAGAGGAGTTGTATTACAAGCAATTTCATGACCTTTTGACCCAATCCCCATTACCCTGGGGGCGGGGCCAAATGTAAATGTGCTCATCCACACCACCTTAATTTGGATCTCTCACATACTTTGGTTGAATTCCATCCAATGTTTTCGGAGGAGTTGCATTAGAAACAATTTCTTGACACTAGGACCGCACACCCACACACCCCTACGGGTGGGCCGAAATCTAAACGTGCTCATGCACTCCACAGTGATATGGGTAAATTACATACCAAATTTGGTTGAATTTCGTCAAACAGTTTCGGAGGAGTTGTATTACAATTAATTCCTTGACCTTTTGACCCTCATCACCCACCCAAAGGGGGAGGGGCCAAATGTACATGTATCCATCCACTCCAAATTGATATGGGTAACTCACAACCCAAATTTGGTTAAATTCTGTGCAATGGTTTCGGAGTTGTATTATAATCAATTTTTTTTACCTTTTGAACCCCATCCCCCACCCACCCCTGGGGGGGGCGGGACCAAAAGTAAATGAGCTCATGTACTCCACATTGATATGGGTAAATCACATACCAAATTTTGTTGAATTCTGTCCAAGGGTTTCGGAGCAGATGCGTTAAAATCAATTTTCCCATGTTAAAATTTGACCTTTTGACCCCTCCCAATGACGTCTTGCACTCCGCAATCATATGGGTAACTTATACATAAAATTTGGTTGAGTTCCGTCTAACGGTTTCAGAGGAGTTGCTCACACACCATCAAACTCATCCACTCCACAACCAATTCCATCCTTTCGGGGCTCAGCAGCTATTTGAGCCTGTGACCCATGGTGTATGAGTGGAACTCACTACCTCTAGACTATGGGTATCATATGATCAGGTACAAGGGGCCAATATACTGTAATTGAGACAACCATTGAACCAGCATTGATCATGTATACGAAATGCGACACACAAATTCTAGCTAGCCTTAATGCACATCACTCAGAGAGGACGTATGATAACTGGCATTCATTTTGGAAACAATGTTGTTGTATTTATGTAAGCTATTGCTACTCTTCTACCATAGTCACATGGAACACTTCACAGGACATATATGCAACACAACTTCACTCTACCATCTTTCGCAGTAAATTTAATCAAATAAAGATTTTTAAAGATTGATAGTAACGTCCCAAAACAAAAATCATGTACATGTATGTTCTCTATTTCAAGTGTTCAATGACATTGTTTCCAAAATGTAAACAACCAAACTTTCATCTACTGACTTTGTAACAATTATCATATTCATGTGTTAATAGCCAATACAGAATATATTTCAATGGATGAATCCGTTCTGTCAGTCAAGTACATGACATCATAGTCAATTATATCACATGTAGGCTGACGTCACAATCAAGTGACAGAAATACATGAAAATGGAATAATCCATCAGTTGTACGAATTGTATGTCTTTACTAATCAATAAACATTCAATTGAATATTTTGAAACTAATTCGACTGGCTGCTGTTGCTGCCTTTCGACTGGCTGCTGTTGCTGCCATAGGCAGCAACAACACCCAGTCAAATTAGTTTCAAAATATTTGACACGCTAGCTATATAGTTACCATGATATTGGGATTGTGGGAGTTCAGAGTTTGATCGATCCCAACATGGGCAAAGCATGTGCGGAGCTTAGATTGAAATGGGTGGACATAGCAAAAAGTGGATTTATCCATCATAACTCGTACCCGCTTTCTACTGGAATAAGACCACGTAACCGACCACTTCCTATGTCAACATTGTACTCCTCTGTCCACTCTTTCTTCAGGCGAGAATAAACTTGTATAGTGCCACCTTGCAGACCAACACAAAACTGCAAAATTAACGTCACAATATTTAAAATAATTAATATTTCTTTATATCCATCTTATGTATTCAAGAAGTGAAAGATATCTAATATGGTTTGATTGGAATACATTTCAATTCCAAAGCTGTTTATGAGGTCCCATTCATGTTTGCTTGATCAATGCTACTATGGAGGCCATTAATAACATGGTACATCTGTGAAATGAGGGACATTAAAGAATGTACCTTTCCAGAGTAATGCCGTCATATGATGTCATAATCAGCTAAGTGGCGTGTAGGATGATGTCAATCATTACATCATAAATGATTCTATACGGACCGTCTTTAACTCTTAAAAGTCTGACATGTTGTAAAAAATGTCTCCACTATTTAATAAATATGCTGTTGAATATTTTGAAACTAATTTGACTGGGCACTGATGCTGCCAACACGATCGAGGTGTGGGCGGAGCTTAGCTAGAGAATGGCGGGGAATATCTAAAAATGGAAAGGTCCATTCACAATATTATTAACGGGCCCCTCTGGACGACAAGGATTGTATAGCTTTCACAGCTTTGCATAAGACTGAATGAGAATGAATCTGAGGAAGAATTGATTCCCAAACATTAGGATCAGAACCATCTCCTCAGCGATGAAAGAAACCCCTTCAAGAACAATCATTGGGTTTAAAACCATGCTTTCAGATATTCGGAAGGGCTTAGAATTAATGAATCTATATTAGCTGGCTAGATTTTCTGGCCATCCATAAAAAAGATTTTGTTTCCTGCAAACCGGGTGTAGAAAAAAGATTTCAGTAGGGAGGTAGGAAATTTTAATTATTAATTTATTTTAAAGAGGTCATAAATATTTTGTTTCCAGATATTTGACCATATATCAATTAAATATGGTTGTAATTGCCAAATTTGTTATGTTTTTCATGTCACAATTAGCAAAATGGATTCATATTGTATACAAATGGCATTAAAACATTGTAATTTGTATAGTTTGACAAATGTATGCATGCTTTAACATTTATGCTGGGTAGAAAAAAATTATTTTATTCCCGACCGGGTGAAAACAAAGACAAATTTCACCCGGGAGGTTTACAGGAAACGAAACTATTTTTTATTTTTGCCTCATGATCCAGCACAGCTGGTGCTTGAAAGTTTGTCGGTAGTGTCAATTGGGCCATTGTATCCATGAGCTACATATACACGCCGAGAATAGTCTTGCATGGTTTTCACAGGGGTTCTGTAACGTAAACCAGGCTATATTGACTGATATTTATGCAGTGAATTATATACATACATGTATATGGTGCCTTGATAAGCCTATTTTAATTTCCTACAAGACGTAAAAAATATAACAAATGCAGAGAGAAATGACTATACACTTTAAATTATTCTCTGATTCCAGAATTTTAGATCCGTCATAAAATTTTCGTGATTTTCCAATTATTATTTATATGTATGGAAAAAATCATGATTTAAAACAAGTCATTGCAAGCAATACAAATCCCCTTGATTCCCGCTTTTGTTGAAAGGAAATGTAATGAATTTGGGCAATTCCCATGCCTGCTCCATATAAACATTTTCTCTACAAAATGAAATTTTCCTGAACAAATTTATGTTAATAGTTTAAAATGAAGTGGATGCACATTTGAAGGCTAGAAGTCTGCTCGGTACATTATATTTTTTTTTATATTTGCATTTGCACTGTGCGGTACTTAGATACTCGTGATTATTCAAAAGGAGTTCCATGCGCTGAAGGCTGGCATTGCATTTGGCAGAAACGACTTTCTATATAAACTCTTTAATATATTCAGTGGATTTTTCACTAGGGCCATGATGGCAGAATATTTTTTGTTTGTATATATTAACTTACAGTCTATTACATGGAGTATAAAACAAGCAGTGGAGCTTCTAAGCGCAAGTGATTAAGTTTGCAGGAGTGTGCTGAAGCATGCGGTTAAGCATGCATGAGGTTGTGGGAGCACATGTCTATGAGTGCATGAGATTGCGGGAGCATGTTGTTAAGGGTGCCGGAGGTTAAAGGAGCACGCGGTTAAGCGTGCGCAAGGTTGTGGGATCATGTGGTTAAGCATAGCTGAGGTCGTGGGAGCATGCAGTTAAGTGTGCATGAGGTTGCGGGAGCCAACTTGGGTTTAGGATCATTGTCTATTTCGTATAAGTTTCTCCTCCAGGCCTAGTCCAACCACCCTATAAATCTTCAAGGCAATCCGATAAACGGTAATGGAGTTAATGTTCGGAAACCAATTTTCAAGATGGCGGCCATCTTGGATTTCGGATCATTGTCAATTTTGATAATTTTCTTACCCATACCTAGTCCACCCACCCTATCAAGTTTCAATTGGATCCGATAAACGTTAACAGAGTTATTATCCGGAAATCAATTTTCAAGACGCTCGCCGGTGGCGGATCATCGTCGCTTTGGATATGTTTCTTCTTCAGATCATCCTATCAAGTTTCAAAGTGATCTGATAAACGGTAGCGGAGTTATGTGCGGAAACCAATTTTCAAGATGGCTGGTGGCCATCTTGGATTTCAAAATCGTTGATTTTGATAGGTTTCTTCCTCAGACCTAGTCCAATCATCCTATGAAGTTTTAAAGCGATCTGATAATCGGTAGCAGAGTTATCGTGCGGAATAAACGAAATCAAGGATTTCTTTTTTCACGAGAGTTGATACTTACCTCCCTAATACTTTTTGATATTGCTAAATATCGGCTTTCACTCAATAAAACACTCAGATTAAAACAGTTAGGTGCCCCTACTGGGCAGGGAGTCAGAGTGTAGTCCGGCGGATGCCAGCCCCACCACCGCACATGCGCAGACTAGCACTTCCTCTGACTAATTTATTGGCTGACACACATGCAACTATTAAGAGCCTGAAGACCGAGCCTCTGTGGGGTGGAGAGGCCGGGTCCGTATCTAGGGAGGTAAGTATCAACTCTCTCGTGAAAAAAGAAATCCTTGATTTCGTTTATTTCACTTCAAGAGTATACTTACCTCCCTAATACTTTTTGATATTGCCAGAATTCGACAGGGAATTCGGCGGGAGGGAGGCGAGGTCAAAAGACCAGCTCTTCCCTATACGCTTTTCCGCGTTTAAGGCACTTAAACTTCTGAAACTGTGTGAAACACAGTCAGGATTTGACAAACCATCGGATAACACAAACCGATGTATGAGATATGACTGAATGTCATATGCGCTCCCCCCCCCCTCCTGGGAGGAAGACTCGAATGACCTCAATGTCCCATACACTCTCTTACGTAAAAGTGCCATGTACTATAGGACAGAGACGAAAAAGCTCCATTTTCGCATACTCTCAATAATGAACCACATAAACACACAAACCATCACCATTTTAATAACAACGGGTAACGTAACAATACAATCAACAATGGACAACACATGAACAAGACTGACCTTGTTGACTTGGCTGCTGACATCATCTTCCCAGTGGTGAAGACTGATGCAGTCCCAAAAAGTGGTTGTTTCCATTAATTAATTGTGAAATATATAAGCAATGAGGAAACCTCATCAAAAAATGTACACCTAGGCGAGAGGATTAGAGGTGTCACGGAGATAATTGTCTGTAAAACTTGACTCACAGTGCCACTGAGCAACCGACATAATGTCATCCACGGGGACCCCATTAAATAGGGCAGTGGATGTCACTACGCCGCGGACACTGTGAGCCTTGGCTATGTCAACCTGCTTCCCGGTGGCTGATTTATGACAAAACTGAATACATTCTACAATCCACCTGGAATTGGTGTCCTTAGACGCCCTGCCATGGGGTTCAATATATGACAACCATAACGCTGACTGGTCGGTCCGCCACTCCGATGTACATTGTTTGTACCGGAGCAGCGCCCGGACGGGACACCATGCTTTAGAATTAGGATCATATCTAGTTAAAGCTGGCAAAAAAAAGGTTGACCTGGATATTTCAAAGACTGATTCTTAGCCAAGAAATTAATCCTAGGTAGCAGCTTAAGGCCTTCCCCTGTAACCACAAAACGGTCTTCCTCGGTTGATAAGGCATGAATTTCAGTCCTACGCCTAGCCGAGGCCACAGCAATTAAAAATACAGTTTTAAGAGTTAACAGTTTCATAGAAATGGAACTAAGTGGTTCAAAAGGCGTATCTCCTAGTACCTGAAGCACTAGAGATAAACTCCAAGATGGAATCACTGGGGGATTCCTTGGTCTTAGATTGCCCATGCATTTAATTAATACATTTAATGTACTTACTTCATCACTCCCCCTATTAGCCAAGCAAGTGTAGTAACTTAACTACGTATAAAAGGTTACTCACCCAACAGAGGTCTTGAATCGGCCAGTGGAACCAGCGGCAGATGTGCACGGTTCAGGTTCCAAGGTACGACTGCCGGCCATCCGTAGAAACGGCGGGAATCAGCTAGCGCGGCAGCCGCGAAACCCGAACTGCGGAATTGCGGGATACCGCCAGCACCACACTCTCCCCCGTTTATAAAAACATGCTTGTTTAATTAAAAATCTTATCTTTTAATTAAAAATCTTATCTAAAAATCTACTCTTTTAAAAATCTGCACACCATAAAAACACACAGGCATTGACGCTCAACTGCCAAAGGTAGCATCAGAAATTGCCAATTAAAAAAATATAGGTGTCGATCCATCTAGAAGGAAGGAGCGGTTAATAATAAAACAGATGGATAGATCAACAGCTGCCGGACGAGGGCCAGTGTCACAGATTTAAAAATAGCATAGCATCCTAACTAAAATTAAGGACAGTGGTTTTCCACCACCGCAGAAAACTGACAGAATTGACGGAATTGCCGAATTGATAAAGAAGTAATAAAAATAATCTCACATGAATTTAGTTGGAGTGTTATCTGAAATTAACTTATGTGAGATTCGAGGAAACTTATGAATATTGCAAATTTTTTAATTTAATGAATATTTTTAACCTTAACATTTATGATATACCTCTTATATAATTGAAACTGATCTGAATCCACAAATTTAGGAAATCCGGAAAACCACTATCCCTATCACAATAAAGATATCTGAATGAAGCTAAGCGGAACGGATAATACAGCAGAAGAAAGAAACATATGAATTTGCGCTATGACTAACGCGCCAATTACTTCGCGCATTATGGAATGGTAAGCGCAAGAAATGCATCTGTACGATTTATGCAGTCTTTGCTCAATGCATATTATAAATATGCTGTCATATGCAAGACTTCTGCATTATAGAGTAATGCACATTATAAATATGCCTGAGTTATGCATTATAGAGTAATAATGCATCATTGCATCATTTTAACATGTAATTGCTACACGTTTAATAAATGAAATACCTAGGTATGGCAATATATAATATGTTGGCCTAATATAAAATATCTGAACTGACCTATGTAGAATTAATATACCTGGGCTATCCTATAAAATATCTGTGCTGACCTACTAAAACTACATATAATATATTTGAGCTACCCTATAAAATATCTGAGCTGACAAATGTAGAACTGGCATTAAATAGCTAACCTATACAGGATTTCACTATACATAGATGAGTTTGCATCATAACATATGATGCATATACTTATAAAAGCGTGTACATGGATTTAATCCATATACACATAACAGAGAGCATTATTATGACCACACGTCATGACGGACAATAATTGCAGTTAACAATACAATGCGTATGATTAATGTGTAACAATTTACACATCATTTGACAACGCATATCTGTAATGTGCGATCAAGAAATGCGTAAATATAACCACGCATTACTACGCGCAATTATTCACGCGTCATTTGAAAAAACGCGTAATTATAATAACGTGTTCTGTGAGTCATACAGCGATGGACCCCTGTTGGTTTTTGGTATCTCACGGAGTATTATTGCTGGAAAAAGCCACTATGTGCTTATGTGTCCAACTAATTTAGTGTCCCAAAACTTACAAAAAATAGAACATCACGATTTTGCTGTTGCTGAAACTAAAGCTAAGATGGAAACGGAACATAAGCCAATGATTATACATGTTTTCCGGACAAGTTGAATGTCTTCAGTGTCATGCAGCATATTAAAATTTGAAGTCATAATTTCATATCATCTGGATTACAGTAATTCTTTTAATGTTGAATTACTGTTACCATTGTACATTATCACATTACTATTGTAGTACTGTACTACGACCGAAAAGCTAACTGCAGTCCGCAACAATACCATGACCAAATGAATCCGTAATAAGACGAAACCAGAGGAACGTTTATTCAGGTGGACAAGTAGGGTCCATGAAGACTTATATAGTCTAATTCACGAATGCTTAAAGATCATTCTAATACATTTCATAATCTAGGAACCTGTTAGGAAGACGGCACTGCCTTCCTGTTCGACTCTGAATGGTGTGAGTTTGGAGTTGGTCATCTCTAGGAGATGTGTGATGTATTTCCCCTCGGACCTGACACCTCATGCGCCTAGGGGAAAAAGTGTGATGCGGTTCCCCTCGGACCTGACACCTCATGCGCCTAGGGGACGTGTTATGCGTTTCTCCTCGGACCTGACACCTCATGCGCCTAGGAGAGTGATGCTGTGTTTGTGGGACGGGTAAAACAGAGTCGATATCCAGGTCATCTGTCAAAACAGCATCTAGATCATTATGCAGAATTGATGAGGATGGATCAATACCATATGGAATGGTTTCATCCGAATCCTCTTCAAAAATGGAAGCACGGTTATCATCAGATAACCTAAGGCCATTATCGGGGGATAATAAGTCATCATCATCGCCATGATCTTCAGAGCTTATAGCACGTCTCATTCGCAATATCCAGAGAGGTAAATCACGATCTCTGCACAGCTTTAATCTATCATGGTGAACAACTAGTTCCCGGCGTTGGTTTTTGATACCAAACAGTGCTTCTGACAACTTTTTATAAATAATAAATGGACCAGTCCAAGGAGGTTGTAATTTACTGGACTGGCCTATTTTAGTTGCAGAATTAGCAAGATAAACTACATCACCAACATGATAGGCATGCTCATGCAAACGTAGATCATACTCTTTTTTCTGGCGCTTCTGAGCCATTTTAAGATTATCCCGTGCTATCTCATGAGTTTCATGCAACGTTTGCTGTAACTGTTGGACGAAGTCACTGGCATCTGAAGGGGCATTCTCTGTAGTCGCAGACACAGGGCATTTGCACATTATGTCAATAGGCTGTAGTACTTCTCGACCAAGCATCATCATGTTGGGAGTATACCCCGTCTGTCGGCTTACAGTAGATCGTATAGCTCCAGCGATGAAAGGAATACACTTGTCCCAATCTTTCTGTCTGTCATGCTCTTGCAGGTAACACCGTATACACTGCAAGACAGTACGGTTTATACGTTCAATCTGTCCATTCGAACATGGTCTATAAGCTGTGGTGCGTGTTTTTGAAATCTCCAGTAGATGGCACAGTTCCTTAAATAGGTTGCTCTCAAAGTTACGACCCTGGTCGGTGTGTAAGAAATATGAACAGCCAAATGTGGTGACAAAACGCTCCACATACGTTTTGGCTACCAGTTCTGCCCCTTGTTCAGGGAGCGCATAGCACTCAATCCATTTAGTGAACTGATCTATGATCATCAACACGTATCTATTTCCCAGTGTAGATGTGATAAAGGGGCCCAAAATGTCCATATGTACCCGTTCCAAGGGAAACCCAGCATGGAACTCGCCCAGAGCAGCTCTAGGTCGGATGGAAGCTTTTTTGCTACAGCTACAAATCCGACAGGATTTCACATACGCCACCACATCACGAGAGTATCCGTGCCAGATATACTTAGCCTTCACTCTCTCTAATGTCTTCTGCTCACCCATGTGACTGGCAAGCTTGGAATCATGACAATTTTCCAAAACCAGCTTCTGGAGAGACTTTGGGACTACCAGCAGATTCCGTGTGGTATTTGCTTCTACCCAGAGATAGTGCAAAATGCTATCGACAAAAATCAATTGATCACAACGAGCCCACCAAAACTTGACAGCTGGACTAGCTAAATATAGCTCCGCGTCAGAAGGTGTGTGTGACTGCTCAATCCATGATACAACTGTCTTCAGATCAGGATCCTCCAACTGACGCTCCCTTAGATTTTCCGAAGAGAATGCGTCTAACCAGTTTGACCTTCCGATAACCTGGTCTGTTTGGGGGACACCATTCAGCAGTCCATCTGGATCGTCGCTGTCTGTGTCGCTGTCTGATAGGTCATTATTACTCAGTTGAAGGGCCCTTATGGTTTGAAAAGCCAAAGGAATTACATCATCAACATCTTGTTCAAATTGAGACCATTGCTGCTGAAGCTTGGTACAATATTTGCACCCACCACATGGTAACGAACTAAGAGATTGGCCAGCTTTATAACAGTGGCAAGGTGAAAAATCACTTGGAACTCGTGATAGACCATCAGCATTAGAGTGCTGTTTACCGGGCCTGTACTGCATCGTCATATTATATTGGGACAGTTCTTCTAGCCATCTAGCTAGTTGTCCTTCGATGTGCTTGAAACTGAGCAGCCACGTGAGACTGTGATGGTCAGTCCGCACAATAAATGACCGTCCTAGCAAGTACATACGGTACTGCCTAGTAAATGCTACCACGGCCAGCAACTCTTTGCATGTAACACAATATTTACGCTGAGCCGGTGTCAACGTTCGGCTCGCAAAACCAATAAGCACCTCTTTCCCATTCTGAATTTGGGATAACTCTGCACCAATAGCCGCCTCTGAAGCATCCGTATCCAGTATGAAGGTACCATCCGGTGTCGGATAACCTAACACTGCAGGGTTGGCCATAGCACCCTGAAGTGTTTCGAAAGCTACCTGATGCTTTAGAGTCCAGTCATACTCTACTTTGGAACTGGTAAGTGCAGAGAGAGGAGCAGAAATACCAGCAAAACCCTGTATGTGCTCTCGGTGGTAATTCATGAACCCTAGGAAAGATTCCAGCTCTTTCCTGGTCTTAGGAACAGGCCAATTAGCGACGCTTTCCATATTGTTTGGCTTAACAGCGATTCCCTTATCACTCACCAACTTACCTAAGAAACAGAGTTCTGTACGGAACAAATTACACTTCTTAGGTTTTAATTTAAGGTTGTGCAACAGGAATCGGGAAAGGACAGTTTTCAAGTTGGTCATATGACTGTCAAAGTCAGTCCCTGTCACTACCACGTCATCTAAATACGCAAGACACTCGCACCAGTTAAGACCTTGCAATACCAGCTGAACAACCCTCTGAAAGGTAGCCGGGCTGTTGCACGTACCAAATGGCATCCGGACAAATTCAAAAAGCCCATATCTTGTGATAAATGCGAGCTTGTGGCGGTCCTCTGGGTCAACCTCGACCTGCCAATACCCAGCTGCCATATCAAGTGTGCTGATGAACTTAGCACCATCAAGTGCATCCAGACATGTCTCAATGTTTGGTAGGGGGTAAAGGTCTTTGCGAGTTATACTGTTCAGAGCTCGAAAATCAACGCAGTACCTCACGGTACCGTCTTTCTTCCGAACTAATACCGGGGCTGACGACCACTCAGATTTTGACGGAACTATGATACCTTTCTCTAACATTTCCGCAAGGTGTTTCTCTTCCTCATTCTCAAAACCAAGAGGAGTTCGTCTAAGTTTAGAACGAACAGGTTGTGCATTACCTGTGTCAACCTTATGTCTTATCCCCTTGAACAAACCCAAATCAAGATCATCTTTTGCAAATGCATCCTGATACTCGATTAACATGGATTCAACTTGCGAAGACTGCGTCTCCGATAAACCCGATGTCGACCTCTCATACAGCTCCTGTAAGAACACAGGGAGGTCCACCTCAGTGGCTGTAGAAGTCTGTAAACCGTCCTGGTTTATGGGATTACCAGCAAGTTGAAATTCTGTTCTAGGGTCTAAAACCTCCTCAATTTCTGTGACAATACCAAGGTTGTGGTCTTGTTCCAGAGTAATATATTGGGCCGACAGGTTCCTTAACAAAATAGGAATCTGCGAATCTTTGGCAGTGGCCACTGTATGAGGTGTTACCAGACCCTCCAGTTTAGATGAGGGCTGGAGCACAACATCATTCTGTACCTCCCGATCCAGAACACCTGTGGTCTTCACGGCCTCAAAAGGACCAACGACCACTTTCTGCTTCAATGTTACCCGAGCTACTTGGGCTTCCTTCCCATGAGCTCTCAACATTGAGGCTTGAATCGGTTCTCCATTAATTGTCAGACACAGTCTAGTCAGATCAATGGTGGCCTTGTGTGCCTTCAAGAAATCCAGGCCTAATATAATCGGATCATTAATATTGGCAAGAAGTACTGGCCAGTTGAACATCATAGAGCCTAATGCAATTGTGACTGGCTCAACACTTTCCGCAGGGATAACATTGTCTCTACCTGCACCTTTCAATGCAATAGACTCCAACCTCTTTAAAGGGTAAGGTAATTTATTTGCAAAGAAATTGCCAATTACTGTCACTTGTGCCGCAGTGTCCACCACTGCATCAACGGGAACACCATTTACTTTAATGGGAATGACTAGTGTCATAGGGTCACGATTAAACTCATACATGCGAACATCATATGATCGCACAGGCGAAGATCTCGGTGAAGCAGAAGGTGATGGCGACCGTGTACGCCTCGGCTCTGGACACTCACGGGAAAAATGCCCCTCTAAATTGCAATTAAAGCACTTTCCCGATCTGAGAGGAGGAGAAGGGGAACGCGATGGAACGACCTTCCCTCTTGGAGGAGACCGACCTCGACCGAATTGACCAGATATAAGATTCAAAATCTTAGCCACATCTACCTTCATATCCGCCATATCCTTCCTAAGTCCTTCGACATCTTTCTCCAATTTATCTATCCTGCTTGGAGCCGTTATGCCTCTCAACTGCTCAGGATTATCTGCCTCCATCAACCCAGAAGCATCGTCCGGAAAACGGACCTTTCGAACCTCAGGTCTTCTGGAACCCATGATCAATCTTTGATTATGGATAGCTGCATTGACCATTTGTACAGCCTCCTCCAGGGTGCTCGGATCTTTATCCATAGCTATCAGAGCGGCTCGTTTATGCTCAACACCCCGTAGGAATGCATCAATGGCAATAGTCTCGCCCAAACTCTCTGAGGCATCAGGGTAACCATCTAAAGTGAGCTCCTGAATGATGTCTGCAAATTCTTCTAAAGAGTTACCCTCTTGTCGAATATCTTGCATCTTTTTTCTGATGATGTGGGGCAGATCTTTCTTCCCGAATCGCAACTTTAATTTGTCACATAAACTAAAGTAATCATTCTGGACTTGCCCAGAACAGATGCAGTAAAACTTTAAGGCCTTGTCCCTTAAAGCTGAGATGAGCATGTCTAATTTATACATATCAGACCAACGGTACCTTGAAGCAGTATGCTCAAACTGTATGAAAAATGGTTTCCACTCACATTTTCCATCAAAAGTTGACATTTTAGGTGGAGGAGGACCATCAGAGTAGCTTCTACGACCGGGGGATGACATTCTAGAGTCATTGTACGAAGAGCCATCCCAGTAAGCTCTACGAACTGGTGATGACGTCCTAGTGTCATGGTGAGAAACTGATCGCGACTCCCTCTTAGGTTCTCTAGGGGTATATACCCCTCCTAGGAGCCAGGTTATCAACTAGGGTATGATCACCCCTTTGTTGACTAGTTGAGCTAAGGAGTGCCTTGTATTTGATACCTTGAGCTAACAGTTCCATGTTCAGTCTAGCTACCTTCTCTTCCAGGGATTCTTCCCTTGGGTGTGAGTCGACCCCACCAACAGCGCCTTCATCATTGATGTCGAATACGACTTCCCCAGCATGGAGCAATCGTGCAAGGATTGTAGCTGTGGCAGGCAGATCAGTATCTGCCTTAATGTCGGCCAGGGATATGAAACCTCCTCTGGACTCACGAAAATTTACTATGCCAGCAGCTCGAACTTTACCAATATTATGGAGTGCACTAAGTTCCTCCACGGTTGCAGTGTTAATACACAAAGGTTTCGTCATTATGGGTCACCGGTTGATTTATACCAAGGAAGCGAAATTAATATCCGCTAAAAAAGTAATATCACCTACTGAAATAAGTCGTAAGCGTATGCTTACTGAAATATATAAATCACTGAGTAGTGATGGTGGTGCAACTCCGGAGAACGTCTAAATGAATCTTCCGAAGCCAAACCAAATTCAGTAACGTACCTGCATGCAAACCATCCTTCAGAAACTCGAAAGTATAATGATAACGGACGCGTTTACGTGCACTAGATTTTTTACGGAGTATTAACTCTACACTGCATTTGATGGTGTGTACACCAATATCTGCATTAATTTTCTCAATTCTATCATTGAGAAGAGAGAGTTGGTCATGCAGTTGCAGCTCTTGGTCTTTGAAGGAACAGGGATTCAAATGGTGAAGTTGCTCATTATACAGGACCAGAGAATACGCCGGGATATCGATAAATTTCACCGTTTGGCCGTAATGCCTTACTATGTCTATCGCACGTTGATAGTGTTGGCAAATGCGGTCTACCGCGAGTTCATCATCGGCTGTCCTTAAATAGACAAAACCGTCGCCTCATTTCTCGGTAAGGTCGCACATTCCGGCCCAGATATAGAAAACGATCCGGTGAAATTTCTGAACGGCGCTGGCTATTCTCGACTGCAGAATATTGACCAAGTCTTGTGTAGTACCACCGCTTTTACACCAATACTCAACAAACCCAGTTTGATCAGCTCTTTTCAAAATGAAACCTTTACTTGTACCCAACAAAATCGCTTTGTGGGTAAAGGACTGATCCAACGAAAACTGGGTGCGAGCCAAAAACTCCTCAGATTTAACTTGAAAAGAAGGCATAAGCTGAGTAGTGTTTTAACGGAGTAACTAGCAATGTGATTATGAACTTTTTGAATTAATAATAACAAGAAAAAACCCCAAAACAAATAGTGTTCAGCGTAATTAGTAAACCTAATATTACAATTGAAACATATTTGCTAATTAGAAGGGAGATTACCCTCTAATGTTCAAAAAGTTAATAATAATGATAATAATAACAACAAAAGTGATTTATATCACTTCTTTATTTCAAATAATTCTGAAATAAACAAAGAAATTGAACTGTAATTAACATATAAAGAAATATCGAAAAACCGACGGTTAAATTACAGCTCAGAATCGCGTACATATGACACTGAAGACAACTAACAATAACAATCCAGAAACTATAGGGTTGTCATTCCACGGAATACTGACATAGATGATAGGAACTAAGCACGAAAATATACCTCAATTCATTACAGTTCAAATAAATAACATTGAATCTTGAATTTATGACGTATATGACGTATGTATGTAAGGTATATTAATCTATATACCCGACATTTGCATGCTATAGTATAAATAAATAATATATATTTAACTATAACTCACCTATCATCTGTGATTGTTAAATCCTACAAAAATAACTATCAAATAATCAAAATGGCGGCCAGAGTCTGTAAAATTGACGTTCGGGCAGGACTAGAGTAGTCTTTATATTTCCGAGAATTCTATCTTTTTTAACAGCAAAATCGTGAGTAGAATTTAGAAATAACTAATAACAATTTTTTATTTAGGGCCCAAAGTACTCCTGACACCATTTGTAGTAACTTAACTACGTATAAAAGGTTACTCACCCAACAGAGGTCTTGAATCGGCCAGTGGAACCAGCGGCAGATGTGCACGGTTCAGGTTCCAAGGTACGACTGCCGGGCGTCCGTAGAAACGGCGGGAATCAGCTAGCCCGGCAGCCGCGAAACCCGAACTGCGGAATTGCGGGATACCGCCAGCACCACACAAGGGATAACAGTCATTAAAGCTGATTTATAACCAGCAATAGAGTTAGGCTTGAGGCTATAGGCATCATACAGGTGACAGAGGAAATCAGCTACTACCTGAATAGATGAATCCATTGGATCAATACATCTTTTTGAGCACCACTCTGCAAATCTGTTGATTTTATAATTATATGCTCTGGAGGTTGACCCCCTCCTGGCTTTGGCCATAAACATGGCTGCTTGCTCAGAAAAGCCCTCCTTAATTCTAGATTCCTTGACAACATCCACGCAGTCAATCGGAACATTGACGGATTGTTGTGAAGGGCCTTGCCCTGGAAGATAATGTCGTCCATCAGAGGCAGAGGAACCGGATTGCAGACCAGAAGGTCCAGCAGATCCGTATACCATGATCGGCTTGGCCAATCTGGGGCGATCAGAAGCACTTGGCACTCCTCCTGTCTGATTTTCTGAAGAATTTTTGGAATCAGGATTGCTGGAGGGAATGCGTATGCATACATTCCCACCCAGCTGATAGCTAACGCATCTGTTGCGAAAGCGCTTGGATCTGGAATCGGAGACATACGTCGTCATCTTCGCATTCTTCTTCGTTGCGAACAAATCCATGTTGGGTTTCCCCCAATGGTCGAACAGACGATCCGCCACACATTGATTTAGTTGCCATTCCGTCGGTAAAACACTCATCCTTCGGCTCAATGAGTCTGCTAGCAGATTTAACCTTCCCGGAATATGAACTTCTTTCAAGGTAATCCTGTGATCCAGGCACCAACAAAGCAGTCTCCATGTCATCATACAGAGACTGGGCGACTTCGTTCCACCCTGGCGGTTTATGTAAGTCACAACTGTTGAGTTGTCTGAACGAATAAGAACAATCTTGCCCTGAACTTTCTGTAAGAAATGTTCCAGGCCCAGGACTACTGCTCTTAACTCCAGTAGATTGATATGTTCCTTTGACTGTTCCAGATTCCAAAGCCCTGATATCATGGATTCTTCCAGGCAAGCTCCCCCACCCCTCCATCGAGGCATCTGTATACACAGTCACCTGAGGGTGGGGAGGGGTTAGCATAACCCCCCACCAAGAGATTCTCTGTCTTCAACCACCATTGCAGGTGGTGAATTAGAGGCGCCAACACTGACACGTTCGAGTCCAGCGAACCTGTACTCTGGGTCCATTGTGTCATGAGAAATAACTGGATCGGCCGCCTGCGTAAGGCGGCCTGAGGAATGACTGGTTCCAAAGAAACCATCAACCCCAGCATCCTAAAGTAAACCCGTGCCAGGACATGACGACTGTCGCACACTGACTGTATTACTGAGATGAGTCTCTGAACCCTCTCCTGAGTAGGATAAAGATATCCTGTCTCTAGATCGAAGAACATGCCCAGGTAAACAAACTTCTGGGATGGAGTCAGCTCTGATTTTTGGAAATTGATTATCTAGCTCAAGTCTGTGAGAGTCTTTAAAACAATCTCCAGATTGGCCGATAAACTTTCCTGGGTGTGTGCTTTTAACAGCCAGTCGTCTATGTACGTGTGGACTGCTATGCTTCTCCTGCGGAGGTATGCGGTGATTGCAAGAACCACACAGGTGAAAACCCGAGGAGCCGTGGAAATTCCGAAGGGTAACACCCTGAATTCCCACTGTCTGCCCTGGAATGCAAATCTCCTCGCTATGGGGATGTGGAAATAAGCATCCTTCCAATCTATTGAAGCTGTCCACATTCCCTTCTCCAACCCCGCCAACACCGAGCACACAGTCTCCATCTTGAAACTGGGCGTCTCTATGAACTTGTTCAACGGCTTGAGGTTGAGAATAGGTCTCCACCCTCCGGTGTTTTTTGTTACTAAGAACACGGTTGAATAGAAGCCAGGACACTTTTGTGCCGGCTGAATTGCTCCTTTTTGTATGAGGGAGTTTATCTCCTCCTCGATACACAACCTTTGCTCTGGATCTCTCGGATTTGGAGTCCAGATTGGCACCAGAGACAGCCGCGATGGCGGGCCTGTCATCCAATCGGGATGATACCCGACTGAAAGCCATCGCAAGACTAAATGGTCCTGAGTTAACCGCTCCCACTCTTGCATGTGGTCGGCCAACCGGCCTCCCACCGGTCCACCTAGGGACCTTCTCCAGAAACACCGGAGTGGTTCTCACCGCGGTAACCGGCCCATCAGGCACGATTACCACGACCAGATCCTCGCGCGCCACGCCCAGCACCGCACGCACCTCAGTGCGCGGGTGGCTGCCTGCGCCTGAGGAGCCTGCGCCCCCCCCCTCACTGCTGGCCGAATCGCACGCGGCCGAGGCCAACGCTGCGACGGTGGCTGGCCTCTGACCGGGCCACCACCACCTCGAGCCTGCAGGGGATGATACGCAGGGGGTGTCGCGCAAACGCGCTCCCTACGGAGCACTTCAGCGCCCTCTGGTTATTGACCAGAGTAACCATCCCCTGGAGGTGCCTACATCCCTCACCTCCAGAGACCAGGACCTGTCATAGGCGTACGCAGTAGCCTATTGTACAGGTCCTGGGATGGGCACAGGTTGTCCAAGGCAAACGTGCGCCTCGCCCGGACACTCCTGGTCACCGCCCGAGTCATACAGTCCAGAGCCAGGTTGATACCATCCTGGATGGCTCTCTGGACTGTGACCGGGCTCGGTTGGCGCGATGCGGATGCTGTTACTACCCCCTGTAACAGCTGGGAGATGTGGGACAGAGCCGCAATAGAAGCTCTCCCACTCTCCTCCGCATCACGGCATTTGCCGAACGCAACGCGTTCAAGCACAAAGCTCCCATGTCAGAACGGGAGCCTGGCCGCGCATCCTCAGCCAAAGCCGCGTGGTCATCCACGCTAGGCTTGGGCACCACACCGTAGCTCTGGTACTCCACAGGCACGATGCGGCAGCGCCTTGCTACCTCGCGAGACGCCCATTCGCCTTAATGGACGTCTCCGCTGCCGCGAACATATCCACGATATGCTCTGCTAACGGCAGAGATTGCATAGGGCTAGCAGTAGCCTTACCAGCTAACCACGGCCTGTGGTCACGCTGGCTAGCCGACTGCTCCACGGGCAGGTCTGGCCTAACACTTATCAGCCATTGACAAGCGTCAGACCAATCCTCCTCCGTGGATAACTGCGAGTGCTCTACAAGACGGGGAACACCCCCTCTAATGGGGTCACCTCTGAATCCTCGAAAACTGGTAACGGCCTACGGAACGGTGATTCAGAGGTGGGGATTACCTGCTCCGAAGCAGATGATGAGGACAACAAAGGATTTGGTCCAGGAAGCATGCCACGAAGCAACTCTGGAACCAAATCCTTGATTGTCCTCTTCATCTCTCCCAAAATCTCACTACGGAAGGCCTCCATGTCCACCGCGGATGAGGCCTTCCTCTTACCCTTCTTACTTACACCCTCTCTTTTCTGCTTCCTCTCCTCCTCCACCACCTTGTCCTTTGCCTGCAAGCATAAAAACTCGGCCATTAGCTCGCCCCCCCCCCCAATGCTTACATACCTCACAATTGAGCAATGGCCCACAGGGGCTACAATGAAGAGGTGAGGGATGAATTTCTCCTTAAGAAACCGTCCACAGGACGAGCACCCAGGTCTCTGAAACAGGACAAAGGACGAGGACAATGAGTAATTTTGTTACGGTTAGAAACTCAAAACCAAAATAAAAGTGAGGGAAATTGATCATAAAGATCACTATCATCTGAAACCAGCGTTGGACAAACTTTAAATGTTAATAAAGAGCAAGGCTGATTATGACGTCATTAATCCCATGACAGAAATTAAATCGATCCGAAACAAACATCCAGGTGTAAGAACGAATTGTATTCATAACCAGAATATCTACAGAATATTCAGACTACACAACCATCAGATACACAATGATAACAATGGCAATTACAGTTAATTTTCCTAAATAATTAACATCACCTCATATCATTAATTAAATACCTGACACTTTGTATAGACAAACCATTCAACGTGATGAACTGGAGCACTCCACCAAGACTACGCCTCTTAACTCTCTCCACCTTAGGGGAAGGAATTAGATCAAGAGGGCAAAGTGAGAAGACCTTTATACTAGGCCTCCGACTCACTGGCCTAGAATTTTTTGGTTAGATAACCTAACAGTATTAGTAGGAAATGGAACCTTGGTGGAGAGAAACAAAACCTCTGATGCTGTGATGTCCATTACATATCCAGACAGATACCTGTGGACATAAACACAAAGAGAGATTAGTATTATACAGCACCATGTTGAAATAAAACAACTAAAACAGGCGCTTATCACGGTAAACGTGAGTCCCGGAAACACATTACACCGGGAAAAACTCGCTAAAATATACTAGAAGTCACCTGATGGATGGATCCTGAGCCATCCTCCGGCGAAGCCACTCTTTCAGACATGATAAACAGGTGATTAACTTCTAATATAACAGATTAAATGACTTTGAAACAAGTGAAAAGTGTAAATCACAAAAACATGTGTTTACTCTCTGCCAATAAATTAGCAAAGAGGAAGTGCTAGTCTGCGCATGCGCGGTGGTGGGGCTGGCATCCGCCGGACTACACGCTGACTCCCTGCCCAGTAGGGGCACCTAACTGTTTTAATCTGAGTGTTTTATTGAGTGAAAGCCGATATTTAGCAATATCAAAAAGTATTAGGGAGGTAAGTATACTCTTGAAGTGAAAACCACTCTGCCGCCCGCCCGTAAATGCTATCACATAATACGCCGCCATCTTTTGTGCGGTGTACTATGGACGAAAACTAAAAGAACATGAATTCGACATCCGTCTTATGACTATAAAGATATGCTCCAAATTTGGGTGAGATCCGCTTAATCTAACAGAAGTTATTGCACGGAAACCAATTATTCATGTACATACTTACATACATACATGTACATAAGTACTTATTTACATTACTATATCCCCTTGAACTTCGTTTTCGAGGGGTTAAAAATAAGTATTCATGAATAAATTTAAAAAACATCACCCAAGATTACATGCTACATCTATCTCTCTGTAAGTGTTCCTCTCAATGTAATTGGCTACGTTTCTCTGCCTGTGACTTCAGTAATTATAACACTTTGTAATTTGTGTGCTTCAAGCAATGGGCCTTTCCACTGTATCCATCCATCATATGACATCATAATGAGCTACGTGATGTAAAGAATGACATCACAATCAATGACATAATGAATGATGTAGATAAGTATGTCACGAACACATAGTTGAAGATGGACTATGCATGGTTGTATGAATTGTATGTCTTTACTATTTAATAAAGATCCTGTTGAATATTTTGAAACTAATCTGACCGGGCACCGTTGTTGCTGTAGGCAGCAACAGCACCCAGTCAAATTAGTTACAAAATATTCAACAGCTTAACTGTATAGTTTTCAGGGTATTTGGGCATCGATCAATCCCAACACGGCGAAGTGTGGGTGGAGGTTAGCTAGTGATGGGTTTGGTATAGCTAAAACTGGAAAGATCCATTAGATTTCTTCACAACCCCACCCCCCCCCCCCCAAAACCCCAATTTTATAAATATGCTAAATTGCTACGTGCAAATTCTCCCTTTGGACCATGGTCTGACATAGCTATGGACATGATGGAGGCAAGATCCTTGATATGCTTAGCATATCTAATTTTTATCACATGAATAAGAATGCATACTGATTTGTGATAATTATTTGATTACTTTTGCGCAACCACATCTAGTGAGACTGGTACTGGAGGGATCTGATCTGTCACTCAAGTACCTGATCTCATAATCAAAATATGTCATTTATTACCCGACATCACAATAGGCTTATCTGATATTATCGAATATTGCGATTTTTTTCAGCCATGATTATTTACGATGCAATTTTGAAAACCCCCGAAATATCGGCAAAATTTTATTGTTTTCTGCCTATTAAAAAAATATGATAGCTAAATGACACATTATACACGCTTTAGCAAGCAAGATGAACTATCTGAGATGTTTCTGAAGGCTAACTATTATTAGTAAACGGGTACATGTACTCGGTAAATGCGGATCGATCTAAAGTACAGTACTAATAGTACATTATTCAGAGTCCAAACCACGGGACGGCCCTCGCTCTAAATATGGAAACTTTGCGCATTCCTAATATCACATGATTTGTATATTTCCACAAAGATGACATGAAATGCCAAATTTTTGATTCATTTTTTATGTAATATACGATGATTACAACAGAATACGCAATATTTAGGCTGTCCAATATAATAATTTCACTCCCATAACGATGGATGTCAAGGTGTAAGGTGGCAAGAATTTTTACCAGCAAATTGTGTCCTATTTTCGTGTTATTAACAATCGTTTATTAAGCATCTTGGGGACTGGATTTCAACTTTCAACCAATTAGAAGCCACTCCTAAAACTAATATTAGGCTAAAACCGATATGAAAACTCATAGCGAAACCGATATGGCTACATAAGCCATTGAAGTCATACAATAAGATAGCCTATACGATAGATTGAAGGAAATGTCAATTTCCCTTTCTCCGAGATCTAACAATACTCACCATTCTGTTACTTCTGATATACAGCTGGCCTTGACAGCGGCTCTAGGATTATAGACTTAGAAAGCGTTACCGACTCCTGGGAACCGGGTACTCGGCTCCCAACTGCCGAGCACCCGTTTACCATAGAGCTCATATTGTTTGCATAGCCACCAAACAAGAGAAAACTATGGCTTGCCTCCGTGGGGCTGGGAGGCTGGGTCCGTAACAGAATGGTGAGTATTGTTAGATCTCGGAGAAAGGGAAATTGACATTTCCTTCATTCTCCTTCGATCAATACTCACCATTCTGTTACTTCTGATATACACCAGATTTGATCAGTAACCTGGTGGGAAGGGGCAAGCCATAAATGCCAATTTTGCCCCTTGGAGAAAGATTTTAGACTTCAAACTTGACTAACGGAGACCTAAAAGGACCGTCAAGTTTACGGAACCGAATCACATTCGCATCACCGCCCCCCACCCCCCCCCCTTTTTCCTCCTAAGAAAAGGGAGAGAACTCACGAACATGTATCTCGCCTGAAACACAAATATGCCAAGAGGGTTAACTGCTCCCTGCATATTCCATGTATTAGCCTGGGAATGAGCATGAATATATATGATGAATGAACATGATACACATCCATAATACAAAAAACTCTCACTATTGAATTACCGTATGACAATTGGACTCCAGACGTACCGCCTCCAACCATTCACTGGTTTGGCCATCAGTGACACAATCTGGTTGTCATCCTCTCGCTTGACCATGCCTGCTTTAGGTTCTTTTCTTACCCAAGTGAAAAAAGGGTGAAGAGCAGTGTGGTCACTAACTATCGTTTCAAAACAGCTAAAGCGAGTGGATTGGCTGAGTCTGACACATCCCTCATATAGTAATCCGTAAATGAGGACTCACAGTGCCATTGTGCAACGGCCATGATGTCCTCTAATGGAACACAATTGTAAAGGGCGGTCGAGGCGGCTATTCCTCTGACATCGTGTGCCCTTACGCCTTGCACCTGGTGCCCAGTCGCCATCTCGTGAGTAGTCTGAATGCATTCGACCACCCAACGAGAGATAGTATCCATGGATGCGGCGCCATAAGGCTTTTTATGGCAGATCCACAGATGTCTATCGTTCGACCGTAACGAGTCAGTCCATTTCTTGTACTTAGTCAAAGCACGGACCGGGCACCAGACACTGGCATCACGATCAAACCTAGTTAACTTCGGTATAATGATCGGTTTGCCGGGATATCTCAAAGATTGGTTCTTTGACATAAACTCTGCTCTTGGCAGAAGACGCAGACCTTCTCCAGGAACAATAAATCGGTCCCTCTCTGCCGAAAGCGCATGGATCTCACTGCGCCTTCTAGCTGAGGAAGCTGCCAATAGAAAGACCGCCTTTAGAGTCAAATGCTTTAGACTAGCCGAATGCAACGGTTCGAAAGGGTGCTTGGCCAGTACATTAAGCACTAAAGATAGACTCCAGGCTGGAATGACTACCGGTTGTCTCAGTCGGAGATTGCTCATTCCCTTCAAAATCACATTTAACTGGGCCACCTCTAGACTATCCCTGTTGGCTAGACAAGGGATAACTGATGCCAAAGCTGACTTGTATCCAGCAACTGTGACGGGAGCTAGTCCTGAAAAGAACAGCTCACAGAGAAAGTCTGCTATTTGCTGAATAGTTGATTGAAAGGTATCAATACCCTTTTCTTCACACCAGTCTGCAAATCTGTTAACCTGGTTGTTATATGACTTGAAGGTTGACCTCCTTCTCGCAGCCGCGATGAAATCAGCAGCCTGTCGAGAAAAGCCTTCCGACGTGGAACGTTGTTTGATAACATCCACGCAGTCAATTTGAACATTTCGGGACGCTCGTGTAGGAAGCGTCCCTTGGCCTGTGAGATTATGTTCGGAATCTCGGGCAACTGCACAGGATTTTCCACCAACAGATCTAGAAGATCCGTGAACCACGCCCTGCTCGGCCAATACGGCGCTATTAGCAGGACCAGACACGGTTCCTCCCTGACCTTCACCAATACCTTCGGTAGAAGAATGGTGGGTGGGTACGCGTAAGCGTGCATCCCTCTCCAGCTTATCGCCAGAGCGTCTGTATCGACGGCATTTGGATCTGGAATCGGCGAGACATATGTCATGATTTGAGCATTTTCCTTTGTGGCGAACAAGTCCACGTTGGGTTTGCCCCAATGCTCGAAGATCCGTCACAGAACCGGAGGGTTGAGGGACCATTCTGTTGGCAGAATTCTCTGTCTGCGAGACAAAGCATCCGCCAGAATGTTCAATCGGCCAGGAATATGAGCTGCTTTCAAAACATCCGAGTAATTCCTGCACCATTGAATCAAGTGCCACACTCTGATACACAGAGTGGGCGACCTGGTCCCGCCTTGGCGATTTATATATGATACTACTGTCGAATTGTCCGACCGTATCAATATCACCTTGCCCCTGATCATCGGAAGGAACTCTTCCAACGCCAGTTCCACTGCCATCATTTCCAACAGATTGATATGCAGCTGACTCTCCGGGAGAGTCCATGTGCCCGAGACCTGGTGTTCTCCCAGGCAGGCACCCCACCCCTCCAGCGATGCATCCGTGTACACGGACAGCTGGGGGTGGGGTAGGTGCAGCGAAACCCCTAGTTGGAGATTCTGACGCTCCTTCCACCATACAAGATGCGACATTATCGGCTCCAAAACTGGTACCCGTTTTGACAGGGGTTCTGTTCTCTGTTTCCACAGAGACATCAGATACAACTGGATAGGCCTTCACATTAGAGCAGCGTACGGGATAACCTGCTCCATGGAGACCATCATGCCCAGCATCTGAAGGAACCGCCTCGCCTGAATGTGGTTTCCCACTCGAAAACTCTTGAGGATGGCTAACAGAGACACCACTCTGGGCTCTGACGGGTACACCCTGCCCTCCTCGAGATCGAATCGCATCCCCAAATAAACGAAATGTTGAGTGGGCGTCAACTCGGATTTCTCCTCGTTGACTATCCAGCCTAGATCTGAAAGTAACCTCAGAGTCAGAGCAGTATCCACGTTCAACCTGGCTGCCGAGTCTGCCTTGATCAGCCAGTCGTCTATGTAGGTGTGTAGCGCCACGTTCTCTTTTCTGAGAAACGCTGTCACCGCAAGGACCACTCTTGTGAAAACCCTCGGAGCTGTCGACAGGCCAAATGGGAGAACAATAAACTCCCATACTTGATTCTGAAACGCAAATCTCAGAAACCTGTGACAACTCCTGTTCATCGGAATGTGGAAATATGCATCTTTCAGATCGATCGATACACACCACATTCCTTTCCTCAATCCCGCCATTACCGACCTCGGCGTTTCCATCTGGAACCGAGGCGTATGGATAAACCAATTTAATGGCCTGAGATTGAGTATGGGTCTCCATCCCCCTGTGCTCTTGGGGACAAGGAACATGTTTGAATAGAAGCCTGGAGTGTTCCGGTTTGCTGGTTTTATTGCTCCCTTCAGAAGCAAACCCGACACTTCCTTTTGAACGGCTTCTAACTTGTCTGGCTCCCTTGGTACGGGTGTCCAGACAGGTGCCAAAGACAGATTTTGTGGTGGAAAGTCCCACCACTCCGGCATGTAACCCTGGGATAACCATCCCAGGACCAGACTGTCTGACGTCACACCTCGCCAGGCCTCGACGAAACGCATGAGCCTTCCACCCACCATAGACGCCTCGACGTCTAACGGGGTTGTCCGGCTCGTAGTCCGCTCCCCCCTCTTTCTTAACGAGAGAGAGAAACCATTTCGTTCTAGGCACGACGGGTATAACTGGCACCGCTGTTCCTGTCGCACAGGCGCGGTCCAGACGGATATGAAGGGAGCTCTCGTACCCTCAGGTACGATCCGGCCCCTTCTGTCCGCCCTTTGAGGACTTACCCTTCCCCTTCCCCTTGCCCTTCCTGCCTCTAGGGCGGTCAGGAGCAAACTTGGGGAGGGTAGGCGCCTCTACAACCTTCCTGGCTTTCTTCGCCGGCGGCGGCTGAGAAAAGCCAGCTGAAGCAGAAGTCGCAACAGGCTTAGCTTTCGCCTTGCCCTTATGCTTCTTCTGCTTCTTTGAAGGTTGTCCCGCTAGCGGTTTCCCTACAGCCCCTAGTGCGTGCGCTTGCCGCACTAGCTCTAGCTGCAGGTTGACCGCTAACCGATTCTGCGCGATACTGGATGTATCCTCTAAGATGGCCCGCGCCTGGCCACCGAAGATGCTAGGCCCTGTCAGGGGCGTCCCAAGAAGACGCTCCCTGACTGCCGTAGCCGGACGCATATGGTCAATGACCATTTGCCTCCTGGATTTAGTCACTCGCGCTTGCACCCTTGCCAATGCGTCCATAGACAGCACCAGGCCGTAATTTACGCACGAAAGCGCCACAGGTGGCACAGGGTGGCCTGCCCCCGCTTCAGCCCACACCGACTGAAGGAGACGATACGAGTGGTTGACAGCGCTCATAGCTGCCCTCACACCCTCATCGCATAGGGACAGGACTTCCTCTTGGTGTACCTGAGCCTTGTCCACAAGTGCCGGACCGGGGCCACCCGCCCCGGCACTCTGAACGCCCAGTACCCATCGGTCATCCTCGGTGACCGACGGGACTACACCATATCTGTCGTATTCCCCCCGCGGAATACGACATCTTGCCCGCACCTCCCTGGAGGCCGCAGGGAGCTGACCCTTGGTCATAAGTTGTTTGCTATAAATAGCCTCCAACAATTCTATGAACCGTGGATCCAGTCCCACCGACTGGATCCGGGCCGCGGGCAAAATCCCCGTCCTGATCGACGCAACCGACGGACGGGGCGCATCTTCATCGGCCGTGGCCGAAACCACAGACGGGTCAACCCTGGCTAGCCATGCCAGAGCCTCTGACCAATCTATCTCCGATGAAGACACACCCGCAAACACGTCACCCGTTGACGTGTTCACGGGCCTGCCAGCCACGGCCTCCCGGCAAGGAGCCACGGCTGACACGCCAGGCACTCCGGTACCACACGGTTCCGCCGCCACCCCATGAAACACTCCGGTCCATGGGGTAGGTCCGCACGGAAAACTGTACGGACCCGTAGCAGTCGCGGAACCGTAGCCAGACACGGGCGCCAACGGCACCCCACGTCCGACTGCCGGACCAGGCGAGATAGGTGAGTACCACGCCCGGCCCGGCCGACCCGTTACCGTGTCGGCTGGTGCCAAACCAACCGTCACGGAACCGGTGCCCGGTACCAGATTAGCCTCAGCCACAGGCGGAGCCGCTGCCCTGGCTTGCGCCAAGCCAGACAAATGGAGGCCGGTTCCGTCCAGGACGGAATCGACCTCCATATTCTCCACCTGCGGCATCACAGGCCGCAGCAACCTCTCCTCCTCGGCCTCCTCGTCTTCGGACTCCGAAGAGTCGTCACTAGACGAGGAAACCGTGGAGCCATCCTGGCGGACGGCTCCCACACCTGACGGACCGGCCACCGCTACTGGACCACCCGGAGGTGGCCGCAGAGAAACAGAACCCGTCTGGCCGGAGCCAGACGGGACTGCCAGGGGTCCGTACAAGACGGCCCCCTCGGAAACCAGTCCAGAACCCTGTCCGAGGACAGGGTCCGTACCAGGCATGGGGAGAAACTGCCCCCCAACCTTTGGTAGCAGGGACGACACCAGCGTGGGCAGAACGCTATGCAGAAAACCCTGCATAGCCGGACCAAACCACGCCGGCGGTGCCATCTCCGCCACCTCCAGCTGGGGACGTGGAGCACCCCCACCGGCCGAACCGGGCGCTCCACGATTTACTCTCGGACCGCCTGACCCCGCGTCAGACCCAGCCAAGTCCTTCTGGGCAAGGAACTTAACCATCATATCCACGGACCACACTGCGCACACATTACACCTATGGTCTAGGTTACAGGGCGAACACCTAAAGCAGACATGGTCCTTAAATACGACTCGTACAAATTTATGGCACTCGTCACATGATGGCGGGGTTGGCTTGGCCTATAAAATAAGCACAAACCTACAATTACAAGCGGAACGAGACCCTGATGGAAGGCAGACAATTAATTTTCAAATAATTTGACTCATAAATTAACCGTATCCCTCCCGCACCCCACCCCGCCACGTTACAACAAAGATCGCATTGATTATGACGACAAGAACGAAGCGGGCATAAAAACACACCCATATTAGATCCTCCAGGATGTGTAACGGCTCCAGGAATCATATCGCATAGCATTCGGGGTATATTTACCAATCAATATAAATTATACTCCCTAACGAAAGCCAAACGATATGTGAAGAAAACAACAAAATGTATAACAAACTGCTGTATCACACGGTAAAACCGCAGACCACGCATCTACTCAAGAATTTTGAAACCACCGATCATTGCAAACCGATCGTGATCGCACGTAAACTTGAACATTCTAAAGTTTCCGGTACCATTTTTAGTACGCAGCACCCAGAACGAGATGCGCGAATTAATGAAAAATTTTCTTCACATAAACATCCGAGCGAACCGGGTGTGACGTCACCCGCTCGGATCCTACGGAGAACGACGTCAGCCGATATTCGTGTTAGAAATACCGTAGCAAACACCTATTTTCATATCTGCCGATCGCCTGTTGGGGTTAAAGAAGGCGATCGTCTGGCATATATCGTTGTTAGCACACGTCCCAGATTCTCTGGGGTCAGAAATCAGGACATGCGACACAGCGAAATTTAGAGACCTAAGTCTTTTAACTATGGATAATAAAGAATGATACAACCTGGTTTTCATCGGCGGTATTCTCCATAGTATCCAGTTAAATCCTCAAGAACGCACAAACTATCACTTCACAGACAAAGACTTAGATTTCTTTAACAAAAGACACTAAAAATCTTCTCCTGCAAAAAGCATGTATTGCTCTTGTTGCTATGCAAACAAGAATGAGCTCTATGGTAAACGGGTACTCGGCAGTTGGGAGCCGAGTACCCGGTTCCCAGGAGTCGGTAAAGCTTTCTAAGTCTATAATCCTAGAGCCGCTGTCAAGGCCAGCTGTATATCAGAAGTAACAGAATGGTGAGTATTGATCGAAGGGGAACGAAATATCGGGATTCACGACAGTATATCGCGCTATCTCCTAGGGCAATATCGTGCATGCCTATATCACAATCAAGTATGTCCGCCATGAATGTGGCAAACGTCTGACAGTAACTGTCTGAATTGCATGGCTCTGTTTTGTTTATTTATAATTTAATAATCATTCTGGTGAATTTTTTAAAAACTACTCTAACTGGAAGAAGGTAACAAAACTCCCAGTCAAGTTAGTTGTAAAGATATTCACCAGCTTACCTGTATATATATAGTTACATTGAAATTGAGATTCTGGGAATTCAGGATTCAAAGCACATAAAATTGATTCAAAATCGAGTACAAAGTGGGCGAAGTTTAGTTACAAATTGGCGGGGCATAGCTAGAAATGGATCGCTGTATCACATCTATTCATTATTTACCTGCTGCTGTGTAGCATCAGTCCATGACATACAGCAGATTTCATTTTCTTTCTTCACAACTGATAATGTGTTCAGATTATTCCAGTCACTTTTCTCAGTGTAAACACCTGAAATAAAACAGGATATACCATTAACATGAGTAGGCATGGGTATCGCGAAAATTACCGTATCGCGATACGATGTGATACAGTTACTGTATCGTGATAATATCGCGATATATTGTGTAATTATTACAGGGAGGTGGCAGATTGAAAATAGCTGCCATTTCAAGATCATTTACCAATCACAATTGTTGCAAGAACTGGCAAGATGTGAATAACAATGAACTCCACCTTCTGAGCCCACTAAATAGTTTTACACATCAAATTCATCGATTGTAAATAGAATACCACTGTACCAGTTAGGGCTGCGCGATATACCGATACCATATTTAAAACCGATATCCTGCAGACGGTTTCATAACCGATTATAAAAAATAAATATCGAAAAACCGAATATGAACATATTTTCGGTTTTTCGTATCAGGATTGTTAAAAATAAAAGATACTAACGAGCATGAAAATCGCAATGAATAATAATGGCCATACTTTCCATTAAGCTATGTTCGGGGCAACTAATAATTGAACGTGGCCCCAATTGCGCATATTGTGTAACTCCATTTTAACTCGCTGTACGCCGAGAGAAATCAAGCAGCGAATTAATTAAATAAATATCCACTCGTCTTTTCTCTGGTAGTTTCAGATAAATTTGCAATATAAAACACAATACTAATGTGGGAATTTGTCATTAAAATTTGTATCGGGGAAAACATTTCTAAACAACGGCATCCATTTTATTTACTTCACCGGCTAATTAACATAATGCAAAGTCGTCCCAACACTAAATCGCCCGAATACATCATAATCTCGGCAATAAATATAATGCTGAATACATTTTGCTGATTAGGATATAATTTTAAACACAATTATTACTCAAACCATTTTTAAAACGTTATCTTCTATACACAATATCATATTAACTTATGAAATTCGCGATCGCAATATTACAGTTAATATTTTCTTCAAGGCATGATTTCGTCCTCGGGCCGAATTGGAAATGAAAGAAGAAAGGGAGATAATTACATCATAATTAATTACGATCGCGTGATTTACGTCTTCGCAACCTGTTTTGCTGATTTATGATTAATTTTGACAAAATAAACGATGTTTATTTAACTGTGCGTAATATTTAGGCGGTCTAATTAATAATTTCACTCCCGCGATGATGGATATTATACGGTATATTAAGCTTTAAAGGCGTAAAACGTTACGAATGTATCAGGGCGTGAGAATACATTCTGTTTTCGTGCTAATTTTTATCATTTAAATTTTTTGTTTCATGTCCATAAAACCGATATTCGGTTAAAACCGATATGAAGTCATATCGAAACCGATATGGGTGTAAGCCAAACCGCGCAGCCCTAGTACCAGTACATATAATCTCATTTCCCAGCTTGTGTTCTTTTTCTGATCGGAGCCCCAATTTCCCCTGTTCAGTTAACAACCTAAACCAGTGTAATATACTACTGAGTACTGATATAAATATAAAATCACCAATTCACCAAGGTTATTATGTTCCAGTGTCACATGGTTTGATTGGTTTCTAAATGTTTTGTCTTGTCAAGGAATTTGTCAATACATGGTAATATAGTGAAATGACTGAGAAGATTACATTACAACCATGTAAAATAGTAAATCCTCAATTTATTAATGCAAAGTCTTTGACACCGAGTGGGACTGAGCAGTAGATGAAAGACAAAAAACAAAGACATTGTCAAATGTTAACTATAGCAACACCCGAAGAATCATTACTCTGAATATTTTTATTGTTGTGATCATGTGAAATAACTGTGATCATGTGACGCAAAAAAATAAATTTTCAAGAATTATTTATCTAAATGTATCTACCATGATTTAAATCTTTTCAAACCAGTTTCGCTAAAATATGTTTGGTAGATAAATATTTAATTATTTATGTGGCCCAAAACTAAAGACTCAGCAAACATTGGTAATCTCATCGAATTCCATGCAGTACATATAGCAACCCCCTATTTTTTGTTCGCATACTCCACACTGGGGTATAATTTACTTTCTGTAAAGCTGACTTGATATCACTGCGTGTATTTACCGCAATTTCGACCCAAGCAAACTCGTACCCTTCCAACTATCGATTTCTCGCAATTATGGGCTGGTTTACGGCTATTTACAGGCAGTATATTACAATTCCAAGTCTTCAAGCAAAATAAAAATGATGACAAAGAATGTATTGTGTCCGTCATCTGTTTTCAACAATTTCCCACCCAGTCACATCGATGTTTGCTGAAAAAATATTTAAAATATAGCGATTTACAGGGCCAGACCTATCAGTCAGAACAAATTTTGTTAGCCAGTTCAGAATTTATTAGCCAGCATATTAGCCTATTTTGGAACTCTCTTAGCCAGATACTGGTTGTCTTAGCCAGACAAGTTTTTTTCTTAATTAGCCTATTTCTGTGTTTTCTTAGCCAAAGCACACTGTACACTACAAATCTGTCAAAATCAAGATCAATTGTATAATAATATATAATTAAAAGAATTGTCTACTAGCAACTGACTGCTGTGTTTGTTATTTTCCCCTATTATTTACCACTGACAAGTTGTTCACTTCTCATCCTTATTCAGATGAAATAAATAAATTGATGCATACGGTGACACAGGAGACCATGTCATGGATCATTTTGATCTGGGCAATGACTCCATCTACCTTGTTCAATGCAGATGCCATTCATCATGAATAATCAAATCAAAGTTGATGGTCAGCATGTACAATATAAGAGTTAGAATTAGATGCTTCATCAGGTGAGTGGGTCTCTGATCAATAAGTAATAAAGATGATCAGAAACATTTAATCATGGCTTGACTGTCATTGTCAAAGAAAACTTGAATCTAGACATTTAAGTTGGGTGCATGTGTATCCGCATCATCGTTATTTACTTCGATAGGTCACTTTTTTCGAACGAAAAATTTGTTTATTTTACTCTGCGATGCCATTTTCTTTCTGTCAAAACTTTTAACCAACCACGGGAGACTGTCCCAAAACGGAAACGTTTCACAAGCTGTATAATCGGGAATTTTCGGTTAATGAGAGTGGAAAGTAGTGAATTCGAAAACAACCGAATGTCATATTTATTTGCAGATTATTTAACTGACATCGGCCGTAAGCAACTTCATTAAAACTTCTACGCATCACCTGTGTTCGCGATGAACAGACAGCGAATAGCAGATTCGTGCCCGCTACAGCAATATCCTCATCGGTGCTCTAGTAAGAAAGACTAGTTCAGGGCTAGTCATAAAACACTATGTGCCCCTAACGTTGTAACATATACCAATATCTCATTGGCTTTTCGCGGAAATAAAACGCCCGTAGTGATTTAATGATTTTCTTTTTGTGACATTCGGTAGGTTTCGGATTCCCTATATTGCAATGTAATGTAGCCTAGTATAACCATAAAGTTTACCCCCTGGCGATAGTCGCGGTAAACTATCGGTATTCAGGTGGGATAACGTTTCGAGTAAGGGTCATAAACATCGTTTCCATACTAAGGGCGCAGTTTACCGTGACTAACTTCAGGTGGCGCTGTTTATAAATTTGGTATTACGTCGTAGTACAGTCTGTCACGTCTTTATATAATTAGTCTATGACTTCGGTTAGACACGGTCGCTAGTTCCAGGTTTACTTGGAAACTACATAAATACGTTCGTGTTTGCAGAAAAGCTGTTCGCCAGCTCCATTTGATGAATTGTGTTAGTATTATTTCGCGTTCGCCATGAAACTCGCCTAGATTTGTTTTTTATTCGCCAGCAGTGAGAATTATTATTTAAGCAAAGAAAAGCTACGTTTCCACTGGCCGAGTTTGTTTAGGTCGAAATCACAGAGATTTTCATTGTATTATTTATAGTAAAATAAGTAAGCAGTAACTCCTTTTGTGAATAGTTTGGCATATTTATCAGAATCTCATGAAATAGTGAAGATTGATGTTTTTCCACAAAAATATCGGTTCACGGCGAATGTATCATGATACGTATTGCAGCTGTATTTGTATCGATTTATATCGATGTATCGGTAATACCACCCATGACTAGTTTCAATTATCCAGTAGGTGAAGATATTTCGGCCAATTGAATAAAACTAATTGCTGACTACGGAACAACTCTGTTAGATAGTTGATAATCTCTGGGGTATCTTTAGATAACAAATGTATGCAAGATTAAAGATCATTGTTAGTTTTTCTTCTAATTTTATTGTTTCGCGATAACTTTAATATCAGCTTTAACTTTAACTCAAATTCCCTTGTTCTTCCTGTAGAAAACCAGTGAGATGTAACCAATATGCTATACTATGTGATTGCTGTGGTGTCTGGATACACTTATGCTGCTCAAAGCTTACCACTGCTGAATATGCAGAACTAGAAAACTCAGAGGTGCCATGGTGGTGCATTAACTGCAATAAAGATTTATTTCCCTATAATCACTATGATGATGATACTAATTTCATGTTAGCTATCCTGGACATAAATGAACGACATAACCACATGTATCAATATACCCACCAAGACACACTTTTTAATCCGTTTAAGCGTAACAAATTCTATCAAAATATTATATCTCACGATGATACTGATAATGAGGAAATTAAATATCTAACACCAGAATGTGACTATATTCTTCAAAAGGAATTTAATGATAATTTAATTAAGAATGTAAATGAAACAATCACATTCTCTCAACTTCATATTAATATCAGGTCTCTACTGAAGAATAACAATAAACTAGGCATGTTTCTAGATGCAAGCTCTCATGAATTTGATCTAATTGGTGTTACTGAGACCTGGCTGAAACCACTCAGCATAGACCAGCACAACACACAGCCACAAGGGGAGGTGGTGTAGGCATCTATGTAAAGGATACCATTCAATATACTATAAGAGAGGATCTGTGCATGATGGAAGCAGATATAGAAGACCTTTTTATTGAAATACTCAGAAGTAAATCAAAAAGCAAAATTGTTGGTGTTATTTATAGAGCCCCAGGAACGGATAATGATAATTTTATCAAAGCTTTCGATAACATTTTGCAAACTATCCAAAAGGAAAACAAGATAGGACACATTATGGGAGATTTCAACATTGATCTACAAAAACAAAACTGCTTTTATACACAAAACCTACTAAACTTAATTGGCTCATATGGCTTCTATCCACTCATAACAAAACCGACTAGAATTACAGAAACAACTGCGACCATCATTGACAATATCTTCACAAATAGCATTGTTGAATGGAAAAATCAATTAGGTATTTTTGTTGCAGACATATCTGATCAATTGCCTATTTACTACCTGGAAAAAACAGAAGTTAAACAAAAATCATTTATAAAAGAAAATCTAATGTGTAGGGACTTTGGAATAGAAAATATTGACAAATTTAAGAACGCTATGTCTGCTATAAACTGGAACTACATTATTGATTGTCAGTCATGTGAAGATGCCTATAACACATTCCATACTGTGTGCACAGATGTATATGATCGTGCCTTTCCACTAAAACAGCTAAACAATTTAAACGAAACCCGACTAAACCATGGCTAACTAGGGGATTGATAGCTGCTTGTCATAAGAAAAGCACACTGTACTTAACATTTATCAAGCACCCTACAAAGTACAATGAATCTCAATATAAAAAATATCGCAACAGACTAAACCAAGTAATCCGGAGAGCCAAAACCAATCATTACCATAATAAATTCATCAATCAGAAAGACAATATCAAAGAAACGTGGAAGTTAATAAAGTCTCTACTGAATAAACAAAACAAGAAATCAGAGACATCAAGATTTATATATAATGACAAAGTTTTAACCAACAACCAAGATATAGCAAATAAATTTAATGAATATTTTATCAACATTGGACCCAGCCTATCGGAAAAAATTAGGAATACCTCTAATACAAATATAGAAGATTATCTGACAGGCAGCTATCAATCCTCAGTTTTTCTAAATCCTACTAACACAGATGAAATCTCAAAAATCTTAATGCAAATCAACCTGAACAAAAGTGCAGGCATTGATAATTTTAAATGGAACATTTTTAAAAACTGTCTCTCACAAATATTAATCCCATTGAACAACATTTGTAATCTTTCCCTGATGCAGGGTATATTCCCATCTCGACTAAAAGTAGCATGGGTGACACCAATATATAAAGCCAAGGACTCTTCTGACTTCACTAATTACCAGCCTGTCTCAGTAATTCCACTATTTTCTAAACTTCTAGAAAGACTTTTCTACAATAGACTGATAAATTTCTTAAATAAATATTCTATTCTCTATAAAGCGCAATATGGTTTTAGACAAAACCACTCCACAATGCTGTCTCTGATAGATATGTTGGAAAAAATAACAAATTCTCTAGAAAACAAAGAACATATTCTCGGCATATTTCTTGATCTTTCTAAGGCTTTTGACACAATTGATCATAAGATTCTAATAAAAAAAATATCTTAATATGGAGTGAGAGGAATTGCCCTAAATTGGATAACAAGTTATTTATCAAACATAGTACAGTGCGTACAATACAATGGAGCTTGCTCTAGCAATGAAAACCTAGTCTGTGGTGTCCCGCAGGGATCAGTACTTGGACCTCTCCTGTTTTTAATATATATGAATGATTTACCCAATGTTTGTCAGCACCTTTCATTAATACTGTTTGCAGATGACACCAATGCTTTTTGCCACAACAAGAATATAGAAACACTATATAAAAATGTAATAAATTGGTTTAAAGTAAATAAATTATCACTGAATGTCGGGAAAACTAATTACATGCTCTTTACAAAATCTAGAAAACTAAAGAAAAATGACTTGCCAAAATTGTACATTGATAATCAGGAAATACAGGAGGCTGAGTTTGCTAAATTCTTAGGTGTCTACCTGGATAAAGATCTAACCTGGGAGAAACATATAGAGATTATAACATCTAAAGTGGCAAGAAACATTGGGATCATGCGACGACTTAAATCATACTTACCACCTAACATACTAAAAACACTCCCACAAATTACTTATTGGAACACTATTTGGACTAATACATATAAAATCAGACTGGCAAGACTAAAATCACTTCAAAAGCAAGCCATTAAACTTTTTACACAAACAGGAGAGGCCCAAAATGTTTACAAGACAGAAAATTTATTAAAACTAGAAGATAGTGGAAATCACCAATTATATACAATAATAAAAGAGTTTTCAAAGGTAATCTACCAAATTCACTGTCTTCTCTCTTTAACCTAAACACTGAAATACACGCATACAACACCAGATCTAGACACAACTTTCACACAGAATACAATAGAATGGAAATCTCAAAACAAAAACCATCCTTTCAAGCTACAAAACTGTGGAATAACACAGACAGTGTGTTCACACGTACACGGATTATTAGTCAAAATTCCTACAAACATTATTAAACAAATGTTCATTAATAAGTACTAAATCGAGTAATTGGACCTCACTCATATATTAGTTACTGCACCTTGATGCGCCCGGACACCATAGCAATTACTAGCAATTCATTATGAAGAACCACCTGTTAACAATATTGATAGTACTGCTCTTGCCTTGCCTCTACACTCCGGTTTGACATATTGTCTACATATAATAAAAGGTACCGGTACTGCTGAATATTCTGGACCTAGTGGAATTTGTGGGAGAATTTTCTGCATAAGGCAGCAATGTCTTCTATTCCAAATGTGTACAGAAGATTACTTACGTCATAACCAAATCAGTTTGTTGCTAGAATCATGTTGGCCATTGTTATCTTTACTGTATCATTAACCATAATCATATTTAATTTAATTTATTTTATTATATTATATTTTATGTGAATGTCTGGCTCCCTGGGTCTTACAGACAACACATCCCAAGGGACATAGCTCCTCTTGCTGGGTGTTTTGAAGAGGACTTGACCGGGGGCTGTGCTTGGCTAAGCCACCAACAACTCTCGGTCGGGTGGCTTTTCTGAATATTCAGCGAGTGTGCAGCTTCTGTGTTAAATCCTGAGTCAAATTGGACCAGCACTCCTCAAGATATACACAGATCCAGAACTTGATCATATCTAAGAGCTCTAAAAAATCCAGCCATGACACACACACTAAGAAATAGACTCGAACACAGATTCACATAGCCGGTTTACTCTCTTTCCTCTAGGGAAAGAAGGTGATAGACAATAATAATAATAATAATAATAGTAGAAACAGGATGAACTCCAGCCCCCACCCCACCCCCCTTCATCCCCTAGCCCATTCCAATGAGTGAAATATGTTACCCACAGTATGAAGAACAATCAAAAACAAGTGAACCATGTTTGTCAAATGTCTTGTCTTTTTCTCTTCTTTTTCTATGTCAAATCCTATATTATTTGTCTGTAGTTATGTATGGTCGAGTTGCTTAAATTCGTGAGTACCGAAATTCGTGAATTTGTTTTTATCGCTCTCGTTCTATGATGTAACGTGGCATGGAACGCATCTACACAGTAGCCACTTTTTGATTGACAATTCTGAACCTTTTGACAAAGTTTTGAGCAAAATGCGGTCAAAACAAGAAACTTTTCATACAATTACTGATGGTAGTGATAAAAATTGCAAGATTCCTTAATGCACTTTCTTAGATTACTTACTTGCACTTATTTAGCACCTAAAATGAGCAATTTTCACAATCCGAAGTTACCACCTGCTTTGGTTACATTTTCCCGCAGCGTCGGATTAGACTGATTGACTGTAGCATGTCTAAATTTTATTGGAGAGGCTCTAGAGGAAGGGGTGGGTGCTTATCAATGATTTACCAAAATGTCAAAATTAACATAAAGTGCACACCTGGTTTTGTTAACGATAGAAATTTTTTTATTCTTCCCTTTATGCCTGCTGAACATGTTTTAAAGACCCTTTACGTTAGTTCATTTCTTCATCTCATTAATATTTATGAATTTCATGTGACGTCACTACCTAACGAAACCGCCATCCATTTGGGGTTTTTTCTTCTCTTCAAATGTATAAACTGCTTTTATAGTTTATACATTCATTTGTAGGACTAATTTATGGGTTAAAACGGGGAAAATTAGCAGTTGAAACATTCAACAAACCTATACCTTGATATTTAAGGATTTACAAGCATGTACCAGACAGCTGAAGATGCATAATCACCAATTCACGAAATTTGGTACCGCTATTTCACACATAAGCTGGCGAGGTGGGTCAGTTCAGATGCTTGGAATTTGTTTAAAAATTAAAGTTTTGTGCTGAAACTTTTGCATTTGTATTCGGAAGTGTTATTTTACATTGTGTTAAATTTTTGCGCAGATCTGTTTAAGAGTTTTCTTTCACGAGTGCATTGCTTGCTTAGATTCACGAACTTCGGTACCCATACCATTATCCATTCCATAGTATATAATATATTGTTCAAGTTCAAAGTTGCTTTATTTCATGGTTTTTTCTATACAATAAATACAATCTAAACAGGCAGTCCATCAAAGGCATGGCCTATTGAGTGATGGACTCCTTACACACATTACAACATTTATACATTGACATATATATACGACACACAAGACAGTGGCACAGTAACAAAATGGTGAAAAGCCACCTTGATATGAAAGTCCAGGACTATTTTGGTTTGTTTTGTGGAGTTCGGACATAAACTTTGATATATATGTCATATATACATGTATTTAATACATATATGTCTTCCATTAGGCAGTGGGTGAGTAGGGCTGTCCCTTCTTTGATGTTTACATAGATATATGCCACTATGTGCACAAACATAAAACACACGGCATTCAAACACATATTTATGGCATTAATATTTAAATACACTCATACATATTTGCTTAACTTGACTTAATTAAACATATATTATACATATACTCCCTAATTACATCATTATCTCATTTATTTAAATTTAGTTTGGAGTGGTTTATTATTATATAGGACTTTTGTATGCTACTGAGGGTGGGGGGGGGGGGCAGGGAAGAGCTCATCACTGTAATATAAAGTTGAGATGGTTAGAGTTTGCTAAGAATCAATAGATGCGTTGATCGTTTGTGGGTTATTTAGGTGTAGTAGTAGTGAAAGTAAACTGTGAAGTATGTTTGTGTTTAGACTTCTTACTTCAATTATTAGGTTAGGTTAGTTTATCTATAGTGGTTGTGGTGGTGGTGGAATGTCATTAGGCTTGTATTATTATTAATTAGCAGAGAATCTGTGGCCATCAGGTATAAATATATTAATTTAGTATTTGTCGATCATAGATTCCCTGGCAATCTTCTTAAAGGATTTCAGGTTTAATATGCTATCGCGTATTTTTGTACTGGTGCTGTTCCATAGTTTTGTGGCTGCTATTGTAATTCGTCGTTTTCCTATTTCTGTTCGTGTAAATTGAGTGTGTAAATTGTGTTTTGTCCTAGTGTTGTGTTTGTGGATGTCTGTGCTTAGTGTGAAATTGGAGGCTATGGATTGTGGTAATGTATTGTGGTGAAACTCCTTTACAATGGTGTACATCTGTAGTTTGCCTATGTCCTTTAGTTTTAATAGCTTTTCTGACTTGAATATATTCTGGCCCTTTGCTGGTTTAGAAAAGAGTTTTAGTGCCTTTTTCTGTAGACTTTGTAGTTTTGTTAGGTTGTTTTTGTGTGTATTCGTCCAGATAGCGTTACAGTAGGTGAGATGCGGAAGAACAAGGGTGCAGTATAGAGTTTTAATTGTAGCTGGTGTCATGTAAGGTTTTAGTCTTTGTATGACACCTATGCCTCTTGCCACCTTTGCTGTTACCATCTCGATTTGTTTAGCCCAGGTCAAATGTTTATCCAAATATACTCCCAAGAATTTGGCAAATAGGGCCTCCTCAATTTCTTTTTTGTTTATGTAGATTTTTGGAATCTCATCTTTTTTTAGTTTGAGGTTTGTAAATAACATATAATTTGTTTTGTCAACATTCAGCGATAATTTGTTTATTGAAAACCAGTCAGTAATTTCTTCCATTTCCTTATTTGTTTTTCTGTATAAGGTGTCTATGTTGTCATCGCAGCAAAAAGCATTTGTGTCATCAGCGAACAGTATTAGTGACATGTGCTTGCATATGTTAGGTAGATCATTCATGTAAAGAAGGAACAGCAATGGGCCAAGAATAGATCCCTGAGGAACACCACAAGTTAATTGCCTGTTTTCAGAGCATATTTCATTATATTGTACGCATTGTGTTCTTTTACTTAGGTAGTTCTGGAACCAGGTGAGTGCACTGCCTCTTATACCATAATAGGCAAGTTTTTCTAGTAAGATCTGGTGGTTGATAGTGTCGAAAGCTTTTGAAAGGTCCAAGAAGATGCCTATTATACTTTGGTTTTTTTCCAGTGATTCAATAATTTTTTCTGTCATTTCGGCTATTGCATGCATTGTTGAATGTTTCTCACGAAATCCATATTGCAATTTGTATAAAATTGACTTTTTGTCCAGGTAATTTGTCAGTCGATTGTACATAAGGCGCTCTAGTAACTTGGAGAAAAGTGGAAGTATGGAGACTGGTCTATAGTTTGAGAAGTTAGTAGAATCCTTGGCTTTATAAATTGGTGTAACCCGTGCTATTTTTAGTTTTGATGGGAAAATGCCTTGTGCTAGGGATAAGTTGCAAATGTGACTAAGTGGGATAAGGATATCCATAACACAGGTTTTATAAATGCGCCACTTAAAACCATCGATTCCGGCACTTTTGGCTGGGTTGAGTTTGTTTAGAACGTTAAAGATCTCTTCAGTGCTAGTAGGGTTAACGAAGAATGATGATTGATAGCTGCCTGTTGTCATAATGCCTTATGTCTACTTATGTCAAATCATGTGTAACTTGTATGTTATTCTATGTCAGGGGTCCACAAGTTAATAGGCACAGCCTCCAGTGGACTCCATGTTATCATATTGTAATTTGTAATATTTACCAAGAGAATAAATCAAATCAAATCAAATCAAACTTTAAAGTTTAATCACGGAAACATAGTACACCTTTAACCAATCCTGTCTCTGAGCCAACGAAAACGTTATGAAAGGCTTCTCCCATGTTGTATAGACTTCACAGTCTATAATCTGTTTGAACTGTATATTTGATCAGATATCAGAGCATCACGTCCCGATATAAATAATCATAAAACGTGACTAGATGTATGTAAAGTTATTTATGCATGTGCGTTCACTAATGTCTGATTATGGCTAAGTTCGGGTATGTTGTCGGGGTAAGCGGGGTACCTCGACAACAGTTTATGTATACTTTATTGCTTTTTTATGCCATGACGGCTAATTCATAGAATCGCGATGACGTCATCACACTCAAATTTCCCATAATACCATGGGAGCGACGCCATTTATGGAGGGGCTAATTTAACATAAGCCACAATGAGGCCATTGTGAACATCCTTGTACGGCAACTGGCACTGAAAGCAGAACACGTGGGAAGTTGGTTCACATACATAAACAAGCTACTCATTGAGTATGACCTACCACCAATAGTAGAACTTATCCAGAGCACACCGACCAAGACTGCCTGGAAACCATCTGTATACCGTTGACAACTACTGGAATGGGATACTGCAAGATGAATGTAGTCTGAAAAGCACATTAGCAAATCTTAATGTTAGTATTCTGTCAATTGGAAAGCTCCACCCATCAGTACAAACAGTCGAGGCTGATACAAAGGATGTTAAAAGAAGCGTGATCAAAACACGTCTTATCACTGGAACATACCTGGTTCAAGCTACACTTAGCAAATTCAGTCGGAACGGTGTCACCTCCATATGTCGCCTTTGTCAATCAGCAGAAGAGGACTATTCGCATTTTCTGATGCACTGTGGTGCCTTACATTCACATAGATGACATTATCTGTCAGAACTGAAGGCACTGCTTATAGATGCATTGGGTCCTGCGGTATGGATACACCTCTGTGGAGATGACAACCTCCTACTACAACTCATCATCGACTGTACTGCTCTGACAACTACAGATGCCCTGCCAAATTGCCCTGACCTGCTTCTCAACATTGAACACCTCACTAGAAGACTCTGTTATAATCTACACTGCGATAGGTGCGTCCTTATCAACCTTCTACCATAACAGCGTTGTGTGAAATATTTCATATATCAGCTATATAGGACTTGTACATTGGACCTCTATGCTCGGACTTGCATGTAGGTAACATAGACGAATGGAACACTATTAACCTTACATGTGCCTTAACTAACTAATAAATTAGACTTGTGTGTCAGTAGACTTATACGAACCACTGTACGCGTGTGCTCCTATCAAGAGGAGGATGATCCAAACAACAACAACAACAACAACAACAACAACAACAACAACAACAACAACAACATTACGAGCAATGGGCCATAAAACCTTAATTGCATTTTCTTTACTATCCTGCAATATTCACTCATGATTTGATGTTTTCTGGTACTGGGCCGGTTTATTACAGATACTCAGATACAGGATTTAATGGTTTGAGATTCATGGAAAATGTAAACAATGCATTACTTTGGGTAGTGCTCTTTAGCATGTAGTAAGTTTGCCCCAACTTTAATGGCGGTCGATCTCAAGATGCCCGGATGTGTGAAACTATGAATCAACACAGTACAATTCACAGTAATGAAAAGAACATATATATAAAAAAAACCAAAAAACACCCCAAACAAACATACTCTGGATTACAAACTAACGAATGAAAATGCTTTGATGTCACATGGGTGGTTGACAATTCAGTACAACAAACTCAATCAAATGCAATAATAACAATGAATGTCACAGATGCGACAATACATGTTAGAACAGGTGTCAGGCCTACACAGCCTGCGCATATTTCTGGAAGTGATGTCACAGACAATGATGTGATGGGTCAATGCTTTACCAGCATTGACCCATCTACTTTCACGCTCTTGTACAAGTCTCTCGTGAGACCTATTCTCGAATACTGCAACTTGGCATGGTCGCCAAAATTGAAAAGGCAATCACAGCTATTAGAAAGAGTTCAATGACGAGCAACAAAACTTGTCCCGCAGATCATAGAGTATAGCTACATGGAAAGACTTGAAGTCCTAAATGTAATGTCACTTAAATATAGACGGTTTCGAGATCTAATTGAAACATTCAAGCTCATCAGGGATCTATATAACATTGATAAGGCCTACTTCTTCGAACCATCCAGTATTACACAGACCAGGGGTCATGTTCAAGTTCAACATAACACACAGCAATAAAGATAATCACAAGCACTTTTTCACCAATAGAGTGGTACTACAGTGGAATTCACTGTCAGTTACAATAGCCGAAGCAACAACAGTCTAGCTATCTACTTCAAAGAAAAAACATTCAAATTTGACTGAACAGGCCATACATATATCAGCCCATCACTAAGTCATACTGCAATTCCGCAAATAAAGTTGACTGAGCTAGGAGTAGCCTGTGCATAGACATGAACATGCTCGGTAGCGATTCCAATTACTAGTAGATACATCTCTGCTTCCACATCCGCACTTTGTGTTTGCATGCAGAGACACAAGACACACATAGAGGAGGAGACTTGGATAGCGATGAATGCAGAAAATGAAAACAACAGCAATAAGACAAACCACTGCCTCCACTAGTCAGCATGCAAACAAATGCTAGACGCAGCAGGGTGTAACCATGAGTGTAGGCAGCATACCACAGCTAATGCGGGGAACACCCATCTGCACCACAGCGTTTCCACAAATCAGTGTTAACCCTTGTCAATCTGAGTTCAGAATTCTACATTTCAAATTAAATTAAATTAAAAGATGATCTGCGTTCATTTTCTGGCAAATTTGATGGAGGATGTTGCTGTCATATACGACAGCAACATCATCAGCAAAATTGTTGCAAAATCAAAGTCTTAAACCAACAACAACAGTCCGATCGTTTAAGAATAAACTGGAAGTTTCCTTCAAGGAAGGAACTTATGAATTGGATTGAACAAGCCATACTACAACAAAAACACTGAGACAATAACAAGCCAATGGCTTATGCCTCGTAAAATGATGATGATGATGATGATGATGATGATGATGATGATGATGATGGAGACCACACATCATCGACTGACTGGAATCATCTGCACGAACTTAATGCATCAGAAGCTTGGAACCTCCTACACAAAACATTGATCACAATGAAAGAGCAGTATATCCCTTCATAAAAAAACACACTAAGAAAAAGCACCTCCGGCTTGATCGTACCACAACAGAATCACTAAATAGCAAAAATCGGGCATACAAAAGATACAATGAAACAAAGAAAACCACAGATTACGCCCTTTACAAAATTGTTAGAAACAAAGCGACAGCATCGACAGCACACATCATAAAATCAAAACAGACATTTGAACGTAAAGTAGCAAGTGAAAGCAAGAGAAATCCCAAAGCTTTTTGGAACAATGTCAAGAGTAAAACAGTTCTACGTGAAACAATTAGCAAGCTACGTAACCCAGCTAACGGCACTATGACTACAGATGATAAAGAAAAAGCAAGCATTCTTAACAAACTCTTCTCAAGTATGTTCACGTCAGAAAATCTTCATTCTACACTAATCATTAGCCCCAGAAGCAATGGTATTGTACTAAAAGACACAATAATAACACTTATTGTGATCGAAAATAAATTGAAAGGTCTCAACCCCAATAAAAGCAATGGCCCGGATGAAATACCAGTGACATTATTAAAGGAAGCGGCTAAAGGAATTAGTACACCACTATGCACAATCTTTAACAAGTCTCTGGAAGAAGGCATATTACCTGACATCTGGAAAATGGCAAATGTATATATGGCAAATTGTATACACAAAAGGTTCCAAAAAACGACCCAAGCAACGACAGGCCAATCAGTCTCACCTCTACCTTATGTAAGGTCCTAGAGTCTTATAAAAGAGATAGCATTGTAAATTTTCTGCAAACAGCCAATCTATTCACCAATTGTCAGCATGGATTCAGACATAATAGATCATGTAAAACTCAACTACTAAAATACCTCGAAGATATACCCAGCTAACAATTTTACATTTTTAAAACGTTGTCACAACGTTTCACTTACGTTCTGGCAACGTTGTAATGTTACATTTTAAAAACATAAATTTGTAGACTCCCCTAGACGTTGTAGTAATGTTTTTAATAACGTTATGGTGTGACGTTTCTCCTATCATCCTACAACCTTGTGACATTCCCACAACGTTTTAATAATGCTTCAGATATAACGTTATTCTACGTTTTAATGACGTTGTAGCAATGTTTATTAACAATTTATTAATGTTGTAGTTCATCATATGATATTCCCACACTTTTTTTTAACGTTTCAACCATAGCATTTCGGCAACGTTGTGATTTTACGTTTTAAAAACATAAAATCACAACGTTGCCAAAACGTTATGGTTGCAACCTAGGATCCCAGCCATTTTATAGCCTACTAAGCGAGGCCCCACAGGCCTATCAGAACGTATACCTTGGTGTGGTCTATCATAAGTCCTGACACATTTGATGCCAACAGAGCCAAGCACCGCCAAGGTTAACCTACTAGCTAAAATGCAAAATTTATTCAACACGAAAACAGTGCCTGCCCAATAATTCAATGGTCTGCCTTCGCAGCTGTCAGACCTCCCCAGCGGGCACAGATGTTGTTTTGCAGCTGAATCAATGTTTAAATTATGCCATAACATAATTTTGGCGTTGATTCAATATTGAAGCAATGGCCATTGATTATGACATCATATGATGGATGGATAAACTGGAAAGGTTCATTGTAATCGTGCCTCTAACTAACGTAAATTTGCTTGTTTTGTGAATATTTTATGTTATTTAACCCTAATAGTAACCTGTAGTATGAAAGTTTTGGCTTATTAGTAGTCAATCGAAGATATATTTCTACCCATGCCCCACCAATCTATAGCTAAGCTCTGCCCACACTATGGCCGTGTTGGGATCGATTATAGACCTACACTTTGAACGATGACTTCCCCAAATCCCAGTCTCAAGGGAACTTGACTCAAATGAACCTGTTGATGCAGTATACTTACACTCAAAACAAAATTGAGAAGCTATGGTATTGGTGACAACTTAGTAAGATGGGTAGGAAACTACCTATGTACCAGAAGCCAGAGAGTAAGGATCAATGACACAACATCAGACTGGATTGAGGTGACCAGCGGCGTGCCACAAGGAAGTGTCCTGGGATCTATACTTTTTCTGATATATTCTGATATATATATATATATATATATATATATATATATATATATATATATATATATATATATATATAAATGATATATATATATATATATATATAAATAAATGACCTACCTGATGGAGTAACCTGCAACTGCAAAATATTTGCAAACAGCAAAAACTAGAGCTGGTGAAACACTGATGGGGCCATGCGACCATTGCCACCGAGATTAAACCACATAGTGTCGTCCCAACTATTTGTGTCACCGGTATGTCTGCCCATTATTCCGCTAACCCACAATCCTTCCCATCTGGCACTGACACGGGAAGAAAAATAATAAGAAAAATATCAATAATAGTAAGTGAAAAAGACTAGTTCATCAGGCAGCCCCAGTGTAGCTGAGACTGCATGCCAGGATTATGACATATTCACTACAGTGTGTTGTGTACTTACGCCGCACACGACGTGTTTACAACACAGGGATACACAGCAATTATTTTGTGTGAGACGCAGCTACGCAAGAATATTGCGCAGATGTGTAAGATGACCGTGGTCAGCCTAGGGACTGGGTGCCAATTATAAAAACCATATATAATAAGAATAAGATTTCAAAAATAAACATAATAATGATAAAAATTCTGTTTTCCGCACACCTATTTATAAATCTTGCTGCAAGTTCAGCACCTCGGCAGTAGTGTCCACAAATATCCGCCATAAAATTTCCCCAATGAGTCTGGGTACCTGGACTTGGCAGATGGTCCTCCGTGGCCGAAATGTCATTACTAATAATGCCAAGGTCCGGTATACTGATACTGGAGGAAGGTACGGATGTATCCATTGAAGCGCTGGTGGTGGCGGAAATGATGACTGGTAAAGTGCGAGCTGGTGGTAGTGTGGAACCTGCTGACATCACTGTTGCCATGGAGGTGGTGGTTGTTGTGTGGGCTGCAGGTGGGCCGAGTGTGGTGAAACTGATGAGTGGTCGGTGTGTGGCGGCGAATGATGATGCGGTGCCGGCAGATAGCTTGCAGATTTTGGTTGCCTTAAGTACGTTGCTGGCGGTCATCCTTGGAACTGCACAGATTTCCAGCATAGAGATGCTCCGGCGTAGTCACCGTGTAAACTGCGGGATCTGTAGGAGTACTGCTGCACTGATGTGTGGATGTGTTGCTCTGTGATACGGTGATGATGGTGACTGCTTCCGTAAGGTGGATCTTCTCATCTATTATTAAACTGCATGGAGATATAGATTTATCGGAAATGTCCTGTAACCCTGGTTCGGATATGGTCACTGGTGTAGAAATTACAACTGAAATTGGCTGGCCGATTATGGGTGCTGATGCTGCGATGATGCGTGATGCGGATGGTGGCATTATTGCGGGTGCTGACAGAGTGGAAACTGCAGGCGATGTATGTACCAATACTGCAGGTGCTGCCGGTGCCGTTCATGCTGGTGGTGCCATCGTGGTGGTGACTTGTGCAATGTGATGACTGGGTGCAGGCTGTGCAGCGGAGGCTGGTGCTGTGGGTCTTATGTAATGCGGAGTCAGGTTGTCGCCATTTGGTACATTTAGTTTTAGCCATCTTCCCTGTAGGAAGTACATTAATTGGAAGTCTAGTTTCAAAGCCGCTAGCTAGAACTTCTATGTCCTCACTTTGTTCACCAGACTGTAAGGTTACCACTAACACACGATGCTTTTCCATTAACGAGTGTGTCACTCCATAACGAGTAGCTGTGTATAAGTACTTGCAGTCCGAACAAAATGCGCGTTGGAAAAGATTGACAATTGACATGAAGCATCAAGTCTGAATTGCGGGATAACACATGTTTACACAGCTGTCTGTTATACTGTAAAGCTGTACATGGATACTTCTGAGCTGGTGCTGAATCCTCCGAGCTGTCGGACAGGGCCAAATCTTCATAACTTTCCTAAGCAAATATAATAATAGTTATGAAATAATAAATAAAACAGCAGAATTTGGTTTGTGACATGAAAGTAGCCTAATGCTTGTTCTTCCCTTGTGTCGAGTTTTGACGGGAAGACGAAGTTTCAGTGTGCGCTCTCCTCCTTTTATAGTTTTTGGTGACATCACAGGAGGGCGGATGACCACACCCGAAAGTTTTAGGGTGAGTCGGCCATGCCCTATATGGAAAGTTTTGATTTTAATGTTCCTGGAGTCCGATGATATATTCCTTCCATGTAAAGGAAGTAAATATAAATATAACAAGGAAGGATTGTCACTTTCGTCTCCACTCAAAGGAAAAACAAGTCTCTGATCAATGTTAAAATCTGGAACTACTTACTCCCGCGGAGGTTCACCTTTTAATTAGAGTGATGCGGTTTTTTTCATATTGGATGCTTATAAACTCGCTTGTTCAGATTTCAGGCTGGAATGCCCGATGGGGTGTGGGAGAGCGTGATGACGTCAGCAGTAATTGCCCCGACTCCCCCCCTCTCGCTTCCTCCATCACGATGTGGTAGGTGTGCGTTTGGGCCGTTCTTTTGTTTATAGCTTTTTGATACAATTTACTGGAAATAGAAGTGAAGGTCACGTGGTTTCCTGTAGTGAAAGCACGTGGTTGATCGGAAACATAGGCAATATTTATCTAAATGGCCGTGTATTGATGCTGCAGATTATTCATAGTTGATGTAAAAAACAGAAATATATGTTTTTAATTCTGTTCCTCAGAACAGTGTCCCTGTATGCACATGGTCTTGTTGTCTATAATAGATGTATTCCAGCCCGTGTTGATCTCGTGACTGGAATATGTAGGTAAGAGAATATTTGAAACTCACCATGAGATTATACTGTCAAAGTTTTGATGCTGCTTTATCAGCCCGTGTGCTATTGATTTGTATACGTGGTAGAACAGTCGTGTTCTTAATCAAAATTAAGACGACAGACTGCGGGCATCGTGCTCCCTTAATAATATTGACTGTTATTACTGTGTGGATGATGTGTAAGATTTTAGCTGCTTCTGTACGTCAATTCTGGGGTGGGGGAGTTTGGGGTGGGGGTTGGGGGGGGGGAGTTGGGGATCCGCCATAGTGCATACTATGGGGGGGGGGGGGGAGTGGGGGATCTCCCGTAGCGCGTACTGTATGTGGCTGCAGTGTTGCTCCTTCTTTCCATATGATCAGTTTTCTGTAAACCGGATAAGAAGGTGGTTGATGAAAGTGTTGACTTGTGTTGATGGGGGTAGAGAACTGCTGTAGGGAAGTCGGGGTTGCAGTGTGACACTGGTGTAATGTGGATTGGGCATATCCAGGTTTCCAGGCTGGTGAATGCCAAGTCTGTTGCGGTTGTGGAAAAGTCGAGTTTACGGAAAGCATTGAAGGTTCTGTATCTATGCGGTGTGGAATGTTGCGGAAAAAGGTGTCTAACTTTTTCAATTAAAAACGCTAGCTAGGTGAATGCTACACTTGTTGTTGTTGATGATGAATGTCCGCGTTACACTATTATACAACTGGGTATGTATGCAATGTTCGCGCAAATGTGAATGTACGTATCCAGCCTTGAGGGCAAGTGTGTTCTGTTTGCTTCTGGGTTTCTGTTTCCAGTGTGGTGTTCTGACTGCTCACAGGTGGAGGGGGGGGCGTGGTAGGTTAATGGTGGTCGGGTGCCCTTTTGATGGAGCGTATGGTCATCTCCTGTTACACGACGGTTGGTACTCTGTCATAATAATGCCGTGAATAGTCAAGCCGAGAGTCTGCTGAACAGGCTTCCTCCCTGTATGTACGGGGGGGGGGGGTGGGGTGAGGGGGGGGGGTGAGGGGAGTGGGGTGGGGAAGGGGGGGGGGAGGTTGGGGTGGGGTGAGGGAGGGGGAGTGGTTGCTGCGGTGCAGAATGCCATCTCCTCTGTAACAGCGGACTCTCTCATATCTGAAGAGTGACGGTCAACAGATGATGAGTGGAGTGTGAAATGGACAGGACGAATGATGTCCGAACTTGGTGCATAGACTAGAGACGTGCGTTGGAGATGGGGCAGTGGTGGTGCATTGTGGTTGAGCGATTTGGGGGTATGGCAAGGTATAGTACACCGAGTTGTGCCGTTTTGCGGTTCTTTAAAACAAGCCAAGGCCTCATCCGGCCTCTTCACTTTCATGCTATTTATTACATGTTCCACCTCACAAGAGTTAATCCAGACATTTTGAGGGGCTAACCAGAGCATTATGCACAACGCTAACGAAATGAAAAAAAAATACTACAGTAAGAGCATACGAAAATACGAGACATAGAGACAGGTAGATGAACTTTTAAACATGGGGCTCCTGGAGGTACCACACAGACTCGTAGGTCCACAGAGGTATCCCCGCAAGGGAGGCTCCCGTACACGAGACTTAGCTACTTAACTTAATATAAGTTATTAAACCTCTAAGCTGAAAAGGAAGAAGGTTATCTCAGACAAAAAGTTATGTGCCTCACGCGGGCACTACTACTAGTGCTAGTTTGGGTGAGGAGTATTATCTAGGCGTGGACCGTTGTCGTTGAATCCTTGCGAGAGGCAAGTGCCTCGTGCGGGCCTCCATTTCGGGAAGGTGTTGCCACTGCTTAAAGCGGGAGAAGAATAGTAGGCAAAAATGGGCCCACTCTAATATTTCAACCAAAAATGCTTTGGAAAGGAAAGACCATACCTAGTGAGATTATGACTATAGGGGTGCGTACTGTTTTACGTGAAGACGGGACGGGCGATTCCTGATGGATTCCCTCGTCACCGTCTTATGTGATTCTTAGAGTACTGAATTAGTAGTTGCCGCTTTATTTATGTGGCCTTCTGCTTTGCTTAATTAGCTTGTAGTTGTTTTCTAAACAAGAATTATTTTAGGCCGCAACTGGCTGATATCTACCTAGCTATTAGACACGGCTGTCAGGGAGAACAGATGCCCTAAGACATCAATACTAAAGACAGCGCTCATACATGTTACATAGCAAGATCTCCAAACTGGATAAGAATCCGGACATCCCGCCCCGTAACTACATAAAACGTTACAAGACATGGGTTACTTTTCACAAAAGCATTATTAGACCATTGTTCTATCGTTATGGTGGGGGTAAGAGAGACGAATACCCACAGTAAATATCCTTCCCGCAAGGGCATGGCAGATCTAAATATCATGCCCAGACATTCTAATGGAATTCAGTGGGGGTACGCATCTCGCCCGTCACCGGGTCCTACGGAACTAACCGTTTAACCTGTCATTAGGTTTATATACAAGTTGCCCTGTTTTGCACTGCGGTGCGGGAGGTTAGTTTAGTAAATAAAATAATAATTAATGCATGTGTTCGCAGTGCTTTCCTACATTGGCTTAAAGTGCTAACTACTAAGTATCCAAAGATACATGGGAGTGTGTGTGATACCGCAGCCTGGCCATCACTGCTCGGAAACCCCAACAGTTTCCCAGAGTCGGATCAGCCCATGGTGCGGAGGGGGACATCCAAACAATTAAGAAGCCACAAGGCTGAGTGAAACATGAAGAGAGACAAAATCTTGGAGTTATGAGTCTTACCGGAGTGTGGGTCTAGATTATCGCACTACCGGAAGAGAAGAGTATATTACAGAGTACGTAATGAAGAAAGTGTCTCTAATCATTTTGAACCTATCCTATTGAGCTGAATAGAAAAGGTTAGTCGGTAGCATGCCGGGCTAAACAGAGTTATAGCACGGACAGCGACCTCAGTGAAAAATTGTTGGTGGCGGGAGAAAGTGCTGCATATATAAGTGTTGCTGTATAGTGTTTCCTACGTGCACTGCAGTCCTATATTTTCTATGAATAAGCAAAACATATGAACGGATGGCCACTGGCCATATATATACATAATCTAACCAGAACAATCAATACGGTATCAAATGATCAAGATACATATATATCAGTACAGGTTAACGAACCTACTATAGTGCGGTTAGCAACACATGGAGGAAAATGAGACGAACTATAAACAGATATAGAAATTATAACTATCGGTCCTAAGACCGTTACGGTTCCGTTTAGTCATCGGGACTGTTCTTACGGATGCAATATAATTAACAAAACCTATATAGGGAAATAATTAAACTGTGAAGTATAGTTACTTGAATACTTGGTAGTCATTCTTAAGTTAGGCTACCATGTTACTGAAATTTATATGTCAATCCGTAGTCGACGTGAGCTGATGCGCTCTCCGGAAGCTGGAAAGTTCCCGCATGTTGGTTCCCACAAGCTGTTTTCCGCAAACAAGACTCCCGCAAGAACACTCATGGCAGGAGTATATCACTCAGTGCTGTAAGCCTAATAGAATGTCTAATGAGCAGTCAGCAAAGGATACGATAGTACTACTGTGGTGAATAAAGTTCCTGTACACCGATGGCATGGATGGAAGTTGTAAACAACCCGATCACAAGCGGGGTTTGTCAGAGGCAAACGAAGATACAACACAAAGCTTCACGATGCTGGGTACGTCAGCCCGCTCTGAAGACGCACCGGGCAGAGGTCACTTGCTGCGGTCGAAAGTCAAAAGAACCTACACGATATTAGTGTGTGAATGGTTGAAATACCACTTTTAGGCGTGGCTGGCAGATCCAGCGAGTCATCCATCAAAGAACATCCTGCCTCTACATCTGCAGAATCACATATTCAGGCCATAAAGGCCTCACCGCAAGTTTGTGTTCCGAAGTAGATATTGATATTCGTGAACAGTAATCAGAAAGTTCCAAATTGCTCCCGTAAGTAGGGAGTTACAAAATTGTTTTAGTGCGGTGGGTTGGCTACTGCTAGCTATGGGAGAAGAACAGAAACTGAAGTCATATGCGTAATATCTGTCGATTGCAGCTAGTACAGGTCCAACCTGTTCGGCCCCTGGCCGAGGATTCTCTCGATCACTGGATCGCGTCTCCTTTTATACTCCTCGTGACGTCACAGGTGCAGGCTCCATCCAATCATCGTTCGAGCAACAGCCAATCAGCGCATAGCTAATAATAGCGCAGCCGAATGTTCTAGAGCATTCTAGAAGTTTTGCGTCCACGTGGTTATGACGTCACGGCAATATTTTGAAGATAATCAAGAAGGGTTTTCCGTGTATAACTCAGCCATTTCTCAACCGATTTTGAAATGGTTTACAGATTTAAAAAGCCCGAATTCTGGTCTTGATCAATGCCCGATTTAACGGGAACAGGCAATCAATAAGGATTACAGGGTACACTAAAAGTGCCATCCTATCTTGGTCATAACTACGCGCTCCATCAAAAACAGCATCCCGGCTCGCGCATGCGCATCATGCGTTTTAACGAACTTAGTCGTTTTCGCCACGCTATCTCTCCCATAGGCCCATATATGCTTATGGCTCTACCCAGGGGGGGGGGGGCGTGTTCAGAAAACGAATCCAGGACGGGCGGCGCGTATCCAGCTTAGCTGGTACGGCCGGTATCTGACCGGTCGATCCGAACTACAGTATCCACTAGCTGGATCAACGGTACAAAGCCACTTGGCTCCAGACAAGGAATCTACGGCCTGATCTATTCGTGGTAACTGATGCGCGTCTTTGATGCTAAGATCATTAAGGCAACGGTAGTCTATACAAAACTGCAAAGATCCATCCTTTTTGCCTGCTACTACTATGGGACTGGCCCAGGGGGATGCTGATGGCTCAATTATTCTGGGCTGCAACATGTCCTCTGCCTGTTGGTGTGCCTCCGCTTCCTTATGTATAGGGAGACATCATACCGGTTGTTGAATGGGTCTGTTGTTTCCGGTGTCAATGGAGTGCCGTACGAGATGAGTTTCACCCAGATCCATGTCTCTGGCCGAGAAACTATCACAGTAATTGTAAAGTAATTTCCGTATTTGTTGTTTTTGAGATTGCATCAATCCAACTGTGGCATGCAAATATAAGTCATGGAAATGTTCTGGCAAATCATCAGAAGCTGTTGCTGGTGTAGATGCAGTGGGTGTTGTCTCCAGTGATATCACATCCACCAAATGGCCGCAACAGACTCCCGATTCAAGAGTTATTGGGTCTGCTGTGCCATTGAACATGCGATATGGTATGTGATTCTTGTCAGTGGTGTCCACGATCATGCGGGGACTGGCGCATTGTGAGGTGATCATGTATTCAGGGTCGGGTTCCAGCATGGCTGTGTGAGTGTTGTTTCCTAACTGTGGTGTGGTGGCCCATAAGATTTTCTCCTGTCCTGGCTCAACTGTGGCTGTTGTCGGTAAACTCACTGCACATGGGTCGTACAGTGATGACTCCGGTCCAAGGGGTATCCAATATAATTCTTGTTTTCTGCAGTGTATGACAGCTTCGCTGGCACTGAGGAAATCAGAGCCAAGCAGGGCATCGTTCTGGATAGAGACGATAACAACTCGCTGAATGAATTGCATCTCCTCTATTTGTATTACAAGGTTTACTGTACCAGCCACTGGGACATCAGCTCCCATAGCTGTTTGCAAAAATATGTTTGTAGGCTTAAGGGGTGGCTTCTTATGAGGTTAGATGCTCTCATACAAGCGCTTGTTAATAACGGTGATGGAAGCTCCAGTGTCAATGGTGGCACTGGTTGAAACACAGCTAAACAGACAGGTACACTTATATATTACTTTCCGGTGGACCTGTGGAAGAGTTTCCAATGATACCATTTGTGGAGGTGAAGTGGTGCAGTATCATTCTGTATATAGTCGGTTTGTTTCCGGATTGCTTCCGTGAGTGCAATTGGTGGCTGAGTGTGGAAAGGGCCACAGCTGCTGCGACTGCTTAGGCGGAGACGGAGCTGGGGGTTGCAATGGTGGTGGCATTGTTGCTGGTCACAGGAAAATGCCTTTAATGCCGAAGCGGAGGAAAAGATCTGGCAAAAAGGGCCACTCTTTTGTTCAACAGAAAATGCTAAGTGCTGAAAATCCTAGTGAAGCCACAATTAATGTGATGCACATTGATTTACGTGAAGACGAGATGAATGATTTCCGAAGAATTCCCAGGTCACCGTCTTATGTAGTTCCAAATTTTTCATGATGCCCAGAGATGCACTGCAGGCCGGTATTACAATATATAAATTAATATTATTATTATATTGCAGTGCTTCCTACTTTGGCAGGGGGGTCTACCTAATAAGTATTCGAAGACAGGGGATGGGGGTGGGGTGGGGATGGGGGTGGGGGGGGGGGGGGTGGTGGCGTGTATGTAAATCAGCACTTTGACTATCACCACTCGGAAACCTCCGATAGATTCCCAGGGTCGGATCCAGTCAACGTGTCAATTGGGAAGCCAGACAATTAATAAGCCATATGGCTGGCGGATCGTAGAAAGAGACAATCAATCAATAAATATACGAGGCCCTATAGGTAACTGGCCAATTTTACACACCCTTGCCGGTGCATGGGGCTACATTACCACAACAACCGGAAAAGAGGCATACACTATGCATCGCTAATGGAGAAATTGTCCCTAACCACTTTAAACCTATCCTATCGAGCTGAATAGCCAGGTTTAATCGGTAACATGTCAGGCTCAGACATTTAGAGCATGATCAGCGACCTCAGTGTAAAATTGATGCTGGTGTGAATCATGATGCGGATATATATGTTGTTGTATAGTATTTTCTTGCGTACTGTGGCCTAGAGGTTTATAAATAAACAAAACATATTAACTAGATGGCTACTTGCCATATACACAACTAGCCAATACACAATCTAACGAATACGATGATAATGAATATGATAATTATAAAGTATCACAGGTCACTAGACCTTATGGTGCGGCTAGTTGAAAGCACCCACAGTAAACAAGGATAATATTCACAGTAACAGAAATTATAAAGATGCGGTCATAAGACTGGCAAGGTACCTATTAGTACCATATTTGGAAATAATTATATGTTCAATAGTATAGCTACTTGAGTACCTATTGGTCATCGGTACGGAACAAGTTCACAAGTTACTGAAATTGAGGCTGGCAAGGTACCTATTAGTCATCAGTACCATATTTGGAAATAATTATATGTTCAATAGTATAGCTACTTGAGTACCTATTGGTCATCGGTACGGAACAAGTTCACAAGTTACTGAAATTGAGGCGCTAACATATGAGTAGCGTGAGATGGCATGATCTCTAAGGCTGGAAAGATTTCCGCAGGAAGACATCCGCAGGCAGGTATCCGCAGGCAGGTCTCCACAAGCTGACTTCGCCAGGCAGATCGGATACGAGACACTCTCCGGACAGGTAACGGAACAGTTCAGGAGATGTCCATTAGATAGAGTATTAGAGTCGGAATTAAAATGATACCACCTCCCTCAACTGGCAGCCGTTCGGCGATCTGTGGGCCCCCCCACCCCACCGCCCTCTAAATCCCTGGGGCATAGGGTTGTTGAGACATGTGGTTGGTGTATGCCTCTAGATGGAGATAGAAGCTATGCCCAGGGATTGAGAGGGCGGTGGGGACCACCACGGATCGCCGAATGGCTGCCAGTTGAGGGAGGTAGTATCATTTTAATTCCGACCATACTACTAGTCAAAATGATACCACCTCCCTCAACTGGCAGCCGTTCGGCGATCCGTAGCCCCCATCGCCCTCTCAATCCCTGGGGCATAGGGTTGTTGAGACATGTGGTCGGTGTATGCCTCTTGATGGAGATGGGAGCTGCGGTTCTCCCGAACATTGAAGGCCATGGCGAATAAAAAAATCCTGTGCATACAGACCTGACTGTCTGGGAGACCCTCCTCAGGATACCGGCCAGTGACCGGCCTCTCCCTCTCTCTCTATTGTGACCGGTATCCTGAGGAGGTTTTTCTATCTGTGGGACACTTTTGTACATATCCTACCAATCCTACCCCACCTATCTGCTACCCTACCCTGTTGCTATTCCAGCCGGCTGGTGTGTGTGTCTGTGGTGCTTTGACCCCACACTGGAGGGTGGGGGGGTGGGGTCACGGTGGGTCTTTATCTAACCTGGTCATATTACCCCGCCCTAGTATCTTACCTAGTTTCGAAATTTCAGGTGAGTTCCAGCGAGGTCTTTTGAGCGGATTTGAAGCCCAGTCTGCAGGCTGGGAACACTATGCAATTCAAACTCTATCAACTCTATTGATAGACCCACCACGATACCATTAAAATCTCGACTCTTAGTACTTTTTATTTCTGAGCTTGAATTGTGAAATCGCTGTTACTGCGTTATCTCGAAGTGACGTCAAGATCTAGAGTGAGTCGAGCCTGATAGCGCAGCAAACACATAACTTATCAGCTATTGCATACATGGTCGAGATAGTTAATGCGCTGTATTATAACTCTCGTTATGTGTTATTAGCAAATGGTAAACTTTAAAATCGCAGGTTCAAATCTCGCTATGTGTTATTAGTAAATGGTAAACATGCCTACAATTACTCTTTACCCATTACCCGAGAAGCACGACATCACGTCCAGACCAATTCGCATAGTCACATAAAACCCATGATTGCAGACCACAGACCCTCGACTGGGCCAAAGTCAAGAATAGTAGTTTATTTAGCCCACCTGCTATGCGAACGACCATTTAGAGACAAGCATCCACTATCACATCGACACGATGGACCACCCACAGGTTCCAGGTACTGATCGCTTTGTGATCAACCACACATAATAGGGTCTGAACGCCCATTTAGAGACAGGCATCCACAGTGATATACACCATGATTACTTTGCACAGCTTCGCGATGTTGCAAAGCCGACCTGCTCCAGATGATCGGACAGGCCCGTGCCGAGGAGTGGCAGAAGCGACTCTCCCAAGCAATGAAGACGGGAAGGTTTCCAGCACTTACCAAAGATGATCCTTGGAATCCCCACAAGAAAGCGCAATGGATACATGAGCTTCGTCAGTTGGACGAGGAGGTGACTGCTAGCTTGCAAGCCAAGACTGTAGCGAGGCGGATGGCGGACCATCCACTGGAGCGCTTACCTCCCCTATGCAGGATCACTAAGCGAGTGATGGGGGGGGGGCGGGGTCTGAACCCTTAGCCCGGAGCATGAAGCGAGAAGGCGAACACATTCTCGACCAGCATGAGGCGAAAGGGAGACAGAGGATAGAGGACGCTGGTCAGTATGCTGGACATTCTTCAGAGGTCTAGAAGGAGACCTCACAGGCCAGATCATGCAAAAGATCCAGCAGACTGTCCAGAATGCCTTCTACCTCCGCTACACCCATACCTATCTCATCCATCACATCGAAGACGGTATGGTGATGCTCTTCCACAAGAATGCTCCAGGGAGCCCGTGGCTGAACACGATAGGATCAGCTCAGGACTGGGTGGCAGCAAGAGAGCAAGCCCGCCTCGACACAGACAATATCGATCGACCCAACACCAAGTGGGCTTTCATTCGATCAATCAACGTTGAGGTCAGGGCTGTCATCGACCGCCAACCTCTGCTTGGGACAGCCCCCCCTCCCTCCCAGACTGGCTACGACAGAAGAAGAGTATGACTGCCCTCGACACCTACAGGGGCAACATGTGTCTCTGGAGATGTCTAGCAGTCCACTGAGGAGCGAGAGCTGATAGAAGTACAGCTCCTGCACGAGAGCTTGCCACACAGTTCTATGACAAGACAGTGACAGTACCTGATGTCCGTAAGACCTCGCTGCATCATCTGGACAAGGTAGAGTTCTTTGCCAAGATCAGGATTCGCATGTATGAACCAACTGAAGAGGGCACCTGCCACTTGATCAGGCAAGCGGCTCACTACCGCGACACCATGATCATCAGAGTGTGGGACCACCATGCCTTCTACATCAAAACATCTCCAAGCTGGCACATACACTAGTCTGCAGTCACTGTCAGCAGAAGTGTACACAGGCATGCAATCTTCAACACCACGCTGATCAGTGTACAGGCGGCAAAACAACAATCATGTGTCCTGGCGAGAAGGTTGAGGTGCCACAGTCTGCGTATGAGAAAGCCTTCTATCCACCCAAACCATCCAGATCAGCAGCTACCCGTTGGATCGAGTATGAGTCAAGAAACAGAGGCGTACACATACACCATGTAGAGTGTGGGTACGGTGGCGATCGTTGGACCCACCAACACCGGTTACCAGTTCCATGGCTGTCACTGGCACGGGTGTCCACAACACCAGCGAGGTGAGGATGCCGAAACAAAGATACTGCAAGACAGTCCAGGAAGAGGAGAAGTTGAGAGCCTCTGGATGCACGCTTGTGGTACAGTGGGAGTGCTGTATAAAACGCTGTCCAAGTGTCCCTAAACGAGTTCGGACTGTCCCATACCCACACTTCATAGTTTACGACTTCAAAGCACTCCTAGGACTCATCCTATGGAGACTCTCATGATCGAGAGTACTCACATACCTATCTCTGTGTCAGTTGGCTGCTCCTTAGATGGTGCCATGAGTGAAACCACTCACCTCTGCAATCTTGACCCCAAAGGACTGATCAGAGAGTTCATGCTGATCAAACGGCGAGCATATCTAATCCAGACAAGGGTTAGGGCACAGTACATACCGACAGACCTGGACAAGCTCCCAAAGTGACAGCAGCGACTGATCAACGAGTGGTGTGACCAAGTGCCTGTACTGGGGTTCAACTCTGGGCGGTATGACCTGAACCTTATCAAGAGTACTTTGTCGATGAGCTGACTGACAGTATAGGTACAGTGAAAGTCGCCAAGAAGGCTAGTCAGACCATGTTCCTCATAACACCTGAGCTATGGTTTCTCGATGTGCTGAACTACCTCGGCCCATGAGATATGGGTCAAAGCTTACGGGTGTACACAGCAGAAGAGCTAGTTTCCGTATGAATGGTTTGACACACATAAGAAGCTCAACTATCCAGGGCTTCCTGACTACTCAGCATGGACATCTAAGCTCAAGGGTGGCTACCTCTTGACGTGATCAGAGTGGGAACAGTGTAACCAGACATTCAGCGAGCATGGAATGCGGACATTCGCCGACTGGCTGCGATACTACAACAACCTGGACATCAGTCCATTCATCAAAGCCCTAGATTGGATGGGGAAGTTCTACACAGAACGAGAAATTGACACCCTCAATGATGCGGTGTCTCTCCCAGGTGTGTCACTGCAGTACCTCCTATGTAGAACCGCTCAGCACATGCCAGATGTTAGCCTCTATTCACCGGGCAAGGAAGCCTATGAGATGCTGAAGGGTGCTGTTGTTGGAGGCCCCAACATCGTGTTCACCAGATACCATGAGGCCGGTGTGACTCGTATTTGGCAGAGTGAGTGTGGCTGCCAACGTCTACTTGGCTACGATGCAAATGCTCTGTACCTGTCAACGATGGCCAAAGAGATGCCATGTGGTAAGGAGACAGTGTGCCATTGGTCCGGTGGCAGTGGTGTAGCTAACTTTAAGGAAGCTCTCCTAGCAGACAGTTGGTTTGGGTTTGCTGAGGTGGATATAAAGGTCCCCAAGGCTCTGTGGGCAAAGTTCAAGGAAATGCCTCCTCCCTTCCATAACCATGAGATCCTGGTAGAGAAATCTCTTCTGAGATGCTGGCATATCTAGGGCGAACAGGAAGGCAGCGTCCCACCACCCAGAAGCTGGTCAGTGCCCTCTCTGGCAAGAAGCGGCTGCTGTACGCACCGACACTCAAGTGGTATATAACCCATGGCCTGGAGATCACTGCTGTATACCGCACCATAGACTATGAGGCCAAGCGCCCATTCAAGTGGTTCATGGAGAAGGTTACGGATGCCCGCCGCTCAGGAGATGTAGATAAGAGCAAAGCGCTCTTGGCAGATCTCTTCAAAACTAATTGGCAACAGTGCCTACGGGAAGCTCGAGAACACCATAGCAGCACCAGCTTCACGAAGGATGAACGCGAGGTAGACAAAGTCTCGTGGAGCTCGGTGAGTCATACGAGCTCCAGAGTCGCAAGCCGAGAATCACTATTCGAAGGCCCTTCCAGGTGGGGATAGCCATTTATGAGCTCGCGAAGCTGCAAATGCTGGAGTTCTACTATGACTTCCTCGATCGCTACATAGCTCATGACAGCTTTGAGTACCTGCAGATGGACACTGGCTCTGCGTATATCGCTATAGCAGGCTCCAACCTCGCCGACGTCATTCGCCCTGAGATGCAAGCAGAGTACCAGGCTCATAAGCAGGACTGGCTAGCTTGGGACAAATGGTATGGATGGACTCCGGGACTGTTCAAGCTCGAATTCGAAGGCTCTCATGATATCGAGCTCTGCTCCAAATGCTACTAAGTGAAGAGCACAGCTGCAAGTACGTGCTCGGCTAAGGGAATGTCAAAGTGGCAGAATGAGGTCTCTTGGCAGAGGTTCTACAGCAGCCTACATGGCGGGGTGGACAAAGCTAAAAACTGAGGCCTATGCATGCGCAAAAAGGGTATGGCGACGTATGAGCAGGAAAAACTTGGACGCTCCGCTTACTATGATAAGCGCCATGTGCTGCCAGATCGTGTCCATACCGAGCCCATCGGGTATCATGTTAGCACCCTAGGTGGTGGTAGCTGTGTGTCTGCAGGGACTAGCTGAATCTCTTCTACAACAAATGGTCGCCTAGGCACTCCGTGCTGGCGTGCCAGGTAGTACAGTGTAGGCCGGCCCTCCGCCTCCACATACCTGTCATGCTTGTCAACATCTATCGACCAGATAGGATCTGTTGCACGCCGTCGACCAGCTCACCAGGCTCAGACAGGTACCGAACCAGAGCATCAGGTGGTAGGCACTCCTCTCCCTTGTTCGCTCCTCTAGAGCTGTGACTGGCAACAACAGTGTTTGATAGCCTCTACCGGCTTCTTCCCGATTAGCCTAGTAATCTCGGCATTGGCCAGGTCATACAGCGATGCCATCCTTATATAGTACGGCTTAAATGTTCGGTAGACCAGATGGCCGTGAGTGCTATGGCAATGTACGGTAGCCAAGGGCCTGCAACTCCGAAGAACGTACCTACTCCTGAGGCAATGACTGGTATGGCTTCAGAAATCTTCTCCACCCCATAGAGAGCATTGTTGGCGATCTTGCAGACCATTTCGTCAGCCTTCATTGTGAACAGAGCGATCAGAGCCCCAACTGATGCCAGCAGACCGATAGAACCTTTTAAATAAGTGCGATAGATTCCTTTCGCTCTGTGTACCAGCTTGCGGGATTCAGGCTCTACATCATCATACTCACCACCGACATCGTAGTCTGCATCATAATCCTCCTCATCATAATCCTCCTCATAGTCCTCGTCATCGCGTCACTGGGGGAGGGGGGGGGGTGTGCAGCTATATAGTAGCTTTAAACTGTAGTCTATAGCATGGCATCTGCAATTTTGACTGCAGGCTTGTTTGCCATAGCGAACTGGGGACTCAGCTTCGCCGACAAGAAAGGCAGCAGAGGTTGAGCATGATAATCATAACCAGGCGATGGAGAAGCTGTCTAAGGAGAAGTTTGAGTACAGCAAAGCACTCGAGCATATGCGCCAGAGGGAGGCACGCCGACGACAACTCCAAACTCAGGCCAACCAGAGAATCAAAAAGGCAATTGAGAGTCTCGATGAGTACTACGAGGCTGTAAAGATATCTGAGCCAACGCTCGACTATGAAGCATCAACAGGTCAGAAGACAGCAGAGCTTATAGTAGCGGTGGCAGCTGCAGCTGTGACGACAGGAGTCATGCTCTACGCACGCTCAAGCTGAATACCTGATGTGTTCGACATGCATACCTTAGCATAGCCAAAGTAAAGTACCCTCACACTTAATGAGCGAGTCCCAGCTATGAGGTTTCCGATGTTGAAGCTGAGCTGGTTGCCATGATTAGGTGGGATGTCCCTGTGCCCCCCCCCCCCCCCCGAGGTGGTGATGGCCCTCGAGTGCTGACTCGAGGTCGTCGCTTCCACTGGTTAGTCGCAGAAGCGCATATGACTTAGTTCTCTTTCTGTGGAGTTGGCAATCAGCCAGCTCACATACCTCACCAAAAACATTGGTCCCAGCAACCACAAGTCGTCTAGCATATCCACCTGCTGGATGACTCCTTCCTTCTGAACCAGGACCGCAACAGCGACACAGTCCGATACACCACGATGCAATGTCAGCTCTACCCGTTGGTTAGCTGTGGCTTGGACCTGCTTGTGTTCTCGCTCCACATGCACGCTCCGCTGTTTGGAACCCGTTTGCTTCAGCTCCTGGTCATTCTCGTCATGCCAGACATGAAGTCTTGGAGCATTCATCGTCACATCTGCGAGCCACTCAGTGTACACCCACAGGAACAGCCTATCCTGCATGTCAGCCAGATTCATGTGTGTGTTCTTGAGGAGGGTTAAGAGTGGAACAGCCACGAGCTTCTCGACACCTACCTGTAGTTCGAATTCCGTGAACCAATCATTGCACGCCACAGCATAGTACCCCTTTCCCTTCGCATAGAAGGTTGGTCCATGAGCCAGCTGACCTAGGACTTGGTACTCATCATTCACATAGGTGGTGTCCACGGTGCTGTTGCTCTGCACGATCTCCCACCTGTTCAGAACCTGCGGGAGCTCTACTGTCCATTCTGTTGTACTCTGAAGCTTGAACTCGAGTGTCATGCTCTTGATCTCGTGGATCTGTTCCGAGATTGCAAAGTTGATGTACTTCCCAGCAGTGGACAACGGGTTCTCATCATGCATACTGGGTCGAATGACCATCAGGCGGTCTTTCCAAGGATCAGTGCGGTGCGATGTCACGGGTTCAATGGCCCCATCTGGATGTTGTACATACTGCAGCATGTTTAAGGTCTGGGTATATAGAGGTTTTAAATGGCTGCCATGTTTGGTAAATTTCTACAGTAGATTGTCTTAGGCAGCATAACAAGTCGGCATGACAGTCAGCATGGCAGCCATGGCGTGCACTGTCCCACTGTGACAGGGTCCAAGGTCTGCTTCGTGACATCAACATTATCCATGAGCGGGCCAAGGTCACACCTCTGTCTGATGCGGACATAAAGGAAGAAGCGCCAGCTCGTAGTACTAAAGAACTCCTGACTCAGGTACTCTACCGGAAGTTTGACAGCACCCAAGGCAGGGCACTCAACCTACCTATGGCCCAAACCAACAGTCCTGTTATTCTAGCTCTCCAAAGGGCGAGGGTCGAACCCAAAGATCTACTAACGGTCGGGAAGTGGGATGCAGTATTTAGCCTCCATAGCCAGGAAGAGCAAGATATACTGGATAGCCTCCAGTCTTGGAGCTTCAATATATGGTGGTACTTTTCATCGGTGACCTGTCCATCCTTAAGAGCTTTGCTGACAGACTCGTCAATAGTCTTTACCATACTCTGCGCCAGTGTCACGTACTTAGCATGCTTCTCCAGCCACATTGTGATCTGCTGCTGCCCCACCACTAAGCCAGTGGCCAAGACACTGGTAGCTAGTGTCACGCCACCCAGCGGGATGGTGACGATGGCACCCACCCCTGTAGCGAGAGTGGCCACAGCTTCCCCACCAGCACTGGCTCCAATCACACCCGCAGCAGTGGTTGTACACGCGAGGACGTTGTAGGCTGTCTTATATCGCCTGCTCGTTCTGCTGTACTTTTCTGCCTCATGGACGAGATTCTGCCTGATGGCATCTATCTGCTGGAGTCGCCAGCCGTGTACTGTACCACTCTCATCAGCAGTCAGGGAGGGGTATAGTTCTGGTTGCTTCCGCCACTCTGATTTTGCCATAGTATACCTGGAGATTAAACCTGCATCACCTGCAGAACTGCTCATGGGTTCATTTTGGAGAGCCTGGCGAACCGTGCCAGCTTTTTAGTGTCAAGACAGACGTCTCTGAGAAAGTGGTCATCCAGCACTATGTCGGGTGCCGGTAGCTTTCTGAGACGTGACATCTGGAACGTCACCTTATGACCAAGATAGTAGGTCCGCCGCTGGATGGCTTTCTTGGTCTTACACTTCTGCACAATCCCCTCTTCCCACTGTATGACATCTGGCCCATCCTCATCTGCGAAGACACCTGGCTCATCATCGTATGTGAAGACATCGGGCTCATCGTCATATGTGAAGACATCTGGCTCATCATCGTCTGTCAAGACTCCTGCATCCTGCTTACTCTCCTCCAGGGGGGGGGGGGGCCTGCCAGTATCAGGAACCTTCCCTGTTCCTTCACCTCCTTGCCTTGCTGGCAGCCTGTTGATACCAACTCTCCCGCTATAGTCGCTCTCCCTCTAGTTGACAGATCTCTTGCTGTGCGGGCATCTGTTCGTTTAAGGCCTTTGGGCAACCCTCTATTGGGTTCATCATCTTGGCAAAGGTCAGATATTCCTGGTGTGATATCATGTTGTTGTCAGGTCAATGAGTAATAAGAGTGTAACCTCTAAATGGGCATCCAATATCCCATCCGTGCTGACATATATGTTAATGGAGGGGCTGTCAAACAGGTGATTTACAGGTGTGAACAGGCTAGGACTGATAGCTTTCCATAGGTTGCTGTTGGCACCTGGGAGACTCTATAACGTTCCGGCCGACTTCTATCAGTGAGCTGCTGTGTGCACTGCCTGGAGGTTGATGTAGCACATCGGTGTGTATGTATGTTGTGCCATGCTGGGGCACCTCGAAGAGGACCCATTCTACACGGTACTGTACCACCCATCTCCCCTCTAGAGAGGGTGAGATTATGTTCTCACCACTGGAGAGCAGCAGTCGGACAATCAGCATGGTTACATCTCCTGTTTAAACCCCTCCTATAGCGTGCTATGGAACCCATATTTGCTCACTCGACTGGTCTTGCTGACCTGGCAGATGTGTATGCAGTTGATGCTGCCAAGGTAGAAGAGAGCGATGGCAAGTCATTCGCCCTACAGTACGAAGCAAACTCAAAGGCATTCTCCCTCCACCCCATTGATGCTGATGGGGTTGAGCTGCTCACAGACCTGTGTCGAAGGAGTGCCTGGGTCACAACATCGTGTTTCGGTATGATTTCCCGAAGAGGAAGTACATCCTCGAGCCATTGATTGAGGTCTCGGATACAGAGGTGGCAGACATCAACACCCTAAATAACGACCTCAGCTTTAACTGGTCAAACCCTATTCGAGCAATGCCCCGCCGATGACACATGATGGTCTGCTATTGATCCTGGCAAAAGCCTGCAGTTCATGTTTGAGAAGAATGAAGTGTGGTACCGTTTTGGACTTGGTGGTGACTGGCAAACATGGTTGCCACTATATAGGCCTCCTGCAGTCATTGGCATAGAGGTTACTCCCCTCTCCACTGTTGTGAAAAGGGATGATATAGTTTGAAAGCTCTGCAATCGGGGATCATCCTTCCTCACCTACATAGGTGAAGGTGTCTCCCTGAGGAGGGTGGGTCACCGGATCATGGTTACAGTTGGAAAGCTCCTGCTGCGTCGTCCATGTGATGGACCAGAAGAAGCTGTTAACATCCGGGAGGGCATCCTATTGGTAGATGGTGTGTCACATGTCTCCAAAGCCAAGGGTGCTGTTAAACTGCTTCAGCGAGTCGGACTCACTAGCCCGCAAATGACTCATATAGTCCTAGAGCTACATTTCTTAGCCGGCGGCAGAGTGAAGCAGTTAGCCCCTGCCCCTGAGGGGATGAAGATCACTATCGATCTGGATGGAACAGGGCTCGATCTGGCACAGATATCTCTCGAGGGGTTCACTCTATTCAGTTAACTGACCCCTTGCATAGAAACATTTACCACCGCTTTCACCGACGTGAAGAGATCGAGTCTGTCTGCCACTTCTATGGTGTGGAGAGGGTAGGACGTTGTTGTCTGCTGGAGACACCTGGTCAGCACCAGATTCTCTGCGTAACATGTGAACATGCCAGAGTCTGCCGTGGTGCAAATGCCAAGCACTTTAGCAGCCTACCAGGTGAGCGTTGTCAAGGTAGATGGAAGACACTATGGGTGGTCCCATCATGCCGATGCGACTCTGGCAGAGACTGTGTTTGTCTGAGCCTACACAGAATAGAGAGAGAGAGAGAGAGAGAGAGGCCGGCCACTGGCCAGTATCCTGAGGAGGGTCTCCCGGACATGGGGTCCGCACAGGAGTTTCATATTCGCCACGGCCGTCCATGTCCGGGAGAACAGCAGCTCCCATCTCCATCTAGAGGCATACACCAACCACGAAATCACATGTCTCAACAACCCTATTCCCCAGCTAGAGTGTGTCGAAGAAGTCCTGGATCTGACCCTCAGTCACAGAGTCGACGGCGAGATCTTACTGCATCGTTTCCATTGTTTCAGGGCACGTGTCTGGCGAATGGCCTCGTAGGCAGTGCGCAGGTTGGGCGACTCGTGGATCTGCATGTGAGTGTGGTGAGCTCGTCGATGTGGGACTGGTTTTCAGCCAGGAACCCGGGGTTGCATTCAACGGGAACGTAGTTGATCTCAAAGACATTCCAGGGGATGACGCCCAGCAGGTAGTGGCAGTCGGGCATGACTGCCGCCAGGGCATCTATAATGCTGTGGTCAAAGAGGTTGCCGCGGCCGTCCACGAAGCGCAGGTCAACGTGCTGCCTCAGCTACTCGTGTCGGTCCATGAAGCCCATCATCTTGTCGAATGGCTTGGAGGGGCAGCTGCCAAAGTCCACCGGGTCGACTATCTTGGCATCAGGCACCACCCCGATGTAGCTGAACTGCATCAGCCAGGCCTCGTAGTCCCGCTCGCTGTCGTGGTCGATGGACTGCAAGTCGTCGCTGCTAGCCAAGCACCAGCCGAGCTGCGGGGCATAGACGGCGGTCATGCCCCAGGCCACAGGTCAGCCCCTGCCCTTTTTGTCGCGGTAGTGGTAGACCACGTTACACTCGGCGCTGTCGCCGAGGTCTTTGAGTGCACAGATGCAGTAGACCACGTCGACATAGAGTCCGAACTTGGCTACCGGCGACAGCTCGAGGCCCGACCAGACCTGCGGCAGGTAGTAGCGGGGTATGTCTCCCTTGGGGCGCCAGCTGCAGGGTCGTTGAACTCCAAAGGTACCACCACTGTTTGGACTTCGTACTCCTTGTCGGCTACCTCCAGGCTGGTACACAGGATTTGCCACCCCCTCGTCGGAGTCGCGTTGCCACACCAGGTTGAGTAGACAGCAGCCATCAGGGCTGTTGGCATGTCCCCGGTAGCCCAGCCACCCGGCGTCGACGTGGATGTCGTTGCCCCGCATGTGCGTCCCGCAGTCGATCTCGAGCAGGCATGTGCTCATGGTCTCAAAGAGAGTCCCCCACCAGCATGCCATGCTGCCGCCACTCCAGGTCTTGACCCCACACTTCTGGTCCAGAATCTCCTCGAAGCTCGAGTAGGGGTTCCACCCCGTGATGGCAGCCAGTTCAGAGCCGCCTACCGTTGTTGCCTTATCTGCAGCCATCCCAGACTGCACTGTCATGGGGCATCCATGAACAGTTGGATAAACTGATCAAGGTTCTGTTCCATCTTGGTCTAGATGGCGTCTTCCTTCTGGTGTGGTTGATCACAAGGCGATCAGTGGTGTATATCACTGTGGAGGCTTGTCTCTAAATGGGCGTTCGGACCCTATTATGTGTGGTAGTAGTAGGGTCGGAATTAAAATGATACTACCTCCCTCAACCGGCAGCCATTTGGCGATCTGTGGTGGCCCCCACTGCCCTCTCAATCCCTGGGGGCATAGCTCCCATCTCCATCTAGAGGCATACACCAACCACATGTCTCAACACCCCTATGACCCAGGCCATGGATCGTCGAATGGCTGCCAGTTGAGGGAGGTGGTATCATTTTAATTCCACCCCTACTACTGATAGTCTCTTAGCTGCTACATAATTTAAACACTGGTTTAATTTAAACAGTAGTTGTAAAGTTTTCCATCCGACGATGGTAGTATGAAAGTTTGAAGTTGCTCACTAACAGAGAGGGCTAATATATATTATTATGCGTGTACAATAACTGGCATACAGTGCGGGGTACGTCGCATAGCTCTTGCGGCGCACCGGGCAAAGTTCACCCAGACTGGTCAAAAAGTTAATTAAATCACACACGACATGCAGTGTGGAGGTTGAAGTCCACTTTTCAGCATGGTTGGCAGATCTGGCGAGTCATCTACCAAGAATTACCATCAGCTCTACATACCATAGAATTACATCTGGGCCCGCACGGCCCTCTGACGGAAAGACTCCCCTAGAAAGTTCTGGATGTCAGAGTTATTACTTTTAAGTTAGTTTATTACCCCCAGATGGTCGTCCGCGGGTGTACAAAAACTGTGGAAGCCGAGGACTCCTTACCACCGCGGAAGAGCTGAAATCTGAATGGCACCGGATGATGTTGGTATCACCGTAGGTTAGCAGTTACACACGTCTATCCCGATGGTCCAGTCGTTTTGCGCAGGTCGGCTTCCACGCCGGTGATGCTCCTGATTCTTGATTTTTCACCCCTTTTATACTACTCGTGATGTCAGAGCCAGGCGCCTCAGCCAATCAGCGGCCGAGCAGTAGCCAATCAGCACGCAGCCAGAAGTGGTGACGTGGCTATCACGTGCACAGCACATTTATTATTTATTTATATACACCTGTGCAAAAGTTAAGCACCAGCAAAAACACTAGAACATAGAAACATGATGGTACAACTAGGCTGCCATACTTTTTGTCCCCGCGTTAGCTGACATAATTCCAAGTACGAAATGCACATGCATGCATGACTTCACGCCGCTTTATGTCCGTGCGTGGCGGGAAACAGCACACGTGTTCAGTTATGTAAAAGTCCAGTTTGAGGTGTAGAACATTACATACAGATTTAGGCGACAAGATTAGGAATTTTGTGTTCATGACCGTGGTTTATTTGTACAGAGAGAATCAGCTCTTGATTGTGAACCGCTATGGCAAGACGAAGGTTAAGTGATCGTGTGAAATGGCAAATCATAGGCATGCATACCACTGGTATGTCATGCAGAGAGATTGGCAGACAGCTGAACATTAACCATACTGTAATCAGTCGTTTGATTGCAAAACATGGGCAAACTAACGAGGTGAAGGACAGGCCTAGATCTGGAAGACCGAAGAAGACTACTGCCCGTGATGATCGAGCCCTAGTACGCCTTGTTAGGAGATCTCCATTCACCAACAGCAGAGTGCTCAGCCAGCAATGGGAAACGCGCAATAGAGTGTCAATGTCTACCGTCAAAAGGAGACTGTATGCTGCCGGAATGAAAGCTAGGAGACCTGTCAGACGTCCTCTCCTCACTGCACACCACAAAGAGGAGCGTCTGAGGTGGTGCAACGAAAGAAGACACTGGAACATGAGATCCTGGAGACGGGTACACTGGTCCGATGAAAGTCAGTTCCTGCTTCATGCCACAGATGGTCGAACTCGTGTATGGAGGTCCAGACGCACGGCGTATGACCAACGTAACATCATGGAAGAAGTTCCATTTGGTGGAGGTTCCGTTATGATATGGGGGTGCATCTCATTTGATTGTAAGCTGGATCTGTTGACTGTACCTGGAACACTAAATGGACAAAGATATCAAGATTCCATACTGGATAGAGTTGTGGTTCCTCATTTTGTAAATCATGCACCTGGAACCCACCCTATATTCATGGATGACAACGCCCGACCACATCGTGCTAGAGCTGTGTATGAATACCTCTGCCAGAATGCCATCGAAACCCTACCATGGCCAGCAAGGAGCCCTGACATGAACCCTATTGAGCATATCTGGGACATTCTGGGAAACATGGTGAGAAGGAGGGATCCTCCTGTGCAGAACCTACAGGAATTAACAGACGCACTCCATCTTGAATGGCAACGAATACCACAATGGCGTATCAGTCGGTTGGTGACCAGCATGAGACGTCGTGTCCAGGCCGTCATCCAGGCACAAGGTGGATATACCCGGTATTAATAATGACAGTCTCAAACTCGTGCACAGATGTTAAACTTCGTTTTCAGACACCATTAATGACAATCTAGCCACGTGTGTCAACTGTAGGGCAATAGTTGTCAGTTGTGTCAACGTAACCATATTCAGGCCTCGTTTTCAAGTTCAAACAAAAACATACAGTGTTTCCCCACCATCATAATCAGCATTCCTCTAGTTGCATTATTACCTCTTGCACTAAGATGGATGGGTACATAAATGTTTATGCTATTGCTTTCTTCATAGCACATGAATATACCCTCGCATGTGCGTAAAAATAGGGTGGTGCTTAACTTTTGCACAGGTGTATATATACACGCGATTACAGCATCAAGAGAAATATTTTGAAAATAATTCAACGGGATTTTCGACGATAACTCAGCCATTTCTGGGCCGATTTTAAAATGGTAAAAAGTACTCTAATCCTCGTTTTATTCCGGTTCTGTTCGGTAGAAAGAATAACGAGGGCGATATAGTTTAAGACATTTACGAGTACCGACTCGGTACACTATAAGCATGCACTCGCTTCCAAATCCGAGACATGTTGTCAGGGAAGCTCTGACGTGCTCGCACATCAGAGGTAGAAAAAGACTTGGGAGTGCATATTGACAGAAACCTTTCATTTGATATACACATAGGAAATTTTGTATCCAAGGCAAACACCACATAAAGTTTAATCAAGAGAACATTCACCAACATTGACCCATCTACTTTCACACTCTTGTACACATCTCTAGTGAGACCTATTCTCGAATACTGCAACTCGGCATGGTCACCAAGATTGAAAAGGCAATCACAGCTATAAGAAAGAGTTCAACGCCGAGCAACAAAACTCGTCCCGCAAATCAAAGAGTATAGCTACACGGAGCGACTTGAAGTCCTAAATCTAATGTCACTAAAATATAGACGACTTCGAGGAGATTTAATTGAAACATTCAAGCTCATCAGGGATCTCTATAATATTGATAAGGACTACTTTTTCTAGCCATCCAGTATTACACAGACCAGAGTGCATAAGTTCAAGCTCAACATAAAGTGCAGCAACAAAGATATTCGCAAGCACTTTTTCACTAACAGAGTGTACCACAGTGGAATTCACTGCCAGCTACAATAGTCGAAGCAACAACACTTGAATTATTCAAAGGCAAACTAGATATCTACTTCAAAGAAAGATCATTTGAATTCGACTGAACAGGCATACGTATACCAGCCCACCACAAAGTCATACTGAAATTATTCCAATACAGTGGACTTGCTTATCTTGGAGTAGGCTGTGCATTAACAAAAACATGCTCTGTAGCGATTTCAGTTATCGGTAGATACGTCTCTGCTTCCACGTCCGCATTTTGTGGTAGCATTAAAATACACTAGTGTAGAGAAGGATATTCGGATAGCGACAAACACAGAAAATGAAAACAACAGCAATAAGACCAACCACGGCCTCCACAAGTCAGCATGCAAACAAATGCTGGGCGCAGCAGGGTGTAACCATGAGTGTAGGCGGCACACCGTAGCTGATGCGGGGAACACCCATCTGCACCACAGCATTTCCACAAATCAGTGTTAGCCCTTGCCGCTCCAATGTCAGGATTTTAAATTTTCATATTAAATTAAAAGATGATCTGGTGTTTATTTTTCGGTAAATTTGGTGGAGGATGTTGCTGTCATAGACATCAACATCATCAACCAAACTGTTGAGAAATGTACACCGGCTTCTTTGTTATTTACACAGCAAAAGATAGAATATATTGACATCGGAGTGGTAAGAGTTAAACTCTCAAATGTATCGTTTTGAGGAGACTTAATTTATCAACAACAGTCAAAGCATTCAAGAACAAACTAGATATCCAACAAAGAACTTTTGAATTGGACTGAGCAAGCCATACTACAACGAAAAACACTGAGGCAATAACAAGCCAATGGCTTATGCCTTGTAAAATGATGATGATGATGATGATGATGATGATGATGATGATGATCCTACACACCATACTGATTATTTAAACAGACATGTGAGTGAACCTGACCCATTTGCTAAGCCTAACATCACTAGTCAATATTCTACCCGTGCAAATAAAAAAAACCCAACCCAACCACGGTGCTGCGGACAATCTTGGAAGCAAACAAGGTACTGGTTTAAAGACTAATGTTAAGAAGTCAAAAAATCAGCCACTCAACCCAGGTCTAGCGAAATCTGTAAACCCTATCTATGGCTCTCTTCCAAATAAGAAATTATAGGCAATTGATGAGATGCTCAAGAAGGAGGCTGCCATAGATAGCTACATCTATAAGTTAAAGAAGGAAATGAACGATCTTCAATCACACCTGAAAATCATGGGATTTAGGAGGGACACACACACTTTGCCATTCAATGCAGGCCCTGTGGATCTTCCAAATCTCAGAGATGAGCAACAGCAAACCTGTAGTATGTTGTGCCGGGTAGAGAAAATGAAATCAGATTTGCTGAATGAGATGAGCACAATGAAGGTTGATGTATCTACGAATATGATTAATGAGGTCCGAATATTGAAAGAGCAATTGCTGGCACAGTCACTGAAACAGAGCTTCTGGTCGTGTGACGGGAGGGATGGCTATCCATCAGTGCATCCATGCCAACTTATTCATCCTTGAGGGGGCCCACTGCTTAGGACATGTGAATGAGCAACGAGGGCGGCATCAATTCAATTCTCAGCGGTATCCAGTCTTCCATAGGGAAGAGTGCAAAGATGGGCATCAGTACTCCCCAAAGGATGATCAGATGGATAGATTCACAAATGAGCACACTGTGCATCGCTTTATACACCCAGACAAGGACTCGAGTAGACGGTATTCGAATGATGAGTGGATGCCTATGGATGATTATGCCTGTCGATGGCAGAAAGATCATATGATGGAAAGACAGTATGACTGGAATTTGAGGCAATCCAGAGATTATAATCGGATGGCTGATTTTAGGGATGATATTGAGCACTGTTTAAGATGGTGCTCTCATGAGAGGAGTATGGGTGATCACAGATTATTTCACATACCATCGAGAAAGATATGTGAACGAGCCTGATGATAACTATCAGAAATCTCAGCGATGGCAAAACAATCTCTCTAGAGACGATTGGTGGCACTCCCCGAGATGGAAAGAGAGTGAACCCAGAGACAGATGGCAGAGCTCACAGAGATGGCAAGAGAATAACTAGAGAGATGATGTGTGGCAGTCCTGGAGATGGCAAGAGAAGAAACCGATAGAGGAATGGTGGCAATCACGGGAACTGCACAAGAACGATCCTACAGATGAAAGGCAGCAGGCTCAAAGACTGTACAAGTATGATGCTAGAGGTGATTGGTGGCAATCTCAGAGATGGCGAGAGAATAAATCCAGTGATGATTGGTGGCGATCCCAGAGATTGCAAGAGATTGATTCTAGAGATGACGGGTGGCAATCATAGAGACTGCATAAGAATGACTCTAGCGATGAGCGGTGGCAATCCCAGAGAATGCAAGAGAATGATCTTAGAAATGATGGGTGGTAATCTCAGAGATGGCAAGAAAATGACTCTAGAGATGATGGGTGGCAATCCCAGAGAAAGCAAAATAGTGGTTATAGAGGGAGAAGTGAATATCAGGACAACATTCAATACTTACAAAGAAGTCAAAGTAAGGTACATAGACACGAAAGAGAGAGGCAGTCCCAGCATCTGGGAGAGTATAGAAAGATGTATGATGAGCATATTTTTACACCACAGTACCAGCACTATGAAAGATGGCAAAATGGGAAACATCACAATCAATCTCATAAACAGCACAATGGAGCACACACAGACTGGCGTCAATGGCAGACTCAGAAATGGCATGTCCCTACTTATCATGAAAATCCCTAAGACAGCTGAAAAAGTTTGATTCTGCAAGTAACATACACGAGCTGCAGTCTACACACACGACTGGTGTATCTCAGCCATCTCTTATAATAGAGACTCAAAGTATGAAGCCTGTTAAAGCAGCTGAAGCTAGTGCTCCTAGCGACATGAACGATGACAATTTGATTCTCTTAGATTGTAGTCCAAAAGCCTCTGTAGGTCATGAGCAGGAACCCCGGAGTGAGGGGTGTTGTATTAGTAGTACCTTGTAGCAGAACCCTACAACTCACATTTTACATACGAGTATACCTAATCTATGAAGTGAGTGGGTGATGCCCAAAGCACCCGATGATTATTTATTGACCCAGATAGACGATAATATAAGACCTATACCAGATGAGGAAACATTTGAAAAAACTGCCACATGCAATACCCATTGGCAGCATGCTGATACCCTCGAGATTGATAATGAGAAGTTGAATCATGATGCAGAGATAATCACGCTGGAAAATCAGAGAGCTTGGAACAACAACTTCAGGATTGTTTATGTGTAGTTCAGACTCCAAAAGCTCAAATGTAGCAGACATTCATGCAGGGATGGATCAATCACAACAATTACAGACACTATGTAAGGTGCCTCATCAGTCTTCAAATATCCATCCCCTAGTTAAAATATGTGGCTGCTGGAATGAGAATGTGATCACGATGGCCTCATATAATGTTCATGGCATGAAGAACAAAATGCATAGCTTTCGCCACCTACTTGCTCATTGTCGCATACTGGTTATTCAAGAACACTGGTACCACCTATCTGAGGTTGAATCAACATTGCGGGAGCTCGCAAGCTATGTGATCTCAGCAAGAATGAAAATATACGATGCAGATGATCCTATCCCTCACTCAACTAGGTAAAGAGGTCAGGCAGGAGTGGCAGTGCTCTGGCATGATTATCTATCAAGATTCATTGACTTCCTTGAGGATGTTAGCAATTGGGTCATGGCAGTTAGCTTAAAACGCTTCACAAGACCCCTATACATTGTTGGGGCTTATATGCCATGTGATAGATATAAATACTCAGAAGATGATTTCAAGGATGTATCAGTGGAGATAAGTGAGATGGCAGCTAAATACAGTGCACACGATTTAGTCATATGTGGTGATATGAATGCTTCCCTCCATCGACCTCCCAGTGGCTGAGCTTTGCAGAAACCTGTTGTTGTCATTACCTGGCTGCAACTATTCAATGGTGGCTACCTGTGCTCGGATATCCCCAAATCAGTGATTGACTATGTATTGGTGAGATGTGAAAACTACTATCAGGTGGAGAAGGTTAGTGTGATTGATGACACTGAACTTCTGTCAGACCATCGTGCTGTGGTCTTCACGCTCAATGCTGAATTTTGTGCCTCTAGGAACAACTCAATTTTTACACCACCAAAGAGTAGACCAATATGGCATAAGGCTGAATTAGACCTATACAGAATGAATGTGAAGGAGTTACTAGTAAAACCACCTGAGAGAGACCTAACCAATGGCCTTAATATTGAGTTCATGTCTCTGGATATTATTTCGGCATTACTTCAGGATGAAGCTGGTGTGGTCGTGAGACCGAAGGTACGCAAAACTACCATGAAGCTACAACCTGACTATGTAACTGAGAAACGAGCAGAGGTGAAAGAACTGTTTTGGATAGGAATGAGTTGGGTCGTCCAAGTGATCACCCAATTAAGGTGTAAATGGTTGAAGGTAAGAAGCATCTGTGATGCACAGAGGCACCATGTTGCAGAAATTAGAACCAAACTGTACCAAGTAATAATGGATTCCAATTCACAAAATCAGTGCCTATTTTACAAACTTATCAATTTGTAACGAAATTCAGATGGCTCAGGAACAGACACGTTTTTGGTGAATGATATTATGCATGAATCTCCAGACACAGTCCGTGAGGCCAGAGTCAGAGTATTCATTATCTGAGAATGTACTGTTTGCAGCTGCTGAGCTGTTGTCTGTTGGTTCTGATTTGTCTGAAGTGGAGGAGTTGCTGGATGAGCTAGGGCCAGAGAGCTCATTATGTGACAATGTAGTGCTTGCAACTGCTGAGCTATTGACCGTGGACTCGGATTTGTCTGATGCGGATGAGGCTGTACTGGATTATGTGCGGCTGCTGAATGGTTGTTTGCTGGATTGAAGGGTGTGCGGTTGTACTGCTGCTACACTTGATACCATCTCTGTGGTTTTGGGAGCACAATGGATTGCATCTGGGTAGGCATGTTCTGGTGTACATTCTGTCATGCATTCCTCTTCTGATGAACAGGCGTTTTCCGGTGGCCATTCTCTAAAAAATGATGCTGTCGCTGATGTTGTGGTTGATTTGAAAATGATGGTCTACCATATCCAGAGCTTGACAGGCTTGTTTGAGCTGGTGGTCTTGATTCATCCCTGTTACTCATACCAGTTGGTTGCTGATATCTTATATCATTCCATCTTGATGAGAGTTGTATGTGCTCTGACGGCTGTTGCTGCACATTCTCCTGATTCAGAAGCTGACTTTCAAGTTTACTGATTCTTTCTCTGAATAGCTTTAGTTCTAGTTCTGTTACTCTTGACCGGAGGCTTTGTAACATGCATCCAGACCCATCATCTTGAGCCGACTTGCTATGGCTGTTATGTTTGGTGGTGGGCGTGGATCGGCCGGACAGGTATGGACCATCCCAGCGTAGCTGGGTGTGGAACGACTGCTCCGGGTATGTTCCAAGCATGCCCCCACCCTGGGTAGGATAGTATGCGTGTATAGAGCCATATGAGAGAGGTTTCTATGAATGACTATGTCTGAGAGATCGTGTAGCACGCACGCGTGCGCGTCAGAGCTTCCCTGACAACACGTGTCAGCATTGGGAGAGAGTGCATACTATGGTGTACCGAAAATTACACCATTCTCGTGGTAACTATCAGGACCGAAATGAGAGGAGGAATCCAAACCTATTTACCTTTTTAAAATCGGACCAGAAATGGCCGAGTTATCCTAAAATGGCTCATTTAAATTATTTTCAAAATATTACTGTGACGTCGTAATCGTGTGTATGTATTAAATGAATGGGGAATGTGCCTATCACATGGTAGCGTCCTCACCCTTCCTAGCTGCATGCTGATTGGCTACGGATCGCCCGCTGATTGGCTGGGTGTCCTGCTTCTGATGTCACGAGTAGTATAAAAGGAGCAGAAAATCAAGAATCAAGACCACACTTCGGCGAGAGAGAACAAGTTGTAGGTTGTGTGGCCAGAGCAGTGCTAGAGGTGGGCATCTGCTTACTGACTGTGGCTCCCTATTAGCCACAGCAGTGCCTCTCAGAATTCAGTTCTTATTCTCTGGTCAGCAATCGAACATCCACAATCACAAGTTTTTGTAAGCCCTCAGACGGCCATCCGGGGGTAACTAAATAAATGGAAGACTTCCTCACTACCAACACTTCAGAGAAGCCTTCCTGCGGATGGGCCTCACGGCCCATATGTCATATATCCAGCATGTAGAACAAGTGGTGCTTCTTGGTGGACAACTCGTTAGATCTTCCGGACCATGCTGAAAGTTCATATTCAGACTTCCGCGCAGCATGTCGTGTGTTTATTTAACCTTTAGGCCACAGTCTGGTGGGACTCTGCCTGGTACACCGCAAGAGTTATGCGATGTATCATGTATAGTGTACCAAGTAATGTACATGCATTGTTTAATTACAACTGTAGCCCTTCATGTTACGGGCAACTTTCAAACTTCCATTACCGGACAGACACTTTTTAACACCCTGCTTACTTATTGTATTAGCTATTATGACTATCCAGTAGACATCCGACTACAGTCGTTCTTCTTCAGCGTCTTTAAGAGTGAGCCGCGTCAACAGTTCACCTGCGGAGACTTCCCAGCAACTTCAGAATCATGCCATCTCACGTTCCTCATCTGCAACGCAGCACCTACAGTGATTTATGAACAGTTTCTGTACTGATGACTAATAGGTACTCATTTAGCTATTGTATTCATTTATTTCTTTACAGGTACATATGACTAATAGATACCACCCCGGTCGTCTGAGACCGCATTTTATAATTTATATCTTTTACTGTATATATTATCCTTATATTTGTGCTTATGACTAACAAGCACCGCAAGGTCCTATGACCCGATTTACTATTACTACTGTAATAGTTAGTTATGTATATGGCAAGCAGCAATCCTAGTTATTTTATTTTGTTTATATAAAAACTCTAGGACTGCAGTACGCTAGGCTATACTATAAAGCCACATTAAATCTGCATCACTCCCCCCCCCCCCAGCATAAATTTTACACTGAGGTCACTGTGCATGCTCACATTACGCGAACCTGACATGTGATCAACTAAACCTGGTTATTTTAGCTCAATAGGATGGGTCTAAAGTAGTTAGCGACAATCTCTCCGTAGGAGACATTTGTGTAAGCCTCTTTTCAAGATATAGTGGATATGTAACACCGCACACCGGCTAGATTGTGTAAAATTGGCCAAAAACCTTAGGGCCTCTTATTATATTGAGTGATTGACTCTTTCTACGCTCCTTATAAATTGTCTGGAACTCCCATCGACACGTTGGCATGATCTGACTTGGGAAACTATTGAGGTTTCCGAGAGGTGAAGACTAAAGTGTCGATTTTGCATACACTCCCTCTGTATCTTCAGATACTAGTTAGCATAGATAACCCTGCCAAAGTAGGAAGCACTGCGAAAAGATATGTAAAACCGGCCAACAGTGCATCTCTGGGCATTCTTAAACTTAACCCTAATGACAGGCAAATGTTAGTTCCCCGAAGTTGGATCTCAAGTGATCCTTCCCCGACACACGGGTAATGGATGGGATGCAGGTCTCCATCTAACTTTGCACAGTGACTGGGTGCGGTCTTGGAACCCACCACGTCCTCACAGGAAGGTCACTGGAGATGGTTCTCTGCCTCTTACTCCCCGCCATAAAACTGTGTGCGCTTTTCAAATTGCTTGTGCAACACCAGTTTTCAATATTGTTCAGATCATCTTGAAGTTCTGATGCACCTGTTATGGGGCGTATTTTTCTATGAATTTTTGTATCATCTGCAAACATGTGAACGGGTAAGTTTATATTTTCATGCGGGTCATTTACATAACACATGAAGTGGGCCCAGAACACTACTCTGAGGGACCCCACTGAGAACTTGTGCTTCGTTAGAGTACATATCATTTACTACCACTAGTTGTTTTCTATTACATAAGAACCCTCTTATCCAATTTAAAACCATTCCTTGAATACCATATTTCTCAAGTTTGAGTAGAAGTCGCTCGTGTGCTACAGAGCCAAATACCTTAGCAACAAAAATCTAAAATAGATAGCATCAATCAGTCCGTTATGATCTAAGACATCTGCCCATATAACTAGAATGGCATTGAGTTGTGTGACACATGAGCGTTCCCTAATAAATCCATGCTGGTCTTTATAGTTATCAGATTGCTGTGGTTTCCAAATGGGTTACTAAATGGTCTTTTATTAGAGATTCCTACCTGCTTACCATTAATAATAATAATAATAATAATAATAATAATAATAATAATAATAATAATAATAATAATAATAAGCTTTATTTTATGAAGGTAAACCAATCAGTTATAAATAGCTGGTGTTCCCTGGGGCCTTCAATCTATTCTACTATTATTCACATATTTACATATAATACATGGTTTTCTATATACAATATGTACATATAATATACTGTACATATTTACATTGTATGTCTTAGACAACACCCGTCTGTCAACACTCAAGATCGGATCCAAACCGGTACAATCCAAAAACACCTTGAAAAAAGAGAGAGAAAAGATGCCTGAACTCCGCAAGCAGCTTCCTTCTGTGCAAAAACCTTTAAGTTTTATGGTCCAATTTTCTCAAAATGTTTTAAGCTATACCAATTCGGATCCAATCCCGAGTGCTAGCAGACAGGACTCATCCAAGACAAAACATAAAGATTTAGATATGAGTACCTACACCATATCAATAGCATATAAATGTACATGTAGTGATTATTTACCTAATTTGTCAGCCATATATTGGGATTTGAAAGCAGTCAAGGAAGGGGCAGTTCGTAGTGATACTTTTAATGAATTCCATAATTTGGATCCTTTCACAGCGAAGCCAGATGAGTGCAAGGCACCTTTCGCCAATGGAATATTGACTTGAAAATTGTTTAAAGATCTCAGATTTCGCTTATGAGAATCAGCACATTTTACAAATAGCTTTGTTAAATATTCAGGATTTTCATCTCTGATAGCTTTATATACAGTGCATCCAGTTTTGTAATTTATTCTTTCCTGTATCGGAATCCAGCTAAGTTTTTCAAATAATGTTCTTGACGGTGTACTAAACTGTTCACTGAGAATGATTCGTGCGGCTCGTTTTTGCAATTTTAGAAGTCTGTCTAATTGAGTTTCTTTGCAAATATTACCCCATACTACCAGGCAAAAATCAAAATGGGGTAATACATAGGAATTGAAAAATTTTAATCTATAATCGATGGGTATGTCCTTCGCATATTTTCTAAGTATTCCTAACAGACGAGATATCTTTTTTACAACATTGTTCACATGCTCTATGAATGTTAGCTTATCATCAATATAGTGGTCCTAGAAGCTTTTCAGAGCTACTGCCAGTTAGATTAATACCATCATACTGTATTGTCACATCTTTGAAATCTTTAAGCTTAGCTCGTGATCCGATTAATAATAATTTATTTGATTTTCATTACACCATTCCTTGACTGCATTCATGTCCTCATTTAAGTGATTTGTTAGAGTGGTAATACAATTGGATTTAAAATAAACTGTAGTGTCATCAGCATACATATCAGTGTTACAGCGATTAATATGAGATGGTAAATCATTAACAAAGACTATAAATAATAAAGGACCTAATATAGAACCCTGTGGCACACCATGCTTAAGAGCCATGCGGTCTGCTAAGCTTCCAGACTTACTTACACACTGCCACCTATCCTTTAAATATGAAGAAAACCACCTAAGTGCTGCATTATCAAATTTATATAATTCTAATTTTCTAAGTAATAGCTGGTGATCAATTACATCAAATGCCTTTTTAAAATCAATTAATACATTTCCAGTTATTTGCCCATCATCAATGGCTTTCGTCCATGTGTTAAGCATTTTAAGAAGGATTGTTTCACAAGAGTGATCTTTACGAAAACCAGATTGATTGCTACAAAGTAGATTGTACTGAGATAAATATTCAAACATGTGATTGTGAACATGACGTTCCATTATTTTAGATAAGATAGGAAGTATAGAAATCGGCCTATAGTTCTCAATATTGTTCACATCACCAGTTTTATACAAAGGAAAGATTTTAGCCCCTTTCCAATTTTCAGGAAATGTCATGGATTGCAGGCTAAGATTTATTATATAAGCTAATGGGAAACTAATTATAGAACTAACCATCTTTAAAAATTTAGGAGGTAGATTATCTAATCCTATTGACTTCTTTATATCAAATGCATTAAGTTGTTTTAACACAAAGTCTGGAGTTACTTCTGGAATGCTAATGTAAATGGTTTGTGGAACATTTATTTCTACCATATGTTTTATCAAATCTATATACCGGCCTTTATTATTGTAGTCATAGGGAGGCTGCTGCTTCAATAAATTATCTGCTACATCAGAAAAGAAAATATTGAATGCATCTGAAATTGCTTTTGGATCGGACAACAAGTTACCATCTTTGTCAATAAAATGTTCAGTACTAGCTTCATGTTTCTTAGGATTTAGTTTTCCTAGAATTTTCCAAATATCATTCTGACTGTTTTGATTCATAATACTTGTTTGTAGTAACTTTCGCTTACTTTTTTCTATTAAGGCTGTTGTCTTGTTGCGCCAGTGTCTATAATTTGGAGTATCTTTCATATCATAATAATTATCTCTGGTTTTCATAGCAGTTATAATTTCATCATTTAACCATTCAGGCAAGAATCTATGCTTAACTCGTTTTTCTATCATAGGTGCATGTTTATCTAGTATTCCCAAGAAAGATGTGACGAAGAATTCTAGAGCTTGGTTTACATCATTAATAGCAAAAATTCTTTCCCAATTGAAATTTTCTATATCCATTTTAAATGAGTCTTCAAGAAATTGTGTCATTTTCCGCATATGGACAGTAGTATGACCTGATTTTTTAGGCTTTGGCTCCTTATGATTTAGCGCTATGAAAATGGCTTTATGATCACTTAAGGCTCGTTTTGAAATAATTATCTTATCAACCAGCTGTTCATTTGATACATATATATGGTCGATCAATTTGGATGTTGTACTTGTAATTCTGGTTTGCTGGTTGACTTTTTGAGTAAGTTGAAACATATCTATCATTTCATTCCATTTCGTGTTTTCATCGGGTACATTATAGTTAATATTAAAGTCACCTAACAAAATAATTTCTTTATTTTCATCAATAACATTAGAATACATGTCTTCAAAAAGGTCAATCCATATAGCTTTGGAACTTGGAGGTCTATAAACAAATGCTGTAAAAAAAGGCTTACGCTTAAATGGTTTAACTTCTAACCACATTACTTCTATTTCATCGATTTCAAGATCAATTCTACGTTTAAAAGATATATTATGAGCGATATATACAATAATTCCACCACCAGCTTGATTTTTCCTATCTCTACGTTCTGAATGGTAACCTGAGATTCGATATAATGAATCAGCTGAAGAATCATTAAGGTAACTTTCTGTTATGCCTAATATCTCTACTTCTTGTTTAGGTTTAATTAACAACAGTCTAAGCTGGTCAATTTTATTACTAATATGGCAGATGTTTACATGACCTATGCGCAAACCTTTTTGTGGCAGATTAAATCCAGGTATAGGTGGGTCTTGAGTGATTACTACATATTCATCTTGTAGAGGAAAGGAAAAATGTAATAAATTGTCTATCATACTGAAATCAGATAAAATATAGCTGGCTAGAAAAATATAATTTAAAAAACTTGTAGATTTATCTACATATTGTTTAATATTAATAAAATTCAATAAATTGCTGTCAACATCAACACCATCATTGTTATTGCGGACATGGTCATTATCATCATCATTGTTATTGTGGACACGGCCATGATGATCATGATCACGATGATCACCATCATGATCAACATCGTCATCATCATTGTTATTGTGGACATGGTCATTATCATCATCATCATTGTTATTGCGGACATGGTCATTATCATCATCATTGTTATTGTGGACACAGCCATGATGATCATGATCACGATGATCACCATCATGATCAACATCGTCATCATCATCATCATTGTTATTGTGGACATGGTCATTATCATCATCATCATTGTTATTGTGGACATGGTCATTTTCATCATCATCATCATCATCATCATTGTTATTGTGGGCATGGTCATTATCATCATCATCATTGTTATTGTTGACATGGTCATTTTCATCATCATCATCATCATCATCATCATTGTTACTGTGGACATGGTCATTTTCATCATTATCAACATCATTGTTATTGTGGACATGGTCATCATCATCATCATCATCATCATCATCATCATCATCACTGTTATTGTGGACATGGTCATTATCATAATCATCATCATCATCATCATCATCACTGTTATTGTGGACATGGTCATTATCATCATTATCATTGTGGACATGGCCATTTTCATTATCATCATCATTGTTATTGTGGACATGGTCATTTTCATCATCATCATCATCATCATCATTGTTACTGTGGACATGGTCATTATCATCATTATCATTGTGGACATGGCCATTTTCATTATCATCATCATTGTTATTGTGGACATGGTCATCATCATCATCATCATCATCATCACTGTTATTGTGGACATGTTCATTTTCATCATCATTGTTATTGTGGACATGGTCATTATCATCATCATCATCGTCATCACTGTTATTGTGGACATGTTCATTTTCATCATTATCATCATCATTGTTATTGTGGACATGGTCATTATCATCATCATCATTGTTATTATGGACAGGGTCATGATGATCATGATCACGATGATCACCATCATGATCAACATCGTCATCATCATCATCATTGTTATTGTGGATATGGTCATTATCATCATCATCATTGTTATTGTGGATATGGTCATTATCATCATCATCATCATTGTTATTGTGGACATGGCTATCATCATCATCATTGTTATTGTGGACATGGTCATTGTCATTATCATCATCATCAATGTTATTGTGGACATGGTCATTGTCATCATCATCATTGTTATTGTGGACATGGTCATTATCATCATCGTCGTCATTGTCAATGCTATTTATAACATTTCGCGAAACGGTATGATTTATATAATGTGATTTAGTTGCATTTGATATATTGATATAACTTTTTTGAAGGCCCGGGGTTGAATGATTTGGGTATGACATAGATTTATATATATATATATATATATATATATATATGATTATTATTATTATTGTTCGTGGTGAAATCTGAATGGTCTATAACACAAACGCACGTCTTCTGGTTGCATTCCTGGCATAGTTGATTTAGTATTGAGAAAAAGTTCCTAGAAGTCACTGTGTTTGAGAAATCAGCCACCTCTGCTTTGCTGAATTCCTATACTTGTGTGTAATATTGTTTTTGATAGTCATATAACTTAGCTTTGTGTCCATACTGTAAGCAAATCCAGCACATTACTGCTTTCCCATGCCTGCAAGCCTTGGTGGAGTGTGATGGCTCAGCACAGTAGAGACAACATGATTCATTATTTGGCTGCTGAGAATGAGGGTCTTTTAGGATTGGGATAATAGAGTTTATACTATTCAGCAAGGCATCGGTTCCTTTGTCACTGAGGTGAAGGTAGTCTGCAAGAAACATTGTTGCGTCTATATAACCAGCCTCGTCCAAGAAAGCTGGTTCATTATCAATAAATTTCAAATTTCTCATTGCTGTAACTACTTTGAGTTCATTGTTTACATGGAACACAGTGTTGTTTCTGTGATAATTGTCCAATCGTGGTGGCAATCCAGAGATGATTACGTGAAGGTGTGGGTAGCTGTACTGTAGATAGTCTAGAAGGTGTGTATAGTCCTCCATAATCACACGTACTGGCTTCCTTGTATCATTAGTGCCTATCTGAATAATAAGTGTTTCTAGTGATGCTAAATCCATTGTCTGTAATCTAATTATAAGTGATGAGATTGTAGCTCCTCTATTTGTGCTGACCTTACAACCAGGGGTTAAACTTGTTGTTTTAGCACCTTTGGTCAATGAGCTACCAATGATAAGTGTTTTTACTCTACTTTGGTTTTGTTGTCTGCTACCATAATTTGAAGAATTCTCACTTAATTTCACAGTTTCAGTCATTAGCTTAACTGGCACATCCTGTACTAAAGTTGGAATTGGCATAGGGCGGTCTGTTTTGACAGGTAAGTCTTTCTTTTGTTCACTGGCAGCTTCTTTCTGTGTTGATTTCTTTAGTGGATCAATACTATGACCTGCAGCTGGATGTGTGAATTGTTTTACTGTCCTTGTTTTATTTTGCACACACTTACTCCTTGTAGGCTGGTCCTCCTTGATATGGGATGTTTTTACAGCAGTTTGGTCATTCTTAGGAGTTTTGTTACTCAATTTGCCTAGCTCATTAGAGGGAGGTGATGATGTTGTTTCAGTGATAATCTCTTCTACTCTAGGAGTGCTATCACCACATTCATCAGTCTGGGTACACATATTTACTGATAGAATTAATGGTGTTTGTGTTTCTACCTCACTCTGCACAGTATTCGTCTGTTTAATGATGTCCTTCAGTTTATTAACTTGTAGCATTAAGTCCCTAATTTGAGTGTCCAAAGTTTTTTTACGGCTCCTCCGAAGGACGTGTTATGTGAATGATGTATGGAATTGTGATGTATGTATATTATATATTGAGCATGAAATAAATAATTTTAAATCTTGAATCGTGAACCGTTCTAATTCCTCCACCTCGGATTGATTGAGCATCACACATTCAAGCCCCTACATGAGAACAGGGGTTATCTAAATGTCCCATATATGTTTGGATGTTAGCAGATTTAGACCGTTCAGACCATGGAGACCGACCCCCCCCCCACCCTTAGGTGCGTGCTTGCCCGATCCGCTACAATATATTTGGTTATATTAGCAGCTAAAGAGTTGAACGCGCTATCTTTTTGTTTTGGTTTTCGCTTTACGTGACATTTCACGATAAGAAAGAGGGAAAAAATGTGGCATTTCATGTTTTGAGTACAATCACGTTTCAGTGTCATCGCTGCTTGTCACTGTCAGTACATTATCGTTTGTGCTGATGATAATAATAATAATAATAATAATAACAATAATACACGTAACTAATAGTAACTGTAATGGTGTTAATAATATTTTTTATGGTTATTGTTGTTGAGCATTATGTACTCAGTACTGTAGTCCGAGTCTGCTCGGACTCAACCCGCCCCTGTGACAGATATTTGGACAGGCTTACGGGCCGGCCCGTCAGTCTGTCCAAATATCTGTCACAGGGGCGGGTTGAGTCAGAGCAGACTCGGACTAAGGATAATGGACTGGTAATAACAATGCGACAATAATAATGATAATAGAGAAATAGTGGTAATAATAATAATACATGTAAATAATATTAATGGTGAATTTTTAGGTGTTAATAGTGATATTATTAATATGAAAACAGGCACTGCCTATAAGCGAACACAGACACCATTTATTGCTTTAAAAAATAGGAAGAATTTGTATAGAGTCGAAATGTCCTAAAGACGTATCCTCTTGTATAGTACATTCGAAGCTATTCTGGTAAATCCAGTCCACGATATTCACAACAATGCGTCTGCCCATTGTTAGTGATATCCGACAGCATTATTGCATCTTTTACCGGGGCCTGCACCATTAAATAGTTGCGCCAGTCCAATAACGTTATAAAATTTTACTGACGTATCGCGGCGCTCCTCGCTATTTGGGGAAATACAAACAAGTCCATAGTAACTATGACGTCATAATGAAATGTCATCCACTAGAATTTTTAGATCACGTTTATCCAGACAAAAGCTACAAAAAACGGGAATTAATGCATGTCTGCAAGTAAATACATGAATGTACATTCCATCCGGGTGTGAATCGTGTGGTACCCAGCCTTAAATTTCCTGCTATCAGCGCTAAATACATACGACATTGACAACAACGACTTTCCACGGCCATGAGCATTAAAAATAATACGAGACAGTCAACCAAACATATTGCATTTACAGACGCATAAATAAGAATAAATAAAGCTTGTATCTGGTATGTCCGAGTCTGCTCTGACTCAACCCACCCCTGTGACAGATATTTGGACAGACTGACGGGCCGGGGAGAGTCAGAGCAATTAGTATGTTCAAAAGTTGGAGAACTCCGCCACCGCTTGGTAGCGAGCCTCTTAATCGACCTTAGCTACAATATTCGACACAAACCCCGGTTATTGCTTCGTATAATTCACATATCCATTCGCTCGCACCTTAAATCATGTTAAATATGTCCTATATCTCACGTTATTTAACCTTTTAGCTCATTGTTGACAAATTTTTATCGAATTTCAAGCGAACAGCCATTGCAAAAGCAGTGATGACGTAGTACACAACTTTTTGCCTCGGAAATCACGCAATTTCATCCCGAGCAAATTCGAGCCCTGGGATGATTAAATTAAACTGGAAAGAAACAGAGGGATCTAGATTGTGTCAGTTTTGTTGGTTAGATAAGATATTAAATTATTTATGCTGCATTCATTATTCTCATTTTACATTGGTGGGTGTGTGAGGGTGGGTGGGTGACAGGGAAGCGGGTGTGTGGGTGAGTGGAAAATTAAGTGAGTTATTCAGTGAGTGAATCAGTGACTATGTGATTCGGTGAATTAATGGGTGTGTGGTCAGTTGGTTGGTCGGTGGGTCGGTCGCTCTGACCTCTGCCGGTGGATCTGACCTCGGTCGGTCCGACTGGTGGGTCGGACGGTCAGTCGGTTGGTCATTGTGTCGGTTGGTGGGGGGGGGTCAGTCGATGGTTGGGACGGTGAGTTGGTTGGTCGGTCAGTCAGTCCGATCGATCTCGGTGGGTGGGTGGGTTCAGGCCAACCCAAGGCTAGCCAAGGCCTATATATGCCTACTCAAGTCTTGGTACGGCCGAATCCAGCCTAGGTACGGCACAGGCAAGCCTACCTGAGGTTTAAGTAAGGACTAGCTAATGCTAGCCTAAACCTAACTAAGACCTAGATAATGTATATCCAAGCCTAGATAAGGCCATGCTCAGGCCTAGCCAAGCTAAGGTCAAAGTAATGCCTAATCTAGCTTGGCTAATGCCTACCCAAGCAAAGCTAAGGCCTATGTAATGCCTAGATAAGGCATAGCTTAAACTATATAAGGCTTAGCCTAACTTTAGCTGAGTTGTAGGTAGTGCCTAGCTAATGCTAGGCAAAAACCTACAGTAACTAAGACCTACATAAAGTATATGCACGCCTAGTAAGGCCACACTCAGGTTTAGCCAAGCTAGCTATGGTCTAAGTAATGCTTAATCCAGCCTGGCTAAGACCTACTCAAACCAAGCTAAGGCCTAGGTAATGCCTAGCAAAGCCTGATCAATGCCTGCGTAAGGCTAAGCCACGCCAGGTTACGGTCTAACTAAGTTCTAGCCAAGTCTTAATAAGGACCAGGTGCGGTCAAAGTAAAGACTACGTAAGCATAGCTTAAGCCTAGGCAAGACTAAGCATAGATAAGGCACAGATTAGGCCAGGAAGATCTAACCAAGACTAGCTAAGGCTTAGGTAACGACTATGTAACCAAAGCTAAGGTTAGATAAGGCATATTCAAGTCCCGATACGGCCTAGCCATAGCTTAGCTAATGTCTAATTAAGACCTAGACAAGACTGGCTAAGGCAGAGCTATGGCCTAACCATGAAGGCTAGACTTGGCCCGTAGGCTAGTATACTAGGACTGTAGGCTGGTAAGCGGGTAGACTAGGCATGTAGGCTAGTAGAATAGTAGGCTGTTGGACTAGGCCTGTAGGCTAGAAGACCAACCGACCAACTGACCGAGGTCGGACTGACTGACTGACCAACCGACTGACCCACTTACCCACCCACCCACCGACTGACCAACCGAGTTTGGACCGACAGGTCGGACCAACTGCCCCACCGACCAACCCACCCACTCAGCGACCGACCAACCGAGGTCGGACCGACTGACCGACCACCTCACCCACCCAAATTGACTGACCAACCCACCGACTGAGGTCGGACTGACCGACCGACCGACCAACTCACCCACCCACTCACCTACCGACAGAGGTCAGAGCGACCAACCGACCAGCTCACTCACTCAAACATCGACCGACAAACTGATCCACCCACCGACTGACCCACCCAATGACCGGCCGACCGACCAATCCGCCCACCGACTGACGTCCGACCAACCAGTCAGACCGACTTGGGTCGGACCCACCAGCAGAGGTTGGACTGACCCACCCACCGACCAACCCACCGACAAACCAACCGACCACACACCCATTAATTCACTGAGTCACTGAATCACTCAGTGAATAACTCACTTAATTTTCTACTCACCCACACACCCGCTTCCCTGTCACCCTCACACACCCAACCACCCACGGATGTAAAATGAGAATAATGACTGCAGCATAAATAATAGAATATTTTATCTAACCAACAAAACTGACGCTTTTACTTTCCAGTTTAATTTAATCCTCCCAGGGCTTGAATTTGCTCAGGACGAAATTGCGTGATTTTCGAGGCGAAATGTTGTGTACTACGTCATTACTGTTTTTGCAATGGCTGTTCGCTTGAAATTCGATAAAATTTGTCAACAATGAGCTAAAAAGTTAAATAACGTGAGATATAGGATATATTTAACATGATTTACGGTGCGAGCGAATGGATATGTGAATTATACGAATCAATAACCGGGGTTTGTGTCGAATATTTTAGCTAAGGTCGATTAAGAGGCGCGCTACCAAGCGGTGGCGGAATTCTCCAACTTTTGAACATACTAATCGCTCTGACTCTCCCCGGCCCGTCAGTCTGTCCAAATATCTGTCACAGGGGCGGGTTGAGTCAGAGTATACTCGGACTAGTATCTGGTCTGCATCAGACGATTTAACCGTTTTACATTCTGAAGTAAATGTACGCTATTTCGTGATAACAATATCACACACATTTTGGACATTGAAAATGCACAGTAGGTTGCCCTAAAATAACTAGGGGAACATACGTATAGTGAAGAACCATATCCCATAATACAACGGGGGCCCATGAAAGCACAAAAGCTATATCATAAGCCGAAACCGGAAGCAAAAAAAAGCTTGCAACCAGAAACGAAGCTTTCTCAGTCGCATGGTATATGGTTCCCTGTCTCATTTTCTGTTGATTTTTCCTCATTACACGTACGTACATGTTATCTATAATACGCTCACTGTGTTCGCTAATATGAAAATAGGCATTGCCTATAAGCGAACGCAGACACCATGTATTGCTTAAATAAATAGGATGTAGGGCTACGCGATATACCGATACCATATTTAAAACCGATATCCTACACTGACGGTTTCATAACCGATTATAAAAAATAAATATCGAAAAACCGAATATGAACATATTTTCGGTTTTTCATATCAGGATTGTTAAAAATAAAAGATACTAATGAGCATGATAAGCGTAATGAATAATAATGGCCATACTTTCCATTAAGCTATGTTCGGGGCAACTAATAATTGAACGTGGCCCCAATTGCGCATATTGTGTAACTCCATGTAACTCGCTGTACGTCGAGAGAAATCAAGCAGGGAATTAATTAAATAAATATCCACTCGTCTTTTCTCTGGTAGTCTCAGATAAATTTGCAATTTAAAACACAATACTTATGATCATGTCGTGGTTTGGTCCGGCTAGGCAAGGTGTCTTGTATAGCGTTCTGCCCACGTTGGTGTCGTCCCTGCTGCCAAAAGTTGTAGGGCAGTCTCTCCCCATGTTTGATTCGGACCCTGTCCTTGGACAGGGTTCTGGACTGGCCACCGAGGGAGCCGTCTCGTACGGTCCCCTGGCAGTCCCGTCGGGCTCCGGCCTGATGGGTTCTGTCTCTCTGCGGCCACCTCCGGGTGGTCCAGTAGCGGTGGCCGGTCCGTCAGGCATGGGAGCCATCCGCCAGGACGGCTCCACGGTTTTCCTTGTCTAGTGACGACTCTTCGGGGTCTGAAGATGAGGAGGAGAGGGTGCTGCGGCCTGTGATGCCGCGGGTGGAGAGCATGGAGGTCGATTCCGTCCTGACGGAACCGTCCTCCATCTGTCTGGCCTGGCGCAAGCCAGGGCAGCGGCTCCACCCGTGGTTGAGGCCACTCCGGTACCGGGCACCGGTCCCATGATGGTTGGTTTGCCGCCAACCAACACGGTGACGGGTGTGGCCGGCCAGGCATGGTACTCACCTATCTCGCCTGGTCTGTCAGTCAGACATGGGGTGCCGTTGGCGCCGTGTTTGGCCACGGTTCCTCAACCACTACGGGTCCGCACGGTTTTCCGTGCAGGCCTACTCCATGGACTGGTGTGTTCCATGGGGTGGCGGCGGAACCGTACGGTACCGGAGCTCCTGGCATATCAGCAATGGCTCCCCAACGGGTGACGTGTTCACGGGAGTGTCCTCCTCGGAGACGGATTGGCCTGAGGCTCTGGCTTGGCTAGCCATGGTGGACCCGTCTGTGGTTTTGACCACGGCCGAGGAGGATGTACCCCGTCCATCGGTTGCATCGATTAGGACACGGATCTTGCCCGTAGCCCTGAACCAGTCTGTTGGACTGGATCCATGGGTTATGGTGTTGCTTGATGCTATTTATAGCAAACAACGCATGAACAAGGGCCAGCTTCTTGCGGCCTCCAGGGAGGTGCGGGCGAGGGGTCGTATTCCACGGGGGGAATACGACAGGTATGGTGTTGTCCTGTCGGTCACCGAGGATGACCGCTGGGTACTGGGTGTCCAGAGTGCTGGAGCGGGTGGCCCTGCCCCGGCACTGGTGGGCAAAGCTCAGGTACACCATAATGAAGTCCTGTCCCTGTGTGATGGGGGTGTGAGAACAGCACTGAGTGCTGTCTACCACTCTTATCGTCTTCTTCAGTCGGTGTGGGCTGAAGTGGGGGCAGGCCACCCTGCGCGACCTGTGGCGTTTTCGTGCGTTAATGACGGCCTGGTGCTGTCTATGGACGCATTGACAAGGGTGCAGGCACGTGTGACTATGTCCAGGAGGCAGATGGTCCTTGACCATATGCGTCCAGCTACTGCCGTCAGGGAGCGTCTTCTTGGGATGCCCCTGACAGGCCTTAGCATCTTTGGTGGCCAGGCGCTGGCCATCTTGGAGGACACGGCCAGCATTGTGTAGAATCGGTTGGCGGTTTATCTGACTGTAGTCAGGCCGCTGACCGGGCAACCTTCAAGAAACAGAGAAAAAGCAAGGTGAAAGCCTAAAGCATAGTGCTGCTTCTGTTTTCTGCTGGGTTTTCTCAGCCGCCTCGGCGAAGAAAGCCAAGAAGGTTGTGGGGGCCTCTACCCTCCCCAATGTTGCTCCTGATCGCCCGAGAGGCGGGAAGGGGAGGGGCAAGTCCTCAAAGGGCAGACAGAAGGGAGCGGATCATACCCGAGGGTACGAGGGCTCCCTTCGCATCTGCCTGGACCGCACCTGTGCGACAGGAACAGCGGTGCCAGTTAGACCGGCCAAACCAAGACCAATATGGTTCTCTCTCTCTCTCTCTCTCGTCAAGAGAGGGGTGGGGGAGCGGATACGCGAGCCAGACACCCCCATTAGGCGTTGAGGCATCTATAGTGGGTGGAAGGCTCATGCGTTTTCGTCGAGGTTTGGAGAGGTGTGACGTCAGACAGTCTGGTCCTTGGATGGTTATCCCAGGGGTACATACCAGAGTGGTGGGACTTTCCACCACAGAATCTGTCTTTGGCACCTGTCTGGACACCCGTTCAACGGGACCAGACAAGTTAGAAGCTATTAAAAACGAAGTGTCAGGTTTGCTTCTGAAGGGAGCAATAAACCAGCAAACCGGAACACTCCAGGCTTCTATTCAAACATGTTCCTTGTCCCCAAGAGCACAGGGGGATGGAGACCCGTACTCAGTCTCAGGCCATTGAATTGGTTCTTCTTCTTTTCTTTCTTCTTTTCGTTCGGTGATCATACCGCCAGTCCTGTAAGTGACTATCGACATGATCATATGCGTTAAGTCCGTGGATCCATGGTTTATTAGAGTGCACTGTGCGGCCTGGAACCTCCGTCTTCAGCACTCGAGGTTTCTGTCAGGGTTACCTCACCCTTACCTCCTTTAGTTGCCTCTTACGACACGCAGAGGATACGGAAGGTGTATTCTAAGCCCCACCTACAGGGCACATTGAATTGGTTTATCCATACGATCGGTTTCAGATGGAAACTCCGAGGTCGGTAATGGCAGGATTGAGGAAGGGGGTGTGGTGTGTATCGATCGATCTGAGAGATGCATGTTCCCACATTCCTATGAATGGGAGTTGTCACAGGTTTCTGAGAGTTGCGTTTCAGAATCTAGTATGGGAGTTTAAATCCTCCCATTCGGCCTGTCGACAGCTCCAAGGGTTTTTCACCAGAGTGGTCCTTGTGGTGACAGCATTTCTCAGAAAAGAGAACGTGGTGCTTCACACCTACATAGACGATTGGCTGATCATCAGCCAGGTTAGAGGTGGATACTGCTCTGACTCTGAAGTTGCTTTCAGATCTAGGCTGGATAGTCAACAAGGAGAAATCTGAGTTGACACACCACTCAACATTTCGTTTATTTAAGGATGCGATTCGATCTCGAGGAGGGCAGGGTTTTTTACCCGTCAGAGCCCAGAGTGGTGTCTCTGTTAGCCATCCTCAAGAGTTTCGATTCAGGCGAGGCGGTTTCTTCAGATGCTGGACATGATTGTCTCCATGTAGCAGGTATACCCGTACACTGCTCGGATGCAAAGACCTATCCAGTTGTATCTGATGTCTCTGTGGAAACAGAGAATAGAACCCCTGTCAAAACTGGTGCCAGTTTTGGAGCCAATAATGTCACATCTTGTATGGTGGGAAAAAGCGTCAGAATCGCCTAGTAGGAGTTTTCTCTGCACCTACCCCACCCCAGCTGTCCGTGTACATGGATGCATCGCTGGAGGGATGGGGGGGGGGCCTACCTGGGAGAACACCAGGTCTCGGGCACATGGACTCTCCAAGAGAGCCAGGTGCATATCAATCTGTTGGATATGATGGCAGTGGAACTGGCATTGGAAAGGTTTCTTCCAAAAGTCAGGGGCAAGGCGATATTGATACTGTCGGACAACTCGACAGTAGTATCATACAAGGTGAGACCAAGTCACCCACACTATGCATCTAAGTGTGGCACTTAATTCAGTGGTGCAGGAATTACTCAGTTTGTTTTTTAAAGCAGCTCATATTCCTGGGCGATTGAACATTCTGGCGGATTCTTTGTCTCGCAGACAGAGAATTCTGCGAACAGAATGGTCTCTCAACCCTCCAGTTCTTCACAGGATCTTCGAGCATTGGGGCAAATCCAACGTGGACTTGTTCGCCACAAGGGAAGATGCTCAAATCATGATTTATGTCTCGCCGATTACAGATCCTAATGCCGTCGATACAGACGCTCTGGCGTTAAGCTGGAGAGGGATGCACGCTTATGTGTACCCACCCACCATTCTTCTACCGTAGATATTGGTGAAGATCAGGGAGGAACCGTGCCTGGTCCTGCTATAGCGCCATTTGGCCCAGCAGGGCGTGATTCACGGATCTTCGAGGTCTGCGGGTGGAAAATCCAGTGCGGTTACCCGAGATTCCGAACATAATCTCCCAGGCCAAGGGACGCTTCCTACACGAGCGTCCCGAAATGTTATTGACTGCGTGGTTGTTGTCAAACAACGTTCGACGTCGGAGGGCTTTTCTCGACATGCTGCAGATTTCATCGCAGCTGCGAGACGGAGGTCAACCTTCAAGTCATATAACAACAAGGTTAACGGATTTGCAGAATGGTGTGAGGAAAAGGGTATTGTTACCTTTCATTCCACTATTCAGCAAATAGCAGACTTTCTCTGTGAGCTGTTCTTTTCAGGACTAGCTCCTGTCACAATTGCTGGATACAAGTCAGCTTTGGCATCAGTTATCCCGTGTCTAACCAACAGAAATAGTCCAGAGGTGGCCCAGTTGAGTGTGATGGTGAAGGGAATGAGCAATCTCCGACCGAGACAACCGGTAGTCATTCCAGCCTGGAGTCTATCTTTAGTGCTTAATGTACTGGCCAAGCACCCTTTTGAACCATTGCGTTCGGCTAGTGTAAAGCATTTGACTCTAAAAGCGGTCTTTCTATTGGCAGCTTCCTCAGCTAGAAGGCGCAGTGTGATCCATGCACTTTCAGCAGAGAGGGACCGATTTATTGTCTCCAGAGTGGGTCTGCGTCTACTGCTAAGAGCAGAGTTTATGTCAAAGATTCAGTCTTTGAGATATCCTGGCAAACCGATCGTTATACCGAAACTAAGTAGGTTTGATCGAGATGCCAGTGTCTGGTGCCCAGTCCGTGCTTTGACTAAGTACAAAACGGACAGACTCGTTACGGTCGAATGATAGACATCTGTGGATCTGCCATAAGGAGCCATATGGCGCCGCATCCGTGGATTCTATCTCTCGTTGGGTAGTCGAATGCATTCAGACTACCCGTGAGATTACGACTGGGCACCAAGTGCAATGCGCAAGGGCACGATGTAAGAGGAATAGCCACCTCTTCCACCCTTTTACAATGGTGTTCCGTTTAAGGACATCATGGCTGTTGCACAATGGCACTGTGAGTCCTCTTTCACGGATTACTATATGAGGGATGTGTCAGACTTCGCCAATCCACTCGCTTTAGCTGTTTTGAGATGATGGCTATATGACCACACTGCTCTTCTTCCTTTTTTGGCATTTGTAAGAAAGAATTAAGAAGCAGACATGGTCGAGCGAGAGGATATCAACCAGATTGTGTCATTGATTGTCGGACAAGTGAATGGTTGGAGGCTCCAGGTCTGAAATCCAAATATCATGAGGTAATTCAGGATTGAGAGTGTTTTGTATTATGTCTATATATCATGATCATTCATGCTCATTCCCAGGCTAATATATGCAAAGAGCAGATAACCCTCTTGGCATATTTGTGTTTTCAGGCGAGATGCATGTTCGTGAGTTCTCTCCCTTTTCTTAGAAGAAAAAGGGGGGGGGGGGGGGTGGCGGGGCCAGTGATGCGAATGTGATTCGGTTCCGTTAACTTGATGGTCCTTTTACGTCTCCATTAGTCAAGTTTAAGTCTAGCTCTTTCTCCAAGGGGCAAAAGTAGCAGTTATGGCTTGCCCCTTCCCACCAGGTTACTGACCAAATCTGGTGTATATCAGAAGTAATAGAATGGTGAGTATTGATTGAAGGAGAATGAAGGAAATATCAATTTCCCTTTCTCCGAGATCTAACAATACTCACCATTCTATTACGGACCCAGCCTCCCAGCCCCACGGAGGCAAGCCATGAGTTTCTCTTGTTTGGTGGCTATGCAAACAATATGAGCTTCATGGTAGACGGGTACTCGGCAGTTGGGAGCCGAGTACCCGGTTCAAAGGAGTCGGTAAAGCTTTCTAAGTCTATAGTCCTAGAGCCAGCTGTCAGGGCCAGCTGTATATCAGAAGTAATAGAATGGTGAGTATTGTTAGATCTCGGAGAAAGGGAAATTGAAATTTCCTTCATTCTGTAAGCAAATACATGTATTTTGAATTTTTATCTAAACAAGGTTTAGCCATTAAATGGTTAAAGTTCATTGGTGCAAACATGTCTGATATAGATGGCCAATCTATAAGATGAATGAATTATGATCACATCACAATGCAACACGGAAATCAAAACTGCTGATCTATGCATGTGTTAAACGTAGCTATAATACACAGGACCCATGCACTTCTCGCACAGGATCAATATTTATCTATCTGTTACATGTTACAAAAAGATTCTAAAAAATGTATCATTCCATTTCCAGACTAAGCAACATTTTTTATTGAATTCGTGTACTACCATACTAGCATATAAATAACAAATCCACCTGTATCTGATAAGAACATGAGCTGAATTAACTTCAAGATCAATATTACTTATTTCATGATTTTGTGTACATATTCACCGATAATACAGGTGGTCTATCTAAAGCAATACATATAAGTTGAGGAACCTAATATGCATATATGAAATATAGTGGGCAAAACGACCTAGGGCGAACAGGAATAGGGGGTGAACAGGACAGGGCACGAAAAAGGTATGAGTGGGAATGGGGTGGGTGGTGAAACGACCCAGATTGTAACAATGTTATTGTTAATAAGTGTTACTTTTTGTTATATTATGTAATGGCGGCGTCTGCCCGGGCGGGCATGCAGGCGACAGAGTAGTTTCCAGATGATAACGTTTACCATTTGTCGGATCACATTGAAATTTCATAGGGTGGCTGGACTAGGTCTTGGGAAGAACGCTATCGAAATCGGCGATGATCCGAAATCCAAGATGGCCGCCAGCCACCGGCGGTCATCTTGAAAATTGGTTTCCGGATGATAACTCCGTTACCGTTTGTTGGATTGCATTGAAACTTCATAGGGTGGTTGGACTAGGTCTTGGGAAGAAACATATCGAAATCGACGATGATCCGAAAACCAAGATGGCCGCCAGCTACCAGCGGCCATCTTGACAATTGGTTTCCGGATGATAACTCCGTTGCCGTTTATCGGATCGCTTTGAAACTTCATGGAGTGTTTGGACTATGTCTGGTGAAGAAACCTATCGATATTGACAATTGTCAGAAATCCAAGATAGCCGCCAGCCATCTTGAAAATTGGTTTCCGGATGATAACTGTTACCGTCTATCGGATTGCTTTGAAACTTCATAGAGTGGTTGGACTAGGTCTGGTGAAGAAACCTATCGAAGTCAATGCTGATCTGAAATCCAAGATGGCTGCCAGCCACAGGTGGTCATCTTGATAATTGGTTTCCGGATGATAACTCCGTTTCTGTTTATCGGATCGCTTTGAAACTTCATAGGGTGGTTGGACTAGGTCTGGAGAAGAAACCTATTGAAATTGATGATCCGAACTCCAAGATGGCCATCGGCCACAGGCTGCCATGTTGAAAGTTGGTTGCTGAATGATATCTCCATTACCATTTATCGGATCACTTCATATGGTCGTTGGAATATGGCTGGTGAAGAAACTTATCGAAATTTATGATAATCTGAAATCCAATATGGCCACCAGTCAGCAGCGGCCATCTTAAAAATTGGTTTCTGGATAATACCTCCATGACCGTTTAACGGATCGCTTTGACACTTCATAAGGATGACTGCCCTGGGTCTGAGGAAGAAATAAATACTTTCTGATAGCTCGCATTCATTGGTTTGTCATCATGGCATGGTATTATGCGCCGTTTGTGGTGCTCTTGTTTTAGATATAACCAGACTATGTGGCGTGCCGCGTTAGTGGTTAGTAGATCATAAATAGCATTAAATCATTGTTTTCGAGTGAGTGGCAGTGCTGTTGTTACCATGCCACAGCTTTTTTGTAGGACTATACAAACACAATTATGAATAGTAAGTAGGCTTGCACAATTATTTGATTAATCGATTAATCGTGATTACTATGGCCCTGGTGTGGAAGCCCTATAGTAATCACTGCATCTATCCGTCTGTCTGTCTATATCCACAATATCTCGTAAACAGCATATCATACAGAATCGCTTTAGATATTTTTGTGTATGCCTCAGTTATGATACGCAGATGTGTTGGAAGAATTCACCTTTATAGGTCCAATATTTTGGGTGAAAATGGGCTTTTTAATGCAAAAACTCTTTTTTGTCAATTTTCTCGTAAACAGCATATCATACAGAACCGCTTCAGATATTTTAACGAACCTTGCCAGATGGCTTCTTTATGATGGCTAGATGTACCTTTTGAAGGGTTCACCGTTATAGATTCAATATTCTGTTTGAAAATGGGCTTTTTAATGCAAAAACACAATTTTTGTCAATTTTCTCGTAAACAGCATATCCTACAGAACCGCTTCAGATATTGTAATGAAACTTGGTGGATACCTCAGTTATGAAATACAGATGTCCTTTCTGAAGAATTCACCTTTATAGGTCCAATATTTCGGGTGAAAGTGGGCTTTTGAATGCAAAAACTCATGATATTAGTAAATCTCGTAAACACCATATTACATAGAATCGCTTTAAATAATTTAATGAAACTTAGGCGGTAGCTTCTTTATGATGGGTAGTGGTGCCTTTTGGAGGATTCACCGTTATAGGTCCAAGAGTTTGTGTGAAAATTAGCTTTTTAATGCAAAAACTAAACTCTTGTCAAATTCCATAATTCTTTTACTTTTTGTTTTTTATTTTCTACTTTTAATAATATAAAGGCTTTAAATAAAATTGCTACCTATTGCATAGAGAAAGGTATTTCCTGTGATTTCGGGGCCCTCTGAGTCAAACACCGGTTTCTAGTTTGACTGGAAGATGTACTCATGAGTACCTACAGCTTCCAGTCAAGCTGGGTTCAGAATAGTGAGCGGCATAAAGGTTTGCAGCATTGCTACACATGCTGCACTGTGAGACAGTGAAGGAGTGGTCGCATGTGTAGGGCTGTGCAGTTTTGAAAAAAACAACCTGTGACGGTTTTCCCCTTTTGGCCATGAAACCGTTTTTGATCAGATTTTCAGTTTATTTGGTGGAGAAATATTGACATAGTTTTTGTGAAAAATGGTTCGCAATACCAGATTTTGTGCTAAATTTTAAATTATTGGGCTAGAAATAATGTATAACATTGTAATCGTAATCTGTCAATTTCAGTCGTCTGAGATTCCTAGACAATTAGCAATTGGTATACGTACTGTAACTCCTGTGTCCTTCAGAGATTAAATTCTCTTTAGCCCTCACTTTGGAGGGGGTGGTGTGGGTTTGGTGTGGGAGGGGAAAATCACTATAGCAATGGGCACTCATTACACATTAGTCTCTTTGCTCGATCTCATATTCACAGACACGCGCACGCACGCATGCACGAACAGACACACACTATCTAATGAATTTACATGTATATGTACATTTTGTTTTTCAAGACAGTGATTCCAATGCAACGTTGGACGATTCACTTGGAAGGAGGACCCCGTCGTGTCAATCATGCAGCGGTTGCCATAGGTTACCAGATCTTTTCATTCGGTGGTTATTGTACAGGGGATGATTATGAGACTACGCGCCCTATGGATGTACATATCCTTAATACAAGTGAGTCATTGATGACAATTATCTATGGATGTACATATCCTTAATACAAGTGAGTCAATGACAGTTATCTATGGATGTATATATCCTTAATACAAGTGTGAGTCAGTGACAGTTATCTATAGATGTTCATATCCTTAATACAAGTGTGAGTCAGTGACAGTTATCTATGGATGTTCATATCCTTAATACAAGTGTGAGTCAGTGACAGTTATCTATGGATGTTCATATCCTTAATACAAGTGTGAGTCAGTGACAGTTATCTATAGATGTTCATATCCTTAATACAAGTGTGAGTCAATGACAGTTATCTATAGATGTTCATATCCTTAAACAAGTGTGAGTCAGTGACAGTTAGCTATAGATGTTCATATCCTTAATACAAGTGTGAGTCAGTGACAGTTATCTATCGATGTACATATCCTTAATACAGGTGTGAGTCAACAGCAATGAAGATGCACTGGTGGCATTCCTTAGTTCCAATGGGCTATTTGCCACAAATACGGCTTTTAAACACCCATGCCGTCACCGGACAACATGGGCTGGACACATGGCCGATCGCAAAGCCCCAAAAGGTTCTAAGGCTGCAAAAGCTGTCTTCAACCAAATAGACTTGATACTATGCAAAACAGCAGCAAAACCCCTACTTCGGGATGCTCGTTCCTATGGTGGCACAGACCTCAATTCTGACCTTAAGCCAGTCAGTACAGGCCTCCACATGAACCAGTTCTACCTAATGTATAAACGCCATACCAGGCAAGAGGGTAGAGTCACCTACAACTTAGTGAAGCTCATCAGCGACACTGACACTCAAATGTCATACAAAAGGCCCTTGGGGAGCAGATAGCTAACATCGACGTCAGCTCCGATCCAAACGAAGCGCTAACCAAAATACTGATATCTATGGCATCATCAGCTACTAGCACCATAGGTGTTCTAAAAAACAACAGAACTAGGTATACTGACGACCCTCTCGTAGTAAAACTGTCAGCAGAACAGAAAGCGTTATGTCTGCGCATCTATCTAAGTGGCCAAAGTGAAGATCGCACCAAACTACGCCAGGAATGCAATAACATTCTGCGCCACATTAGCGAACGCTTAAAAGATCTTGCTATCCAACAAGCAGACGCCCTAGCAGATGAAATCACTGCCACGGATGACTGCCACAAAATGTTTCGGGCAGCCGAGCCCTGAGAGGTGCTGACTACACACTACCACAAAATGTACACAACTCTGAAGGACACTTTATCGGGACTGACCAGGGCAAAGCCGAGGCAGTTCGAGAATGGTTCAAGGAACAGTTCACTGACAATGATGATGAGCCCTTGCACCCATTCTCAGGAGACCCCAGGCCATTACTAACACCAATTAATACAGCAGAGGTTGAGAAAGCACTTAAATTCCGGAAAAATGGATGTGCATCTGGACCTGATGGTATGAGCAATGAACTATTCAAATATGCAACTGACATTATCTCAAAACCGATCACGCACATAATCAATTCAGCTGTTATGCACCACCTTCCCATCGACGCTGTAGGCCAAGGCATACTTATCGCACTACCCAAGCCCAAGAAGCCCCCCCCCCCCAGCCAATCTGTGGCCCATTGTGCTCCTTAACAGCATACGGAAAATCCTATCCAATTTTACTCTATGCCGCATCCGAGACAAGATTGACGACTTCACCGGATCATGTCAAAGTGGCTTCAAACATGGACACAGCTGCGCAGACATTGTATGGGCTCAACGCATGCTTGTGTCGGTAGTCATGTCCAAACACTGGGATTTCCACAAAATGGGCATTAACGTGCCACGAGCCTTCGGCACAATTAAACGCTCAAAGATCCTAGATGTACTGCGCCAGGCCAGTTGCAATGAAGATGAACTACGACTAGTGAGACTACTGCTTGCAGACACCAAGCTGACAGTACGAGTCAAGTCGGTGAAGTTTGTAGAGTTTGAGACATCAATTGGCTCCCCACAGGGAGATGATCTATCCCCTGTGCTCTTCACCTGTACCTGGCTGCTGCATTGAAATCTGTGCTGGAAAAATCTCTACAAGACCAAACCCCCATGTGTCAATACTGGGCATGCCGCTAGAGATGGAATATGCTGATGATGTGGACTTTATAGATGAGGAAAAGAAACACCTTGATGAACTTCTCCCAATAGCTGCAAGAAAACTAAAAATTGAGAATCTCTATGAATGAATCCAAAACAGAGCTCACCCATATATACTTATCTACAAAGCATGAAACTAAAGAAAATGATGATCCACTCTGTGGCGGCGAACCATGGAGGAAAAGTAAAATCCTGGGCTCACTGCTTTGCAGCACTGCTGACATTGCTGCACGCTGCATCATGGGGAACATAGCTTTCCAGTCCTTCTGGAAGCTATGGATTCGTAGATCAAAGATGCCCTTGGTAAAAAGACTACGTTTATACAATGCAACCTGCGTATCCTTGATAATGTATAACAGTAACAGCTGGGCGGCTCCAAAGGCAGCTCTAGACAAACTTGATGCCTGCCACCGCAAACACTAACGCACCATCACTGGACACCGATGGCCAGAGAGCATAATTTCCAACGATGCACTATACAAGATGTGCAATAGGCCACCGCGGTCTGTAAAAGTCGCCCAGCAAAGATGGTCCATGTTTGGCCATGTGCTAAGGATGCTAGAAGACACACCAGCACAGAGCGCCTTGGAATTCGCCCTACTCAGAGCCAGCAAATACAGAGCCAGGAGAGGACGTCATTGCATAAATCTGCTAAGCATGCTACGAGGTGACCTCAAGAAAGCAGGATTAGGTACACTCAAGGCAAGAATGGACCTGAGGAAGCTAAGGATTTTGGCTGAGGACAAGACACAGTGGGTAAAAGCGAAGAAGGACTTATTGCAGCTGTAGGATGTTTCTACTACTACAGCCGCAGAATACAGTATTCATACATAGTGTGAGTCAGTGACAGTTATCGTGGGCAGAGATGATAGTAGAGGGATCCATCTCTATCTATCCCCCCCCCCCCCAACCATTCTTAGCCAAGCTGCGCCCACTATATGCTTGTGTTGGGACTGATTTATATACTTGTGAACTCACTGAATCCCAATTTCAAGGTAACTATGCAGGTAAGATGTTCAATATTTCGAAACTAATTTGATTGGCTCATCAACTTAGTTTCAAAATATTCAACAGATGTTTATTAAATAGTAAAGACACAATTCATACAATTGACGAACTATTCATTATAACATCACATACTTGAGTAACAGAGTCTCTGACAGTTAACATGTAGAGGAATTCGTGTTCTGATCCTGGCAATACAATGACAGAAATGATATTTTCGGATTGATAACTAGTTCTGCCACTGGAATACTCATAGATATATCTAACATTCTCATTGTCACAAAGACTATTGATTTTGTCTTCAACCCAATCATGTGTGTTATGGATTGTGACCACAAGGTCAAGAAAACTGACCATCAAGATAACAACATTTATAGTGCAGCTCTGAAATAACTTAACATGTTTCCAAAACAAAATAAAACATAGTTTTGTGTGTTTTGAACATAACGAACCTTTCCTGTTTTAGCTATGCCCCGCCCATCTCTATGTAAGCGCCGCCCACACCTTGTCTGTGTTGGGATCGATCGATCTCTGAACTATCTGACTATCAATTTCCAGAAAACTATACAAGTAAGCTGTTAAATATTTTGAAACTAATTTGACTGGGCGCTGTTGCTGCCTATGGCAACAACAGTGTCCAGTAAAATTAGTTTCAAAATATTCATCAGAATGTTTATTAAGTGAGTTATTCATGACGTCATGATTATGACATCATCCTACATGCCACGTAGTTGATTATGATGTCATATGATGTATGGATAATCTTGGAAAGGTCCATTTGATTGGAAGACATAGCTGCCTATGGCAGCAATCTCTTCCAGTGAAATTATGTTCAAAATATTTAACAGAAAATTTCTTAGTAACCAGCATGTTTCTGTTTTTGTTTTTGAAACAATTTAACTTATTTACGCGCTTACTCTATAGCTAAATAATTAATATTAAGTTTGGCATTTAATTAACTCTAGTGGTCAAGCCGACCAAAACCAGCCTCTGCAGTGGTCTTGAGGAATGTCCATCTACAGGTAAAGAGAAGCATATTTTTGAAAATTTAACACTAGAATGTCTGGTGCGAGAATCGAGCCAGTCATTCCAGTGGTAAATTTTCAAAAATACTCCTCTTTACCAGCAGATGGACATTCGATAAGGAAATATTGTGATTTTCTTGATGAAATTTTACCAGTAAATGTTTAACTTATTGCTGTGCATGTAATCTTATTGATTTATCCATTCAGTGTCACTTAGATGGGCTCGCTTGCCGGTACCAACTTGTATGTCACCTGACCTCTCTGATGTTCCATACCAAAGATATGGACACACAGCGGTAGCTGTAAAAGACGTGGCATACATTTGGGGAGGACGGAATGATAAAGATGGGGCATGTAATGTCTTATTCTGTTTTGATACAGGTAATTATACACCATTGTTAAATGTGGATGCATAGATGATTCATTCGTGACCTAGCTCAATCTGTCATGTCAATAATATTTGCTACAAGCAAGTATTAGAATCCTGGTAGAACTTATTTGTACAACTTCCTATCTGTCTGGTCATTTATCTGTCCATTTGTCTGTCTATCCCTCTAATATTTTCTCATAAATGTAACCCATACTGCAGTTTATATTATTTACAATTCCTATGAAAGTTTCTAAGTATTACTATTGACCTGTGCATGTGCCTCCTTTGACAGTATCCCTCCATATTTACCAGTGTTATCTCCCTTGAAATTTTCACGTTCAGTTTGGGTAAATGAATATTGTCTTAGAGTCCAATTTGAGTTGATTTCAATTGATAAGTCATAATTTAGGACATCAAGATGTCTTCTAAATGTATGTAGGCTAGAATGCCTAATAATGCAAACTGATACTTCAGTACTTGTGCATGTTTTTAGCTCACCTGGCCAGAAGGGCCAGGTGAGCTTATTCTATGGTGGCCATCCGTCCGTCAAATCGCATCCTCATTTATGCGTTGACCGATTTCAACGAAATGTGGTCGGAAGGATCCTATCGTGGTAGGCGCCAGATCTTTTATTCAGAATTATGATTGGTTAATTTTTCTGGTGGCTATCTTGGATTTTCTGACGGTTTTCCAGAAATCATTTAAAACGCTACTCCAATATCAATGGCCTGACTTCAATGAACCTTGGATGGACTGGTAGGCTTCAACACTTCTAATGAGAATTTGATTGGTCAATATTTCCAGTGTCCATCTTGGATTTTCCAAAGATTTCTGGAAATCAGTTAAAAAGCTACTTACTCTCCATGAACGGCTTGGTCAATTTCAAGCAAACTCAGCTGGATGGTCCCTAGAGAGGTATGCTTCAGAACTTGTGTACAGAATTTTGATTGATGAGTTGTTCTCGTGGCTGTCTTGGATACTCTGATCATTTCTGGAAATCAGTTAAAAGGCTACTCCTCATTAACCGCTTGGCAAATTTAAACCAAACTCATCTGGAAGGACCCAAGATTTGACTGCTTCATTCTTTTTTGGTAGCCATCTTGGATTTTCCTTAAAATGGCGGGAACTTGTTTACAGTGCTACTCCTCATTAACCGCTTGTTCCAGTAACTCTTGTTCTCGAAACTGACATCTCAAGATTTGCTGTATGGCACAGGCTGAAACTCATTACATTTATTTTCATAGATACCTAAGGGTGGTTAAAGTTTGTTGAAGAGAATCAACATCCATCATTAATTTGGTGTCTCACCCACAGGGTGTGGGGGTTACCAATCTGCGTGATTAATACCAACGGGATCCATTGTATGGAGTTGGTGGATCCAGTAAGATTCATGGTCCTTGCGTGAGGGGGTGGCCTCAGTGCTTTCAGGATCGTGGCGCAGAACTTCTATGACACTATATCTGATACTGTTTTTATCGTGTCCTGGCAGGTTAAAATGTAGTGCGACCGGTGCGTCTTTGTGTTTATTGACATCTCTCAAATGTTCTTTGATACGGATCTGGAATTCTCTCTTAGTTTCTCCCACGTATTGTTTGTTGCAAACAGCGCAGGTGAGGAGATACACCACATTCATAGTTGAGCAGTATGTTTTCACGTGACATCTATATGTTAGACGTGTGTGTGTGCTCTGGAAAGTTTTCCCTTTCTCCATTCTGTGACAAAAGGAACAGTTTCCTTTTTCACACGGTTCGACTTTGTTTGGTATCGAACTGCCCTGGTATCCTTTGATAGCGGGGTGGGTGAAATCAGCATGCACTAGTTGGTCTGTAAGCGTGGAGTTCCTTCTATAGCCGAAGTGTGTTTTCTCGGTAAATGTGTCCCTACACTTGGGGCTGGTTTGTAGGAGATCCCAGTGTTGGTTGATAGTTTTCTTGAGAAGGATACTGTGTGGGTGGTAATCTGTGATGGGAGGTATCCGGTGGTTTTTGGTTTTATTCGCTTACGGTTTTAAGAGTGATGGTCTCTCCATTTGGAGGACTTTGTTATAGCTGTCTATTAGGAGATTGGTGGGATAGCCACGATTCTCGTAGTGTACAATTGCGTCACGAGTGTGTTTCTCGTAATCTTCGATGTTGCTGCAGATTGTGCGTAGTCTCAGAAATTGGCCGTATGGACTCGCGTCTTTGGTGGCGGTCTGGTGTGCTGACTGGTAATGTAGGTACCCATGGGTGTCAGTGGGTTTAGTGAAGAGGTCGAATTGGAGTGTATGTTTGTCCGAAATCGAGACTAGTGTGTCAAGAAAGCTCACTTTTGTTGATGAGATTTCAGCCGTGAATTTGATGGTGTCATGTGATGTGTTCATATGTTGAATGAACATATCCAGTTTCTCCCTTCCTTCTAACCATAGCATGAAGATGTCATCAATATAACGGAGGTAAATAGCGGGTTGGTGTGGTGCGCTATTGAGTAGTCTGTTTTCTAGGTCCGCCATGAAAATTATGGCGTAGCTAGGTGCTACCTTTGTGCCCATTGCTGTACCTCCTATTTGGAGGTAATGCTTATTGTTGAAAGTGAAGTTGTTGCATGTCAGAACGATTTTCAACAAGGACAATAGCGACCTCGGGCTGGCCTGACCCAGGGTGCCATTGGCCCTGATGAATTTCGCTGTAGCTCTGATCCCCTCCTCATCTGGGATATTCGTGTATAGAGATGTGACATCCATTGTGACAAGAAGAGCATTCTCTGGTAGGGCACCATATGATTCAAGCTTGTTTATGAAATCAGTGGTGTCCCTGACGTATGATGTAATCTTTGATAGATGAACAAAGCTACTGATGTGTTCAGTGGGGTTGCCGTTGCCACTTATGATTGGTCTGCCTGGGATAATTGTACCATCCTTTGCCTTGTGTATTTTCGGCAATAGGTAGAATCTCGAGGTTCTGGGTTTGTCAATTCTTAGACCATTTGCGATATCAGTGGTGATTTCTCCATTTAGCACCATAGAGGTTATGGCTGTTTCTACTTTTTCAGAGTGTTGGGCAGTGAGGTCAGTGTCCTGTTCTTGGTAGAATCGTTGGTCATTTAGCTGTCTTAATGCCTCTGTGTTGTAGGCAGTTGAGTCCTGTATGACAGTGGCCTGACCTTTGTCAGCTTTTTTGATGACTATAGTTTTGTCCTCTGCTAATAGTGTAAGTTTTTCCTTTGTGGTTTGGAAAGGTTGTCCGATTTGGATCTCATATGTTTGGAATTGACCAGATCAGATTTGACTGCTCTAATGAACGCATCTAGCGTAGCATCATTGCCTGGACGCAGTGTCCATAGACTAGATGGTTTAAATTTCTTTGACAGTTTGTCGTGGAAATCGTCAGATTGTGTTGTGACTGGTTTCAGTGACATCTATGGATGAATTGTTCCCAAGATATGGTGGGTGTTGGAAGTGGAGTTTCAATCTGAGTCGTCTAAAGAATCTAGTGAGCTCTTTATACAGTTGGCCCATGTTTGGTTCAGTGATAGTGGGACTAAAGCCTAGTCCAAAGTCAAGGGTATTCCTTAATGTTTTGGAAATGGCCCTCGATGAAAGATTGACTACAAATGGTTTGTTTACAACAGGATGGTCCATTTTATATTGGAGTATTTAAATTCAATATATTGGACAAAGTTCTCACATAATTAACAGTAACATGGTTTATGTTAATTGTTCCAAAAGTTTGTACACCGCGTTGAGTGTCTTGTTCCTCCCTTGGCCGTTTACCTGTGTTCTGTTTCTGGATAGATTTGGACTTCTGTTTGGTCTGCGTGTATTTCGTTTTTTGACACGTTTCTGTTGGTTTTGCTGTTTCGGTGGACCTTGTTGTTTCCTTCCCCTGTTGGGTCTGCCTTGTTTCAGAGACGGTCCCCTCGCTCATTTGGGTGGACTCACAGATCTTTCCCGTGTGCGCATAATGGTGCTGCAGACAGCTTGTTCTGCTTCTCGAAACACCGTTTCGTTTTCCACAGCCAGAAATCCGCTTTATGTTTTCTGGTAACCTCTGAAAGTTTGTCAGCACAGTTGCGCAGTAAATCAATGGCTAGGTCCTAGGCTAGGTGGTTAGTTAGTCACACATTTTTTTCTCCCAAAGTTTTGAAAGTTCTATATCGTCACTCGGTGGTTTGAAACGCACTGATATAACTAATGGTCCAGGAATAACATCACGGCTTAGTGATTCTTCATTATTAATTTCCCACTAAATATCATTTGTACTGAATTCCAATTTGGGATTTTATGCCTTGTCACTGCTGAATTTAATTAATGTCTTCAAATACTTTAGATCAAATGCTAATTGTCCAAGTGGGCGTTAAGGCCATTGGGCCTCTTGTTAGAACATATAAGTCCCTGTCAAGTCTAAAATGTGCCTGGCAGGCGGCAGCATGCCTCAGATAATGGACAAGCAGGGTCAAGTTCGACTCGCTAACTGTAGTCAGTTATCTGGTTTACTGAATATGCGCAGTTGCTATACCCAGTCAGACGCTAAATAGTTAACTATAGTTCGTTGGTACCCGGTTTCCCCGTTGAATTACTTTTGCAGAAAATGGATACCAGTCTCCATTAACCCTTTCTGTTGTCTGTTTTCACTTCAAGAGTATACTTACCTCCCTAACACTCTTTGATATACCCAAATATCGACATTCACTCAATAAACACTCAGATTAAAAAAGTTAGATGCCCCTACTGGGCAGGTAGTCAGATGACAGTCCGGCGGATGCCAGCCCCAACCTCGCGCGTGTGCAGACTAGTACTTCCTCTTTTCCAATTTATTGGCAAAGGAGTTCACATGCGTACAATTTTCTGCTGTGTCTAATCACTTTCTAAACTTATTTATCATCTGAAAGTCATGTCTGAGCATGGGAAGTTGCCAGAGGAGGGCCCTGGACCAAGTCATCAGGTGATTTCTATTACATATTTGTATAATTTAGCGTTTTAGTTCCGATGTAATGTGTTTACGGGACATGCGATTAGACGTAATAAGCGTCCATAAAACTGGTTTATTTCTATATGATGCTATGAAATACTAATCTCTCTTTGTGTTTGTGTCCACAGGTATCTACCTACGATTGAAAAGGACAGCACATTATCAGAGGGTTTGTTTTTCTCTCCACCATGGTTCCTTTTCCTACTAACAATGTTAGAATGAACTAATACAAGATCTATGCCCAGTGAGTTGGAGGCCTCGCAAGAAGGTCTCACCTTGCCCTCTTGGTCCACTTCCTTCCCTTAATGGTGGAGAGAGTTAAGAGGTTATAGAGTTTGGTGGAGCTTCCAGTGCATCAGATCGGATGGTTTGTCTATGCTAAAGACGCAGGTATTCTAGTTATGATATTAGGCATTTCGATTATTTTTTTTAATATTTCTGAAATCTGCTGCCATTGTATCATTGTATATCTGATGTTTGCATAGTCTGTCTCTACTATCCTTTCCAGCTTAGATGTTCTGGATTTGAATACAATTCGTCCTTACACCTGGATAATATTTTCGGGTCGGATTAACTTATGCTTATTTTTGAAGTTATAACATCATAATCAGCCTTGCATTTTACTAACTATTATAAAGTTTTGTCCAACGCTGGTTTATTTATTAGTTAGTGGTCTTTATGGCCACCTTCCCTCTCTCTTATTTTGGTTTTGAGTTACTAATTGATTAACTAAAATGCTCATTGTCTTCGTCTTCTGGCCTTTTTCAGAAGCCTGGTTGCCCTTCCTATGAAAGGTTTTTGAAAGAACGTTTCGCCCCACATTTATGCTTCCAATGCAGTCCTTGTGTACCATTGCTTAACTGTGACATCTGTAAACAGTGGGGGGGGGGCTCACGAGCTAATGTCTGAGTTTTTATCATTACAGACCAAGGAGAAGGCGATTGAGGAGGAGAGAAGAACGAGGAAAGAGGTTCTTGGTAAGAATGGTAAGAGGAAGGCCTCGTCCACCATGGATATGGAGGCCTTCTGTGTTGAAATGTTGGGCAAGATGATGAGAAGAATTAAGGATTTGGTTCCAGAGTTGCTTCGTGGCATGCCTCCTGGACCAAATCCTTTTTTGTCATCTGCTCTGGAGCAGATAATCCCCACCTCTGAATCAGTGCTCTGTAGGGACTTAACAGTTTTCGTCCAAGATTCAGAGGTAGCCCCATTAGAGGGGCAGTCCACTATGAGGACACTGGTAGCAGACTTGCCGCGCTGGTTCGTGGACAGGTGTCGCTGGTGCCTGCCTATCAGGCCAGGATTATCCGCACCCTACAGGTACCACTACCTCATATGGTATCTTGCCTGGCCAGTCCGTGTTAGCATTCTTCGCTGACCTGGAGTCTAATCTTTCTGGCCAGGAAGAAGAGGATTATCTGCTGGGTTCTGCTTCTGGCGCCGTGGCCATGGACATTGACGTACGTGCACTCCTCCCGGGGAGCACAGGCGACATTGTCCATGGAACTACTCACACAGGAGTAGCTTTCACTGCGCAGAAGGTAGCCCGGGCTGGATCTGATGGCCAGTATTACCGCATACCTCGGCTTGCCGATGGTGTAGCAGGTTCTGGCCAGGCCCGCATGCTTTCTCTGGCTTGCCAGGAGTATCAGTGCCTCCAGCCACATACATGCCTGCGATTGCTCAGGAGGATGACGAAGGCCCGCGCCTTGTCGAGCATTCGCAGGTAGCCACAGCGGAAGACTGGTCGGACATTTGTCATTGGCTAATAAACGTCAGGCCAGCTCTTGCTGTGCAACGGTTGACCAGCCAACAGGACCAGCGCCCGTGGCTGGCAGGTAAGCCGACTACTGCCGTTATGCCATCTCTGCCGCTGGCGGGACATATTGTAGATACGTTTTCAGCGGCAGAGACGTCCATCAGGGCGCATGGATGTCTCGCGAAGGCCCCTCGTGAGATGTCGTATCGTACCTGATGGGTATCAGAGGTACGGTGGGGTGCCTAAGCCAAGCGCGGATGACCGCGCTGCGCTAGGCGGGGATACACGGCCAGGCTCCCGGTCTGAAACGGGAGCGCTGTGCTCGAACGTTTTGCGTTTGACAAATACCGCGTTACGCGATGCGGAGGAGAGTTCGAGAGCGTCTATTGCAGCGCTTTCGCACGTCTCCCAGCTGTTACAGGGGGTAGTAACAGCATCTGCATCATGCCAACCTAGTCCAGTAACAGTCCAGAGAGCCATCCAGGATGGAATTAACTTGGCTCTGGATTGTTTAACCCGGTCTGTGACCAGGAATGTCCGGGCGCGCCACACGTTTTCCGTAGACAACTTGTGCCCGTCCCAGGACCTGTATAATAGGCTGCTGCGTACGCCTATGACAGGTCCTGGTCTTTTTGGAGGTGAGGGATGTACACACCTCCAGGAGATGGTCACCCTGGTCATTAACCAGCAGGCGTTGTGCGAGCAATTTGAAGTGCTCCGCAAAGAGAGCATTTGCATAGCTCCCCCTGCGTGTCATCCCCCGCAGGCTCGAGGTGGTGGTGGTCAGGTCAGAGGCCAGCCACCAGTGCAGCGCCAGCCATGGCCGCACACGCTTCGGCCAGCAGTGAATGGGGGGAGCAGCCTCCAGCGCAGTCAGTCAGGCAGCCGCCCGCGCACCGAGGTGGGCACGGCGCAGGCCGTGGGCGTGCATGGATCTGGTCGTGGTAATTGTACCTGAAGGGTCGGTTACCACGGTAAGAACCACTCCAGTGCTTCTGGACCAGGAGACTGCCACTCTTGTGCTTCTTATGTCCACCTCTCTCCCTAGGTGGTCCAGTGGGAGGCTGATTGGCCCACCACAAGCAAGAGTGGGGAACAGTTAACTCAGGGCCGTTTAGTCTTGCGATGGCTTTCAGTCGGGTATCATCCCGATTGGATAGCAGGCCCGCCAGCGCGGCTCTCTGGTGCCAGTCTGGACTCAAATTCCAAGAGATCCAGATCAACAGTTGTGTATAGAGGAGGAAATAAATTCCCTCATACTAAAAGGAGCAATTCAACCGGCACAAAAATGCCTGGGCTTCTATTCAACCTTGTTCCTAGTGACAAAGAGCACTGGAGGGTGGAGACCAATTCTCAACCTCAAGCCATTGAATAAGTTCATAGACACACCCAGTTTCAAAATGGGGACGGTGTTGGCAGGGTTGGAGAAGGGAATGTGGACAGCATCAACAGACCTGAAGGATGCTTATTTCCACATTCCAATAGCGAGGAGTTTTCGTCAGTTCCTGAGGTTCGCATTCCAGGGCCGACTGGGAATTCAGGATTTTACCCTTTGGAATTTCGACGGGTCTCCGGGTCTTCACCAGGGTGGTTCTTGCTATAACAGCATACCTCCGCAGGAGAAGCATAGCAGTCCACACTTACATAGATGACTGGCTGTTAAAAGCACACAATTAGGAAAGTCTATCAGCAAAGACTTAGGCTGGATAATCAACTTTCAAAAATCAGAGCTGACACCATCCCAGAAGTTTGTTTACCTGGGAATGTTCTTCGATCTAGAGATAGGATATGTTTATCCTACTCAGGAGAGGGTACAAGTACTCATCTCATTAATACAGTCAGTGTGCAACAGTTGTCATGTCCTGGCACTGGTTTACTTGAGAATGCTGGGGTTGACGGTTTCTCTGGAACCAGTCATTCCTCAGGCGGCCTTACGCAGGCGGCCTATCCAGTTATTTCTCATTACTCAATGGACCCAGAATACAGGATCACTGGACTCGAGCGTGCCACTGTTGGAGCCTCTTATTCACCATCTTCAGTGGTGGATGAAGACAGAATCTCCTGGCGGGGGTGATGCTAACCCCTCCCCACCCTCAGTTAATGATGTATACAGATGCATCGATGGAGGGGTGGGGAGCTTGCCTGGAAGAAGCCACAATATCAGGGCTTTGGAATCTGGATCAGTCACAAGAACATATCAATGTACTGGAATTGCGAGCAGTAGTCCTGGGCCTGGAACATTTTATATAGAAAGTTCAGGGCAAGGTTGTTCTAGTTGATCAGACAACTCAACAGTAGTGACTTACATAAACCGTCATGGCGGAACGAAGTCACCCAGTCTCTGTATGATGACATAGAAACTGCTTTGCTGCTGCCTGGATCACAGGAGTACCTTGAAAGCAGTTCATATTCTGGGAAGGTTAAATCTGCTAGCAAACTCATTGAGCCGAAGGATGAGTGTTTTACCTACAGAATGGCAACTAAATCAATGTGTGGCGGATCGTCTGTTCAACCACAGGGGGAAACCCAACATAGATTTATTCGCGGCGAAGATGACGATGTACGTCTCTCCGATTCCAGATCCGAGCGTTATCGCAACAGATGCATTAGCTATCAGCTGGGTGGGAATGTATTCCCTCAATCAATCCTGATTCGAAAAATTCTTTAGAAAATCAGACAGGAGGAGTGGCAAGTGCTTCTGATCACCACAAATTGGCCACGCCGATCATGGTATACGGATCTGCTGGACCTTCTGGTCTGCAATCCGGTTCCTCTGCCTCTGATGGACAATATTATCTTCCAGGTCAAGGCCCTTCACAACAATCCATCAATGTTCAGCTTGACTGCGTGGATGTTGTCAAGGAATCTAGAATTAAGGAGGGCTTTTCTGAGCGAGCAGCCATGTTCATGGCAAAAGCCAGAAGGGGGTCAACATCCAGAGCATATAATTATAAAATCAACAGATTTGCAGAATGGTGCTAAAAAAGATGTATTAATCCAATGGATTCATCTATTCAGGTAGTAGCCAATTTCCTCTGTCACCTGTATGATGCCTATAGCCTCAAGCCAAACTCTATTGCTGGCTATAAGTCAGCTTTAATGACAGTTATCCCTTGCTTGGCTAATAGGGGAAGTGATGAAGTATGTACATTAAATACTTTAATTAAAGGCATGGGCAATCTAAGACCAAGGAATCCCCCAGTGATTCCGTCTTGGAGTTTGTCTCTAGTGTTTCAGGTACTAGCTGATAAGCCATTTGAACCACTAAGTTCCATTTCTATGAAAATGTTGACACTTAAAAATGGTATTTTTAGTTGCTGCGGTCTCGGCAAAGCGGAGAAGCGAAATTCATGCCTTGTCAGCCAAGGCAGACCGTTTTGTGGTTACAGGGGAAGGCCTTAAGCTTCTACCTAGGATAAATTTCATGGCTAAAAATCAGTCTGAAATATCCAGGTCAACCCATATTTTTACTTGCTTTGACTAGATATGATGTCCAGTCCGAGCATTAAACTGGTGCGAACAATGTACTCAGGTTGTCATATATTGAACCCCATGGCAGGGCGTCTAAGGACTCCATTTCCAGGTGGATTGTAGAGTGCGTTCAATTTTGTCATAAATCTGCCACAGGTAAACAAGTTGACTTAGCTAAGGCTCACAGTGTTCGCGGCATAGTGACTTCTACTGCCCTGTTTAATGGGGTTCCTGTGGATGACATTATGTCAGTAGCCCAGTGGCACTGTGAGTCAAGTTTTACCGACCATTACCTCCGTGACACCTCGAATCCTTTCGCCTTATTGATTTTTAAAAGATAATCTAGGTGTACATATTTTGATGAGGTTTTCTCATTTTTTACATATTTCACAATTGATCAATGGTAACAACCACTTATTTGGACTGCATCAGCCTTCACCAATGGGAAGATGATGACAGCGGCCAACTTTCACAAGGTCAGTCTTGTTTATGTGTTGTTCATTGTTGATTGTGTTGTCACATAACCCTTTGTTATTAGTCCGCTACCGGTAAAACGGGGGGACTATAGGTTTGCACTCCGTCTGTCTGTCTGTCTGTCCGTTCATCCGTCCATCTGTCGCAGTTGGTTTTCCACACTTTTTTTCTCAGTCCTTCAAGGTTTTCAACTGAGAATTGGTTTATTGCTTTGTTATGAGAAGTTACAGAACAAGCTCGAGTTTCAGGCATATGCGTCAATTTTTGATGGAGTTATGCCCCCTTTCGACTTAAGAAATACGAAAAATTCTAGTGTTCTGCACTTTTTTTCGCACTCCTTCAAGATATTTAAGCGAAAATCAGTGCATCGCTTTAGTATAAGGACTTACTGAGCAAGTTCGAGTTTCAGACATTTTTGTCAATTTTTCATGAAGTTATGCCCCCTTTCGACTTGTGAAATACGAAAAATATTGGTTTTCTGCACTTTTTTTCAGTCTTTCAAGATATTATACTGAGAATTGCTACATTGCTTTGGTATGAGAAGTTACAGACAAAGTTCGAGATTCAGGCGTATGCGTCAATTTTTTATGGAGTTATGCCCCCTTTCGACTTAAGAAATACGAAAAATATTAGCTTTCCGCACTTTTTCGCACTCCTTCAAGATATTTAAGTGAAAATCGTTGCATCGCTTTAGTATAAGGATTTACTGAGCAAGTTCGAGTTTCAGACATTTTTGTCAATTTTTCATGTAGTTATGCCCCCTTTCGACTTATGAAATACAAAATATATTAGTTTTCCGCACTTTTTTTGCAGTCTTCAAAGATATTATACTGAGAACTGCTACATTGCTTTATTATGAGAAGTTACAGACCAAGTTGGAGTTTCAGGCATATGCGTAAACCTGTGATGGAGTTATTCCCCCCTTTCGACCTATGAAATATGAAATATATTAGTTTTCCGCATTTTTCTCGCAGTCTTTCAAGATATTCAGCTGAGAATTGGTACATTACTTTATTATGAGAATTTACAGACCAAGTTCGGGTTTCAGGCGATTGCCTCCCTCCCGCTGAATTCTCTGACAAATTCTGACAATATCAAAGAGTGTTAGGGAGGTAAGTATACTCTTGAAGTGAAATAAATGAAATCACGGATTTCTTTTTTCACGAGAGAGTTGATACTTATCTCCCTAGCACGGACCCGGCCTCTCCGCTGCGCAGAGGCTCGGTCTTCAGGCTTTCTTAAAGTGGCATAGTGTCAGCCAATAAATTAGTCAGAGGAAGTAGTAGTCTGCGCATGCGCGATGTTGGGGCTGGCATCCGCCGGACTGTCATCTGACTACCTGCCCAGTAGGGGCACCTAACTTTTAATCTGAGTGTTTATTGAGTGAATGTTGATATTTGGGTATATGAAAGAGTGTTAGGGAGGTATCAACTCTCTCATGAAAAAAAAAATCCGTGATTTCGTTTATTTTATGGCCTACAAAAATGGGTTCTTTTTTTACCGCTAAGACGCCAAAAAGCGTCCATATCACATAAAGTGGGAAGGAATATGGGCTTAGGAACATTGACATACAATGGGGACGCATAATTTCATCAGGCCTAAGTCAACTTATGGAAAACTTTCCAAGCTCTTTATTGAGAATTTTCACTGTCTTATCATCTTTTATTCATAATGGCTGAGAGTCCTCTTCATCCATTAAGGTGATATTGTTCCATATATTAATTAAGACTTGTAACTTTTATATGTTACCGGTTTTCGTTCACGACCGTTTTTGCATTACCGCGTTTTCAGGCGCTGGGAATCCTTGTTAAATTTCTCCCAGCACCTAGGGCTATTAATCCCTTGTGCTTTGTGTTCACAGGTTCAACTTATGGATAGTAAGGGTTTCTGTTCTCTCGAAGGTTGTTCATGTCTCTTTTTTTACTTATCATTGTGATATGTCTAAGGGTTGAAGATATAGTAAATGAATAAAAGAAATATCTCCTTCCTTTTGTCCCATCCCCCTCATCTGTTCTACAGAAAGAACAGTCTCAGCGGATGGATGGATGTTTTTGCCTGTGCTCAGGCTAAGGGAGTTTATTAGTTCTGGCACATACTTATTTGAAAATGTTCACAAATTTCTGCTGCCATTTTTTATTGCACTGTATTCTCTCTTGTATGTGCATGGGTTTCTCGAATACATATAATTTAATATCATATTATTCGAGAGTAATGAATGTCTTTTAGTCTCTAGATATTTCTTGCATTCTTTTCTGATGTCCCCTCTCCTTGAAGGAGCTGTTGCATTGAGGTTTGATGTCATAATCAACCAGAGTTTTTTCTCTTTCCTTGATGTCATAATCTTAGTTTAGAGAAATCTTTTTGATGTTTTTATCACCCTTTATTATGAACGTGGAGAGATATCTAGATAGTCAATAATCTTTCTCTCTCTCATTCTTAATTTGGGATCCTGGTTGTGATTGGTTATTATTAACAAGAGAAGTCAGCTGTCCTATCAGGGTTGTCTGTAATAAAAGTGGGTGTCTTCTCTCGAGTTTGTTCTTGTTTTGTACTAATAGTCAAATAACAAGGTTTTGCAAACTATAATACTCATTGTCTTCGTATGCCTTCCTTTTCAGAAGTCATGTCCATCATGCTTTAAGCCCATGAAGGCTAGATTCTTCCCCCACCCTTGCCATCTTTGTTCAGTTTGTAGGCTGTCTAACAAATGTGTCATTTGTAAAGAGTGGGGGGAGAACTAACCTCTGAATTCTTTGCTTTTCAGGCTAAGCTGATGGCTGAGGAGGGCAAGAAGGCAAAGAAGGAGGGTAAGAAGAAGGCCTCTGAGAAGGGTGAGCTCGAGGCCTTCAAGGTTGAGTTAATGGGTGAAATGCGCAGGACTTTGAAAGATCTAATGCCTGACATGCTTCACGGCATGTTGCCGGGCACAGGTGTTTCAGCTTCCTGCGCATCGACCTCAGTGCAGGTAGCCCCCGTCCCTGGATCATGCCCTACTAGCTCGGACAAAGTGTTTAGTGATCCAGGGGTGGCCGTCTTGGACCCAGGCTTGATGTTTGCAACGCCTGGTGATCCAGCGGCGTGAGCAGCATCGGGCGGGACCCGACCAGCGGGCGGGACCCGACCAGCGGGCCTGACCACAATCACTTGCGGAGTGGTCAGTCTGGGTTAGTTTTTCTTGCTAACCCAGAGTCTAACTTTCCTGACCAGGAAGATGATGAAGACTACCTGCTCGGTCCACAGGATGATCATGAAGACATGGATGCGAGCGTCTACACTCCTCTCATGGGGAGCGCGGCCGCTCGCACCTATGGCACTGTTCCCTCGGGAGCAGGTTTCATGATTCAGTCTGAGGGCCGGTTTGGAGCGGACGGCCGCCTGTATAAGATTCCACGCTTAAGCATGGCATCTCATACGGACGATCCGGGCCGGGCTGGTGTGCATGATACCCCACAAACAAGCGCGACCTTGATGCCCGGTCAGCCTATGGAGAATGTTATGCCAGCCCTGGCGGGCCCGTATGCATTCCCTGGGCAGCCGGGTTCGCCTATAGCCTCCTCCTCAGCCCTACCTGCGAATGCCATTGAGGATGATGAGGGCCCGCTGCTCGTCGGCAATTCGCAGGTAGCCACGGATGAAGACTGGTCTGAAGCATGCGCGTGGCTCCTCACTGTCAGACCAGAGCTCTCCATGGACGAAACGGCCGCCGGTAACCCTCGGGCATGGTTACAGGCAAAGCCGTTGGCCAACACAACTGTCTCTGCCGTATGCTGAACATATCTTAGGTATGTTCTTGGTGGCAGAGGAGTCGATTAGACCGAAAGATCCTCGCGAAGGCCCCCGCGAGGTTGCTGGGCGATGTCGGGTTGCTGCTAGTCAGTATGCTCTATACGCGGCCAGGTTCCCCGTGCTGACATGGCAGCGTTGTGCTCGGGCGCTATGCGCTCGGCTAATGCCGCCTTGCGCGACACCGAGGACAGCTCACGAGCAGCGATTAGTGCGCTGTCTCATGTGTCTTAGCTGCTATCTGGGGTAGTAGCAGCCTCGGTGCAGCAACAACCTAGCCCCGTGACAGTCCAACGAGCCATCCAGGATGGGTTTCAACCTGGCGTTGGACTGTCTGACTGAGGACAAGGCGCACTTTTGCATTGGACAATTTGTGCCCATCTCAGGAGCTCAAGTCGGGCTTGTTGCAAGCGCCGATGGCAGGCCCTGGTCTTTTTGGAGGTGAAGGTTGTCGGCACCTAAAGACAGTGACTTTGGTGAATAACCAGAGGACGCTGCGCGCACAGTTTTAAGTGCTGCGCATAGAACACGTGCGTGTTCAGCCCTCAGCTGCTCGACAGCAGTACGCTCGTGGCGGTGCTGACATTGTCAGAGGCCAGCAGGCCGGCCGGGTTCAGAGACCGTGTCGGCCGCGCCAGCAGCAGCGTGCTGCTGTACGTCATCCAGCACCTCAGGCGCAGCCAGCCAGACAGCAGCCCAAGCACCGAGGTGCACGTGGCGCTGGGCGCGAGGAGCGGCACGTGGTAAGTGGGCCTGATGGGCTAAAAGATTTTCCAGTTACCACATGTACCACTCGGGTGTTGTCACTCCTACCAGAGACACACCCACTTCTAAAATTCATGGGCACCCCGTCAACCCTAGGTGCACCAGTGGGAGGTCGTTTGACTTGCCACGTTCAGAAGTGGGAGCGGTTAATTCAGGACCGCTTAGTCTTGCAATGGCTTTCACGCGGATACAGTCCAGAATGGGTAAAAGGTCCGCCATTGCATCTGTCTCTGGTACCGGTCTGGACTCAAATTCCAAGAGATCCAGACAAGCGGTTGTGCATAGAAGAGGAGATAGAATCTCTAATTCTAAAAGAAGCAATTCAACCGGCGCAAGATTGTCCGGGCTTATATTCAACCGTGTTTCTTGTGACAAAGGACACCGGGGGGGGGGGGGGGGGGGGGACCAAATTCTCAACCTCAACCCTCTAAACAAGTTTATAGATACACCGAGTTTCAAAATGGAAACAATAAAAACGGTGTTGTTGGGGTTAGAGAAGGGGATGTGGACAGCATCAATAGATCTCAAGGATGCTTATTTCCACATTCCAATTGCAAGGAGTTTTTGTCGGTTCCGGGGATTTGCTTTTCAGGGATGCCAATGGGAATTCAAAGTTCTTCCATTCTGCATCTCGATGGCTCCAAGGGTCTTCACTCGAGTGGTAATTGCTAGCATGGCATACCTCCGCAGGAGAAATATAGCTGTTCACACTTACATAGACGACTGGTTGCTGAAAGCGCACAACCCAGAAAGTTAGACAGCAAATCTGGAGATAGTTTTGAAAACACAGATTTAGGCTGGATAATCAACTTTCAGAAATCAGAGCTGACTCCATCCCAGAGGTTTGTTTACCTGGGTATGTTCTTCGATCTGGAGATAGGATATGTTTATCCATCCCAGGAGAGAGTGGAAAATCTCTCATGCATTCAGTTGGTTTGCAACAGTCGTTATATTCTAGCACGAGTCTATCTGAGAATGTTAGGTCTGATGGTTTCAATGGAACCAGTCATTCCTCAGGTGGCCTTACCCAGGCAGCCGATTCGATTGTTTCTCATGACTCAGTGGGTGCACAGTTCAGGATCACTGGACTCGCGCATTCAAGTTTTGGACCCTCTCATTCATCACTGACACCGTCATGGAGTCTTTCTATGGTTCTGCAGGTTTTGAGTGATAAACCTTTTGAACCACTTAGTGCTATATCTGTAAAATTATTGACACTTAAAACTGTATTTTTAGTAGCGGCGGCATCAGCCAGACGCAGGAGTGAAATTCATGCCGTGTCTGCTGAACCTGACCGTTATATAGTTACAGGTGAAGGGCCTTAACTTTCTACCAAGATTGAATTTCTTGGCTAAGAATCAATCTTTAAAATATCCGGGTCAACCTATTATTTTACCTGCCTTAACCAGATATGATCCTGGTGCTGAAGCATGGTCCGTGCTTTAAATAGGTACAAGAGAAGAACTCAGGTTTGGCGGATGGACCCATGTTCCCTATGGTTGTCATATATTGAACCCCATGGTAGGGCGTCAAGAGACACTATTTCCAGATGGATAGTAGAATGTATTCAATTCTGTCATAAGACAGCCACTGGAATTCAAGTAGATAGAGCCAAGGCTCATAGTGTCCGTGGTGTGGTAAACTCCACAGCATTATTTAATGGTGTTTCTATTGAACACATTATGTCAGTAGCCCAGTGGCACTGTGAATCAAGTTTTACCGACCATTACCTTCGTGACACTTCTAACCCGCTCGCCGTCTCAGTCCTCAGAAAATAAATAATGTAGAGGTATATATTGGTAATTAGTTTTCCTCCTCTGCTATTTACAAATCTCACATTTGTTGGTAGGGTATCCCTACTATTAGCTGGTACAATTCTCTTCATCCAGTGGAGGAAGAGATGAGTGCCGCGCCCAAGACATCAGAGGCCAGTATATGTGACCATTTTTTTTTTGTCTTGGTGATGGTGTCATATTTTTTATTTTTAATATGCTGATGGTTAATGTCTCTTAATTGTGGTTCTTTCAGAGAGTTTTTTGAAAATGAAGCAATTCTTCTTTTTCCAATGTCTAGTAATACTTTTCATCATGTATTAGAGAACGTGCTAGTCGTTTAGAGCAGCGTCTTTTCCTAACCTTCCTCAGAAAGAGGAGGGGGGGGGCGGGGCAGGAGCGCATTTGCTTTTTGATCAATCTCTCTTCATCGGTCGATTATCCGATGCAAAGTTCTATTCCTGGTTGTGTTTTCGGATACAATTTCAGATGTTTTTAAATCTCTTGAAAATTCAGAGCTAGTCTCTTCGAGAGTGTGCTAGTTTTCAGTACCTTGCCTTCCTTCCACCAAATTGACTCAAATTCTGGCTTTTATCAAGAGTGTTAGGGAGGTAAGTATGTTCTCATGATGTGAAATAAGAAAATTTACCAAATTTCTTTTTCACGAGTGAGATGACATACTTACCTCCCTAACGGGATCCCGGCCTCTCCACCCAACGGAGGCCTAGTCCTTTGGTTATTTGAATAGTTGCTTCTATGTCAGCCAATATTTAGTAACAGAAGTACCAGTATGCGCATGTGCAGTAGGTGGGGTCTGACATGTGCATGACTGTGTACATCCACCTGCCCATTAGGGGCACCTAACTTTTTATAATTCTGAATATTATTGAACTTAGAGCCGATACACTAGTATATCAAGAGTGTTAGGGAGGTCATCTCACTCGTGAAAAAGAAATTTGGTAAATTTTCTTATTTTATATGCATTTATTCGTGGTAAGCGATCAGTGTCCGTCATTTTGAAATTTACGCAAATATCGCACTAATCATCTAAACCGAGCTCGTGTGCTTGGTTGACTAAAGTTGACTAGCTAGTTAACTATCTGAAGTTCGACTGGTAATCTAGTTAGTCTTAGCTAACTATGGTTAGGAGTCGACCTTGACCACGGTGTGTGTGTCATGCTGAATACTTTGAACATGATATCTTTATTTAATTTGAGAGTTCCGAATGATTACTTAAAATATCAATGTTTGTTGAATGTTGTTTATCTTAGTGACATGTTTATGGAATGTCCAACATATACGCAGTCCAAAACCAGGAGCTCGTGATGGTCATTCTGCTTGTGTCATCAATAACAAAATGTACATATTTGGAGGATATGAGGAGGCGGTAAGTGCCCATGTAACTTTAAACATTTAATCGTGAAAATTGTTTAAAATTTAAATATTTACTCATTGGATATCTATTTGCAGGGCAAGAGAAGAGTATTTTTGCAAATTTACACTGGAATGACTGGCTCGGTTATCGAGCCAGTCATTCCAGTGATTAATTTGCAAAAAATACTTTTCTCTTGCCCTGCAAATGGACATCCAATGAGTACATATTTAAGCAAGAAGTAAGTTTTGCAACAATGGCTTTCAATCTAAATAAGTTAAAAATATTCAACACTGAATAGGATGTTTTTCTTTGTTTTGGAAACATGTAAAGATACATGTATTTCTGACTTATAATTTTTATACCCCGCCAAAAAATTTGGTGGGTGTTATGTAATGGCGCCGTCCATCCAGGCGGTCGGGCGTGCTGGCGGAAGAGTGGTTTCCGGATGATAACTCGGTTACCGTTTGTCGGATCGCATTGAAACTTAATAGGGTGGTGGACTAGGTTTTGGGATGAAACCTATCGAAATCGACGATGATCTGAAATCCATGATGGCCACCAGCCACCAGCGGCCATATTGAAAATTGGTTTCCGAATGATAACTCCGTTATCGTTTATAGGATCGCTATGAAACTTCATAGGGTGGTGGGACTATGCCTGGTGAAGAAACCTATCCCAATGGATGATGATCTGAAATCCAAGTTGGCCGCCAGCCACTGGTTGCCATCTTGAAAATTGGTTTCCAGATGATAACTCTGTTGCCGTTTATCAGATCGCTTTGAAACTTTATGGAGTGGTTGGACTAGGACTGGGGAAGGAACCTATCGAAATTGACGATTATCCGAAATCCAAGATGGTTGGCAGCCACCGGTAGCCATCTTGAAAATTGGTTTCTGGATGTTAACTCCGTTACCGTTTATCGGATCGCTTTGAAACTTCATAGAGTGGGTGGACTAGGTCTGCTGAAGAAAACTATCGAATTCGATGATGATCCGAAATCCAAGATGGCCGCCAACCACAGGCGGCCATCTTGAAAATTGGTTTTCACTTCAAGAGTATACTTACCTCCCTAATACTTTTGATATTGCTAAATATTGGCTTTCACTCAATAAACACTCAGATTAAAACAGTTAGGTGCCCCTACTGGGCAGGGAGTCAGAGCGTAGTCTGGCGGATGCCAGCCCCACCACCGCGCATGCGCAGACTAGCACTTCCTCTTTGCTAGATTATTGGCAGAGAGATCACACATGTTTTTTTTGTGCAAAAGCTTTTCCTTGCTCTTAAACTGTTTTAACATAACTTGGTTGTGTTATTTTGGAGTGATAGTCACTGATTAGGATGGCAGGAAGGATCACTTCGCCAAAGGGGGACCTAGGACCTTTGAATCAGGTGACTTCTAGTAAAATTAGCGAGTTTTTTCTCCCGATGTATTGTGTTTCCGGGACTCGCGTTTACCGTGATAAGCGCCTTGGTTAGTTGGTTTATGTCAACTCGGTGCTACCTAAGGCTAATTTCTCTTTCTGTTTATGTCCACAGGTCTGTATGACGCTAGGTGGTGGCATCACAGCAGCAGAGAGTTAGTTTTCTCTCCACCATGGTTCCATTTCCTACTAACACTGTTAGGTTATCTAACCAAATGATTTATGTCCAGTGAGTTGGAGGCCTAGTATAAAGGTCTTCTCGCTTTGCCCTCTTGATCCAATTCCTTCCCCATGAGGTGGAGAGAGTTAAGAGGCGTGCAGGTGGTGGAGTACTCCGGTTCGTCACGTTGAATGGTTTGTCTATACAAGGTGTCAGGTATCTAGTTATTGATAATGTGGTGATGTTAATTATAGTAAGCAAAGGGAGATAATTAACATTTTTGCCAGAAAAGAGTTATCTATGTGTATCTGATGGTTGTGTAGTCGACGTATCCATTCAGCATACAATTCGTCCTTGCACTTGGATGTTTGTTGGGATCGAATTTTTCCTGTCACGGGATTAATGACGTCATAATCAGCCTGGCTATGTATTTATCAGCAATTCAAGTTGCAATGCTGGTTTCTGATGTATATTGATCTTTATGATCGTTTTCCTTCTCTTTGAGTTGGTTTGAGTGTCTAAGCTTAACTAGTTTGCTCATACTCCTCGTCCTTTGCCCTGTTTCAGGGACCGGGTTGCGCGTCCTGTGGACGATTTCTGCATGATAAGTTCTTGCCTCATCTTTGCTATCAATGTAGCCCTTGTGGTCCCTCGGGTAATTGTGAGATATGTAAGCACTGGGGGGGCGAGTTAATGTCCGAATTCTTGTGCTTGCAGGCGACGGACAAGGTGGTAGAGGAGGAGAAGAAGAAGAAGCGGAAACGAGAGGTTGTAAGTAGGAAGGGTAAGGGGAAGGCCTCGTCCACGGTGGATATGGAGGCCTTCCGGACCGAGATGTTGGGAGAGATGAAGAGGACAATAAAGGATTTGGTTCCAGAGTTGCTTCGTGGCATGCTTCCTGGACCAAATCCTTTACTGTCCTCATCATCGGCTTCGGAGCAGGTAATCCCCGCCTCTGGATCGGTTTTCCTTAGACCGCTTCCGTTGTTCGACGATTCAGAGGTGGCCCCATTAGAGGGGGCGTTCCACGACCCTGGCAGCAGGCTTATTGCCGCGCCGATAGGGGACCGTGGACGGCTGTCGCTGGAACCCGCGGGCTGCTTATCAGTCCAGGGGTATCCGCACGCCGCGGTGGCCAGTACCTCCTATGGCACCGTTCCTGGTCAGCCCGGGTTAGCTCTCTTTGCTGACCCGGGGTCTAATCTTTCTGACCAGGGTGATGAGGATTACCTGCTAGGGTCGCCGTCTGACGACGTGGACATGGATGAAGACGTTTGTGCACCCCTCGCGGGGAATACAGGCGGCTTCTTCCACGGTTTTACTCACCCTGGAGTAGAGTCCGCGGCTCAGGTGGTGGCCCAGGGCGCTGCTGATGGCCAGCGGTACCGCATACCTCGGCTTGCCGAGGGTGTTGCTGGTGCTGGCCGGGCCCGTGGTGGGGCGGTATGTGCCCCGCGCTCTGCCACGGCGCCTGCTCCTGGTCAAACCAGTGATATTGTCATGCCGGTGCTGTCAGGCCCGCATGTTTTCCCTGGCTTGCCAGGTGTATCAGCGTACCCGCCGTCAAGCTCTGCTGCTTGCGCTCAGGAGGAAGACGAAGGCCCCCGTCTTGTAGAGCGCTCGCAGTTAGCCACGGAGGAGGATTGGTCTGACGCTTGCCAGTGGTTGGTGAGCGTTAGGCCTGATCTGCCCGTGGAGCAGTCGGCTAGCCAGCGTGACCACAGGCCGTGGTTAGCTGGGAAACCGACTGCTAACGCTATGCCTTCTCTGCCGCTGGCGGAGCATGTCGTTGACATGTTCGAGGCGGCGGAGTCGTCCATTAAGTCGAGTGGACGTCTCGCGAAGGCCCCTCGCGAGGTGGCCAGGCGTTGTCGCATCGTGCCCCTGGATTACCAGCGGTACGGTGTGGTACCCAAGCCCAGCGTGGATGACCGCGCGGCTTTGGGTGAGGATGCGCGGCCAGGCTCCCGTTCTGACACGGGGGTCTTGTGCTCGAACGCGTTGCGTTCGGCGAATACCGCGTTGCGTGATGCGGAGGAGAGTGGGAGGGCTTCGATTGCCGCTCTGTCCCACGTCTCCCAGCTGTTACAGGGGGTAGTAACGGCATCCGCATCGCGCCAGCCAAGTCCGGTCACGGTCCAGCGAGCCATCCAGGATGATATTAACCTGGCGCTGGACTGTATGACTCGGGCGGTGACCAGGAGTGTCCGGGCAAGACGCACGTTTGCCCTGGACAATCTGTGCCCGTCTCAGGACCTGTACAATAGGCTACTGCGTACGCCTATGACGGGTCCTGGTCTTTTTGGAGGTGAGGGATGTCGACACCTCCAGGAGACGGTCACCCTGGTGAATAACCAGAGGGCGCTGCGCGAGCAGTTTGAGGTGCTGCGTCGTGCTAACGTTCGCGCCGCGCCCCCTGCGTATCGTCCCCTGCAGGCTCGAGGTGGTGCTGGCCAAGTCAGAGGCCAGCCACCGTCGCAGCGTCGGCCTCGGCCGCGTGCGATTCGGCCAGCAGCGAGGGGGGCGCAGGTTCCTCAGGCGCCGTCAGCCAGGCAGCCGCCCGCGCACCGAGGTGCGCGCGGGGCGGGGCGGGGCGCGCGAGGATCTGGGCGTGGTTATCGGTCCTGATGGGACGGTTACCGCGGTAAGAACCACTCCGGTGTTTATGGCGACGGGGACAGTGCCGCTCTTGCATGCCTCGTGTCCACCTCTGTCCCTAGGTGGACCGGTGGGAGGCCGGCTAGCCGACCACATGCAAGAGTGGGAACGGTTAACTCAGGACCGTTTAGTCTTGCGATGGCTTTCCGTCGGGTATCATCCAGAGTGGATGACAGGCCCGCCGTCGCGACTGTCTCTAGTGCCAGTCTGGACTCCCATTCCGAGAGATCCAGAGCAAAGGTTGTGTATCGAGGAGGAGATAGATTCCCTCGTACAAAAGGGAGCTATTCAGCCGGCACAAAGGTGTCCGGGCTTCTATTCAACCCTGTTCTTAGTAACAAAACGCACCGGAGGGTGGAGACCGATTCTCAACCTCAAGCCATTGAACAAGTTCATCGAGACGCCCAGTTTCAAGATGGAAACGGTGCGCTCGGTGTTGGCGGGGTTGGAGAGGGGGATGTGGACGGCGTCGATAGATTTGAAGGACGCTTATTTCCACATCCCCATCCACGGGAGTTTCTGTCGCTTCCTGAGATTTGCATTCCAGGGCAGACAGTGGGAATTCAGGGTGTTGCCCTTCGGAATTTCCACGGCTCCTCGGGTTTTCACCCGTGTGGTTCTTGCGATCACAGCATTCCTCCGCAGGAGAAGCATAGCAGTCCACACGTACATAGACGACTGGCTGTTAAAGGCACACGACAAGGAAGCTTTATCGGCCAATCTGGTGATTGTTTTGAAAACTCTCTCGGATTTGGGCTGGATGATAAATTTTCCGAAATCAGAGCTGACTCCATCCCAGAGGTTTGTTTACCTGGGAATGTTCTTCGATCTGGAGACGGGATATGTTTATCCTACTCAGGAGAGAGTGCAGAAACTCATCTCGTTAATTCAGTCAGTGTGCGACAGTCGTCATGTCCTGGCACGGGTTTACTTGAGAATGCTGGGGTTGATGGTTTCTTTGGAACCAGTCATTCCTCAGGCCGCCTTACGCAGGCGGCCAATCCAGTTGTTTCTCATGACACAATGGACCCAGAGTACAGGTTCGCTGGACTCGAACGTGTCAGTGTTGCCGCCTCTGATTCACCACCTGCAATGGTGGTTGCTCACAGAGAATCTCTTGGTGGGGGTTATGCTGACCCCTCCCCACCCTCAGGTGACTGTGTATACAGATGCATCGATGGAGGGCTGGGGGGCTTGCCTGGAAGAGTCCACGATATCAGGGCTTTGGAATCTGGAACAGTCAAAGGAACATATAAATCTACTGGAGCTAAGAGCAGTAGTCCTGGGCCTGGAACATTTCTTACAGAAAGTTCAGGGCAAGATTGTTCTTATTCGTTCAGACAACTCAACAGTTGTGACTTACATAAACCGCCAGGGCGGAACGAAGTCGCCCAGTCTCTGTATGATGACATGGAGACTGCTTTGTTGGTGTCTGGATCACCAGATTACCTTGAAAGCAGTTCATATTCCGGGAAGGTTAAACCTGCTAGCAGACTCATTGAGCCGAAGGATGAGTGTTTTACCCACGGAATGGCAACTAAATCAATGTGTGGCGGATCGTCTGTTCGACCATTGGGGGAAACCCAACATCGATTTGTTCGCAACGAAGAAGAATGCGAAGATGACGACGTACGTCTCTCCGATTCCGGATCCAAGCGCTTTCGCAACAGATGCGTTAGCTATCAGCTGGGGGAGAATGTATGCATACGCATTCCCTCCAGCAATCCTGATTCCAAAAATTCTTCAGAAAATCAGACAAGAGGAATGCCAAGTGCTTCTGATCGCCCCGGATTGGCCAAGCCGATCATGGTAAAAGGATCTGCTGGACCTTCTGGTCTGCAATCCGGTTCCTCTGCCTCTGATGGACGATATTATCTTCCAGGGCAAGGTCCTTCACAACAATCCGTCAATGTTCAGATTGACTGCGTGGATGTTGTCAAGGAATCTAGAATTAAGGAGGGCTTTTCTGAGCAAGCAGCCATGTTTATGGCCAAAGCCAGGAGGGGGTCAACCTCCAGAGCATATAATTATAAAATCAACAGATTTGCAGAATGGTGCTCAAAAAGATGTATTGATCCAATGGATTCATCTATTCAAGTAGTAGCTGATTTCCTCTGTCACCTCTATGATGCCTATAGCCTCAAGCCTAACTCTATTGCTGGTTATAAGTCAGCATTAATGTCTGTTATTCCTTGCTTGGCTAAGAGGGGAAGTGATGAAGTAAATACATTAAATGTATTAATTAAAGGCATGGGCAATCTAAGACCAAGGAATCCACCGGTGATTCCGTCTTGGAGTTTATCGCTAGTGCTTCAAGTACTAGGTGATAAGCCTTTTGAACCACTTAGTTCCATTTCTATGAAACTATTAACACTGAAGACTGTGTTTTTAATTGCTGCGGCCTCGGCTAGGCGTAGGAGTGAAATTCATGCCTTATCAGCCGAGGATGACCGTTTTGTGGTTTCAGGGGAAGGCCTTAAGCTGCTACCTAGGATTAATTTCTTGGCTAAAAATCAGTCGTTGAAATATCCAGGTCAACCTATTATTTTGCCTGCTTTAACTAGATATGATCCTAATTCTAAAGCATGGTGTCCTGTCCGGGCGCTTTGCCGGTACAAGCAACGTACGGCGGAGTGGCGCACCGATCAGTCAGCGTTATGGTTGTCATATATTGAACCCCATGGCAGGGCTTCTAAGGACACCATTTCCAGGTGGATTGTAGAATGCATTCAGTTTTGCCATAAATCCGCCACCGGGAAGCAGGTTGACGTGGCCAAGGCTCACAGTGTCCGCGGCGTAGTGACATCCACTGCCCTATTTAATGGGGTCCCTGTGGATGATATTATGTCGGTGGCTCAGTGGCACTGTGAGTCAAGTTTTACAGACCATTATCTCCGTGACACCTCTAATCCTCTCGCCTTGTCGATTTTGAAAAAATAACTCGGTTTATATTTTTTGAGGAGGTTTTTCCTCATTGCTTATATATTTCACAATTAATTTATGGAAACACCCACTTTTTTGGGCCTGCATCAGTCTTCACCAATGGGAAGATGATGTCAGCAGCCATTTTCAACAAGGTCAGTCTTGTTCATGTGTTGTCCGTTGTTGATTGTATTGTCACGTTACCCATTATTAATATGGTGATGGTTTGTGTATTTGTGTGGTTCATTGTTGAGAGTTTACGAAAATGGAGTTTTTTCGTCTCTGTCCTGTAGTACATGGCACTTGTACGTAGAGAGCGTATAGGACATTGAGGTCAGTCGACTCTTCCTCCCAGGAAGGAGGGGGGGGGGGGGGGGAGCGCATATGACATTCGGTCATCTCTCATACATCGGTGGTGTTATCCGATGGTTAGTCAAATCCTGACTGTTTTTCGTACAGTTTCAGAAGTTTAAGTGCCTTAAACGCAGAAAAGCGTATAGGGATGAGCTGGTCTTTTGACCTCGCCTCCCTCCCGCCAGATTCACTTTCGAATTCTGGCAATATCAAAAGTATTAGGGAGGTAAGTATACTCTTGAAGTGAAATAAACGAAATCTAGGATTTCTTTTTTCACGAGAGAGTTGATACTTACCTCCCTAGATACGGACCCGGCCTCTCCACCCCACAGAGGCTCGGTCTTCAGGCTCTTTATAGTTGCATGTGTGTCAGCCAATAATCTAGTCAGAGGAAGTGCTAGTCTGCGCATGCGCGGTGGTGGGGCTGGCATCCGCCAGACTACGCTCTGACTCCCTGCCCAGTAGGGGCACCTAACTGTTTTAATCTGAGTGTTTATTGAGTGAAAGCCAATATTTAGCAATATCAAAAGTATTAGGGAGGTAAGTATCAACTCTCTCGTGAAAAAAGAAATCCTAGATTTCGTTTATTCCAGATGATAACTCCATTATCGTTTATTGGATCGCTATGAAATTTCATAGGGTGGTTCGACTACCTCTGGGGAAGAAACCTATCAAGATTGACAATGATATGAACTCCAAGCTGGCTGCCAGCCACCGGTGGCCATCTTGAAAATTGGTTTCCAAATGATAACTCCGTTACCGTTTATCGGATCACTTTGAAACTTCATAGGGTGGTTGGACTAGGTGTGGAGAAGAAACCTCTCGAATTTGACAATGATCCGAACTCCAAGATGGCCGCCAGCCATGGGCTGCCATCTTGAAAGTTGATTTCTGGATTTCGTTTATTAGATCACTTCCTGCGGTTGTTGGAATATGTCTGGTGAAGAAACTTATCGAAATTTACGATAATCCAAAATCTAATATGGCCGCCAGTCAGTGGCAGCCATCTTGAAAATTGGTTTCTGGATGATACCTCCTTGACCGTTTAACGGATCGCTTTGACACTTCATAAGGATGGCTGGTCTGATGGGGCTGAGGAAGAAATAAATATTGTCTAATAGCTCTCATTCATTGGTTTGTCATCATGGCGGGGTATTATGCGCTGTTTGCGGAGCTATTGTTTACTTATAATTTATGTCTCGCGGGTGAAGCAGATCTGAGGGATAGCTATCACTTCTAGCAACAGTGGTTTACATCTCAGGTTTGATTGACCATATTGGAACTAAACTTACACACCTAGTCTAAAGTACGTTGTCAAGGTCAAAAGTCAAGATCATGTTGACCGTTGTACAAAGATAGGTGTCTGAACCATAACTAATGTTCTACTTCTTCAGGAATCTTGATTGCACTTATTTTGTCCGGACGCAAACTTGTGTGTAAGTTTGGGTCTGGATACAAAAACACAGTTTAGGCCTTCCTTTTATACTTTTCCAGATGCGGCTACACAGACGGGTGTGACCACAATTGATTTTGTAGACGGGATAGACAATTTGTAGCCGGATTGTGGCTTGTGTAGCCAAATTTTGAAGTTATGTAGCTGGGATTAAATGTTCCCGTAGCCGGATCAGCTGGTGTGGAGCCAGAATAGGTGGCTGGTGTAGCCGGGATGGATGACAAACTTGAGAGAAGTAGCCGGATTGCTTTAGTGGTGTAGCCGGTACAGCATTTCCTCAGCTGTGTGTAGCCGGAAATGTGCAGCTAATGGAAGGTTTAACCATATATAGCTAGTTTGCTTTTTTACTGGTGGCTCAAGGCGGTACCTATGGTAGTAAAACCTTTAATTCATGACGAATGTTCTGTCTGCACAACCGCTATGGAACTTCATATTAGCCAGATGATGTGGTCACAGTCAAAGGTCAGGTCCTTTTGATTTTGTGGTCACTACTTAAGTATGTATTATATAATATATTGCACCCAAATTAAGCATTATATTTATTCTACAAAATGAATGTGGTTTGAGTGCTCAATGAGAAGGATGGTTGAGACATTTTGTTTCACTGAATTCTTCTTAGTGTACAGTAATATATTAGGTGAGCTTATGTCATGGCGACCATCCATCTGTCATCAGTCTGTCCTCTATGAACGGTCATCTGTCAAGGTTGGTTGAGAGAAACTGATTGGTCGATTTGTCTGGTGGCCATCTTGAATGACCTAATTTTCACAAGAATTATGACGTCTGTGGAATGACTGAACAGATCGGGCCGAAATTTTTGAAATATGAGTAGAGGCTAATGGCCCTTTAAATTTGTTCAACGTTAGTTGATGGGTAAAAGAATATGGATGTCATGGAGCAATAGAATATATTGTGTACCAAGACACTTTATGCAGTCTTAACCATTTAATTATCAAATGCACTAGTGGCCTTGCGAAATCTCCATTTGCAGGCCTAGCTCGAAGATCATTCTTTAAAATTTATCACTAGCATAGGTGTCTTGACAATGGATTCAGTCATTCCAGTTGTATATTTTCAAACTTTGCTGACAAATGGCCATTCACTGAGCAAATATCTATCTTTTCTGGACCGTTGAAGTGTTGGGGGCATCATTGCTAAATGCAATTCATGTACATGGGCTAAACATAAACAAGGTAGATCTCTGTATTTGATTGCAGGCGGAGAAGTTTTCCAATGACATACACGTGTTTGACTTTGACACAATGATGTGGGCAGAAGTTAAAACTAAGGTAAGTACAGTCTAGGCTTGGATCATTATGCAATATTCATAATCATGATCAGGTTCCACGCGACCTTCATCAGGAATATATGAGCTCATCTTATTAAAACAGTAACTTTTAAAGCATATAGTGTTTATACTTTTCATCCATGCAATGACAATTATTTCTTACAGTAACAAAGCACCAGAGGTCTCAAAATTTAAACCTAATGGGCCGTTCCAACTTTAGCTATGCCCCGCCCATGACTAGCTAACCTCCACCCACACGTTACTCGTGTTGGGATCGATCGATCGTTGAACTCCCTGACTATCAATAACTAGAAAACTATGAGTGTAGGCTGTTAAATATTTTGAAACTAATTTCACTGGTCGCTGTTGCTGTCTATGGCAGCCCAGTCAAATTAGTTTCAAAATATTCAACATATGTTTATTAAATGGTAAAGACATACATTTCGTACAACGTGTTGGACTATTAAGTGTTAAAGACGGACTAATTCGAATCATTCATGACGTCATAATGATTATGACATCATCTCACACGCCACGTAGTTGATTATAGCATCATATGATGGATGGATAAAATTGGGAAGCTCCATTATCATTAGTTTTCACTTCAAGAGTATACTTACCTCCCTAATACTTTTGATATTGCTAAATATTGGCTTTCACTCAATAAACACTCAGATTAAAACAGTTAGGTGCCCCTACTGGGCAGGGAGTCAGAGCGTAGTCTGGCGGATGCCAGCCCCACCACCGCGCATGCGCAGACTAGCACTACCTCTTTGCTAGATTATTGGCAGAGAGATCACACATGTTTTTTTGTGCAAAAGCTTTTCCTTGCTCTATAAACTGTTTTAACATAACTTGGTGGTGTTATTTTGGAGTGATAGTCACTGATTTGGATGGCAGGAAGGATCACTTCGCCAAAGGGGGACCTAGGACCTTTAAATCAGGTGACTTCTAGTAAAATTAGCGAGTTTTTCTTCCCGGTGTATTGTGTTTCCGGGACTCGCGTTTACCGTGATAAGCGCCTTGGTTAGTTGGTTTATGTCAACTCGGTGCTACCGAAGGCTAATTTCTCTTTCTGTTTATGTCCACAGGTCTGTATGACGCTGGATGGTGGCATCACAGCAGCAGAGAGTTAGTTTTCTCTCCACCATGGTTCCATTTCCTACTAACACTGTTAGGTTATCTAACCAAAAGAAAAAAAATTATGTCCAGTGAGTTGGAGGCCTAGTATAAAGGTCTTCTCACTTTGCCCTCTTGATCCAATTCCTTCCCCATGAGGTGGAGAGAGTTAAGAGGCGTGCAGGTGGTGGAGTACTCCGGTTCGTCACGTTGGATGGTTTGTCTATACAAAGTGTCAGGTATCTAGTTATTGATAATGTGGTGATGTTAATTATAGTAAGCAAAGGGAGATAATTAACATTTTTGCCAGAAAAGAGTTATCTATGTGTATCTGATGGTTGTGTAGTCGACGTATCCATTCAGCATACAATTCGTCCTTGCACTTGGATGTTTTGTTGGGATCGAATTTTTTCCTGTCACGGGATTAATGACGTCATAATCAGCCCGGCTATGTATTTATCAGCAATTCAAGTTGCAATGCTGGTTTCTGATGTATATTGATCTTTATGATCGTTTTCCTTCTCTTTGAGTTGGTTTGAGTGTCTAAGCTTAACTAGTTTGCTCATACTCCTCGTCCTTTGCCCTGTTTCAGGGACCGGGTTGCGCGTCCTGTGGACGATTTCTGCATGATAGGTTCTTGCCTCATCTTTGCTATCAATGTAGCCCTTGTGGTCCCTTGGCTAATTGTGACATATGTAAGCACTGGGGGGGCGAGTTAATGTCCGAATTCTTGTGCTTACAGGCGACGGACAAGGTGGTAGAGGAGGAGAAGAAGAAGAAGCGGAAACGAGAGGTTGTAAGTAGGAAGGGTAAGGGGAAGGTCTCGTCCGCGGTGGATATGGAGGCCTTCCGGACCGAGATGTTGGGAGAGATGAAGAGGACAGTGAAGGATTTGGTTCCAGAGTTGCTTCGTGGCATGCTTCCTGGACCAAATCCTTTACTGTCCTCATCATCGGCTTCGGAGCAGGTAATCCCCGCCTCTGGATCGGTTTTCCTTAGACCGCTTCCGTTGTTCGACGATTCAGAGGTGGCCCCATTAGAGGGGGCGTTCCACGACCCTGGCAGCAGGCTTATTGCCGCGCCGATAGGGGACCGTGGACGGTTGTCGCTGGAACCCGTGGGCTGCTTATCAGTCCAGGGGTATCCGCACGCCGCGGTGGCCAGTACCTCCTATGGCACCGTTCCTGGTCAGCCCGGGTTAGCTCTCTTTGCTGACCCGGGGTCAAATTTTCTGACCAGGGTGATGAGGATTACCTGCTAGGGTCGCCGTCTGACGACGTGGACATGGATGAAGACGTTTGTGCACCCCTCGCGGGGAATACAGGTGGCTTCTTCCACGGTTTTACTCACCCTGGAGTAGAGTCCGCGGTTCAGGTGGTGGCCCAGGGCGCTGCTGATGGCCAGCGGTACCGCATACCTCGGCTTGCCGACGGTGTTGCTGGTGCTGGCCGGGCCCGTGGTGGGGCGGTATATGCCCCGCGCTCTGCCACGGCGCCTGCTCCTGGTCAAACCAGTGATATTGTCATGCCGGTGCTGTCAGGCCCGCATGTTTTCCCTGGCTTGCCAGGTGTATCAGCGTACCCGCCGTCAAGCTCTGCTGATTGCGCTCAGGAGGAAGACGAAGGCCCCCGTCTTGTAGAGCGCTCGCAGTTAGCCACGGAGGAGGATTGGTCTGACGCTTGCCAGTGGTTGGTGAGCGTTAGGCCTGATCTGCCCGTGGAGCAGTCGGCTAGCCAGCGTGACCACAGGCCGTGGTTAGCTGGGAAACCGACTGCTAACGCTATGCCTTCTCTGCCGCTGGCGGAACATGTCGTTGACATGTTCGAGGCGGCGGAGTCGTCCATTAAATCGAGTGGACGTCTCGCGAAGGCCCCTCGCGAGGTGGCCAGGCATTGTCGCATCGTGCCCCTGGATTACCAGCGGTACGGTGTGGTACCCAAGCCCAGCGTGGATGACCGCGCGGCTTTGGGTGAGGATGCGCGGCCAGGCTCCCGTTCTGACACGGGGGTCTTGTGCTCGAACGCGTTGCGTTCGGCGAATACCGCGTTGCGTGATGCGGAGGAGAGTGGGAGGGCTTCGATTGCCGCTCTGTCCCACGTCTCCCAGCTGTTACAGGGGGTAGTAACGGCATCCGCATCGCGCCAGCCGAGTCCGGTCACGGTCCAGCGAGCCATCCAGGATGGTATTAACCTGGCGCTGGACTGTATGACTCGGGCGGTGACCAGGAGTGTCCGGGCAAGACGCACGTTTGCCCTGGACAATCTGTGCCCGTCTCAGGACCTGTACAATAGGCTACTGCGTATGCCTATGACGGGTCCTGGTCTTTTTGGAGGTGAGGGATGTCGACACCTCCAGGAGACGGTCACCCTGGTGAATAACCAGAGGGCGCTGCGCAAGCAGTTTGAGGTGCTGCGTCGTGCTAACGTTCGCGCCGCGGCCCCTGCGTATCGTCCCCTGCAGGCTCGAGGTGGTGCTGGCCAAGTCAGAGGCCAGCCACCGTCGCAGCGTCGGCCTCGGCCGCGTGCGATTCGGCCAGCAGCGAGGGGGGCGCAGGTTCCTCAGGCGCCGTCAGCCAGGCAGCCGCCCGCGCACCGAGGTGCGCGCGGGGCGGGGCGGGGAGCGCGAGGATCTGGGCGTGGTTATCGGTCCTGACGGGACGGTTACCGCGGTAAGAACCACTCCGGTGTTTATGGCGACGGGGACAGTGCCGCTCTTGCATGCCTCGTGTCCACCTCTGTCCCTAGGTGGACCGGTGGGAGGCCGGCTAGCCGACCACATGCAAGAGTGGGAACGGTTAACTCAGGACCGTTTAGTCTTGCGATGGCTTTCCGTCGGGTATCATCCAGAGTGGATGACAGGCCCGCCGTCGCGACTGTCTCTAGTGCCAGTCTGGACTCCCATTCCGAGAGATCCAGAGCAAAGGTTGTGTATCGAGGAGGAGATAGATTCCCTCGTACAAAAGGGAGCTATTCAGCCGGCACAAAGGTGTCCGGGCTTCTATTCAACCCTGTTCTTAGTAACAAAACGCACCGGAGGGTGGAGACCGATTCTCAACCTCAAGCCATTGAACAAGTTCATCGAGACGCCCAGTTTCAAGATGGAAACGGTGCGCTCGGTGTTGGCGGGGTTGGAGAGGGGGATGTGGACGGCGTCGATAGATTTGAAGGACGCTTATTTCCACATCCCCATCCACGGGAGTTTCTGTCGCTTCCTGAGATTTGCATTCCAGGGCAGACAGTGGGAATTCAGGGTGTTGCCCTTCGGAATTTCCACGGCTCCTCGGGTTTTCACCCGTGTGGTTCTTGCGATCACAGCATACCTCCGCAGGAGAAGCATAGCAGTCCACACGTACATAGACGACTGGCTGTTAAAGGCACACGACAAGGAAGCTTTATCGGCCAATCTGGTGATTGTTTTGAAAACTCTCTCGGATTTGGGCTGGATGATAAATTTTCCGAAATCAGAGCTGACTCCATCCCAGAGGTTTGTTTACCTGGGAATGTTCTTCGATCTGGAGACGGGATATGTTTATCCTACTCAGGAGAGAGTGCAAAAACTCATCTCGTTAATTCAGTCAGTGTGCGACAGTCGTCATGTCCTGGCACGGGTTTACTTGAGAATGCTGGGGTTGATGGTTTCTTTGGAACCAGTCATTCCTCAGGCCGCCTTACGCAGGCGGCCGATCCAGTTGTTTCTCATGACACAATGGACCCAGAGTACAGGTTCGCTGGACTCGAACGTGTCAGTGTTGGCGCCTCTGATTCACCACCTGCAATGGTGGTTGCTCACAGAGAATCTCTTGGTAGGGGTTATGCTGACCCCTCCCCACCCTCAGGTGACTGTGTATACAGATGCATCGATGGAGGGCTGGGGGGCTTGCCTGGAAGAGTCCACGATATCAGGGCTTTGGAATCCGGAACAGTCAAAGGAACATATAAATCTACTGGAGCTAAGAGCAGTAGTCCTGGGCCTGGAACATTTCTTACGGAAAGTTCAGGGCAAGATTGTTCTTATTCGTTCAGACAACTCAACAGTTGTGACTTACATAAACCGCCAGGGCGGAACGAAGTCGCCCAGTCTCTGTATGATGACATGGAGACTGCTTTGTTGGTGTCTGGGTCACCAGATTACCTTGAAAGCAGTTCATATTCCGGGAAGGTTAAACCTGCTAGCAGACTCATTGAGCCGAAGGATGAGTGTTTTACCCACGGAATGGCAACTAAATCAATGTGTGGCGGATCGTCTGTTCGACCATTGGGGGAAACCCAACATCGATTTGTTCGCAACGAAGAAGAATGCGAAGATGACGACGTACGTCTCTCCGATTCCGGATCCAAGCGCTTTCGCAACAGATGCGTTAGCTATCAGCTGGGGGAGAATGTATGCATACGCATTCCCTCCAGCAATCCTGATTCCAAAAATTCTTCAGAAAATCAGACAAGAGGAATGCCAAGTGCTTCTGATCGCCCCGGATTGGCCAAGCCGATCATGGTATACGGATCTGCTGGACCTTCTGGTCTGCAATCCGGTTCCTCTGCCTCTGATGGACGATATTATCTTCCAGGGCAAGGTCCTTCACAACAATCCGTCAATGTTCAGATTGACTGCGTGGATGTTGTCAAGGAATCTAGAATTAAGGAGGGCTTTTCTGAGCAAGCAGCCATGTTTATGGCCAAAGCCAGGAGGGGGTCAACCTCCAGAGCATATAATTATAAAATCAACAGATTTGCAGAATGGTGCTCAAAAAGATGTATTGATCCAATGGATTCATCTATTCAAGTAGTAGCTGATTTCCTCTGTCACCTCTATGATGCCTATAGCCTCAAGCCTAACTCTATTGCTGGTTATAAGTCAGCATTAATGTCTGTTATTCCTTGCTTGGCTAAGAGGGGAAGTGATGAAGTAAATACATTAAATGTATTAATTAAAGGCATGGGCAATCTAAGACCAAGGAATCCACCTGTGATTCCGTCTTGGAGTTTATCGCTAGTGCTTCAAGTACTAGGTGATAAGCCTTTTGAACCACTTAGTTCCATTTCTATGAAACTATTAACACTGAAGACTGTGTTTTTAATTGCTGCGGCCTCGGCTAGGCGTAGGAGTGAAATTCATGCCTTATCAGCCGAGGATGACCGTTTTGTGGTTTCAGGGGAAGGCCTTAAGCTGCTACCTAGGATTAATTTCTTGGCTAAAAATCAGTCGTTGAAATATCCAGGTCAACCTATTATTTTGCCTGCTTTAACTAGATATGATCCTAATTCTAAAGCATGGTGTCCCGTCGGGGCGCTGCGCCGGTACAAACAACGTACGGCGGAGTGGCGCACCGACCAGTCAGCGTTATGGTTGTCATATATTGAACCCCATGGCAGGGCTTCTAAGGACACCATTTCCAGGTGGATTGTTGAATGCATTCAGTTTTGCCATAAATCCGCCACCGGGAAGCAGGTTGACGTGGCCAAGGCTCACAGTGTCCGCGGCGTAGTGACATCAATTGCCCTATTTAATGGGGTCCCTGTGGATGATATTATGTCGGTGGCTCAGTGGCACTGTGAGTCAAGTTTTACAGACCATTATCTCCGTGACACCTCTAATCCTCTCGCCTTGTCGATTTTGAAAAAATAACTCGGTGTATATTTTTTGAGGAGGTTTTTCCTCATTACTTATATATTTCACAATTAATTTATGGAAACACCCACTTTTTTGGGCCTGCATCAGTCTTTACCAATGGGAAGATGATGTCAGCAGCCATTTCAACAAGGTCAGTCTTGTTCATGTGTTGTCCGTTGTTGATTGTATTGTCACGTTAATAATAATAATAATAATAATACAGCATTTGTAAAGCGCCATGTGTCAATGTCAATTTTCAAAGGCGCTTGTGAAGAGATGTGTTTTTAATTTTTGTTTGAAATCATTAATTGATTGGATGGATTTGATGTGGACAGGTAGCTGGTTCCATAGTCTCGGAGCCACAACACTGAAGGCTCTGTCCCCACAGGAGCGTAAATTCGATCGCGGAATTTGGAGCAATAGCTTATCCACAGAACGAAGTCTGCGACATGGATCATATGTCAAGAGAAGTTCCTGCAAATAGTCGGGAGCGTTGTTGTTTAGACATTTCCAAGTCAAGAGCAGAATCTTGAACTCAACGTTACCCGTTATTAATATGGTGATGGTTTGTGTATTTGTGTGGTTCATTGTTGAGAGTTACGAAAATGGAGCTTTTTCGTCTCTGTCCTGTAGTACATGGCACTTGTACGTAGAGAGCGTATAGGACATTGAGGTCAGTCGACTCTTCCTCCCAGGAAGGAGGGGGGGGGGGAGCGCATATGACATTCGGTCATCTCTCATACATCGGGGGTGTTATCCGATGGTTAGTCAAATCCTGACTGTTTTTTCATACAGTTTCAGAAGTTTAAGTGCCTGAAACGCAGAAAAGCGTATAGGGATGAGCTGGTCTTTTGACCTCGCCTCCCTCCCGCCGAATTCACTGTCGAATTCTGGCAATATCAAAAGTATTAGGGAGGTAAGTATACTCTTGATGTGAAATAAACGAAATCAAGGATTTCTTTTTTCACGAGAGAGTTGATACTTACCTCCCTAGATACGGACCCGGCCTCTCCACCCCACAGAGGCTCGGTCTTCAGGCTCTTTATAGTTGCATGTGTGTCAGCCAATAATCTAGTCAGAGGAAGTGCTAGTCTGCGCATGCGCGGTGGTGGGGCTGGCATCCGCCAGACTACGCTCTGACTCCCTGCCCAGTAGGGGCACCTAACTGTTTTAATCTGAGTGTTTATTGAGTGAAAGCCAATATTTAGCAATATCAAAAGTATTAGGGAGGTAAGTATCAACTCTCTCGTGAAAAAAGAAATCCTAGATTTCGTTTAATCTTTGAGCCCTTGTATGGTCAATATGGCTAAAAACCTGCCTATACCATGGTCTTGACCTGCTAATTAACAGTCAATGAGCAAATATTTGGATTTTCTTGAGAAAATATGACCATTAACCCTTTAACCATCGAATTTGGTCAGGAAAATTTCAATTTTTCTCATGGAAAATGTCCAAATTTTACCTATGGAGTCACTGGCTCAGTTATCGAGCCAGTCATTCCAGTGGTAAATTTTCACAAATAGTCTTTTCTTGGTCTGCAAATGGACATTTATCAAGCCCACTGCAGAAACCATTTCTGGCTGATATGAGTGTTAAAGGGTTAACTAAAACCTCATTAACCCTTTAACCCTCAAATTTGTTTCAGAAAATTTCAAGTTTCCTATCGAAAATGTCCATGTCAGTGCATGTGCATGCAGCCGCTTTGGCGTGCATGGAAAATCACTGTTAAATGCACAATGTGCATGTAGAGAAATTTCTGTGTTCATACCACTTTTCTGTTTAATATTTTGAAAATAAAAGTCTTCATCAACTTTCATGTAATTATTGCCGTCAGTTGACGATATAGTCATTTCAATGATGAATGTTGGAAAAGCTATAGAAATACTTTTAATTGTTAATGCAGGGTACTCCAGCATGCTGGCGGGACTTTCACACAGCAACACCTATTGGTAACATTATCTACGTATTTGGTGGTCGCAGTGATGAAGGAGAAGACATATTTACGAGTGCTGAAATCTACTGTAATAAACTTCATGCTTTTGACACAGCAAACAGTGAATGGTTAGAAATCGCATCATCGAATGAACCGCCTATTGGCCGGCGGAGTCACTCGGCATGTAAGTGTTCCACACAGATAAGTAAATAATTCCTTGCAATTGTTTTATTCTTACAAATGCAGTGAAAAGCAAATGCAAGCTGAATGTCAAGGGACTGAAAATGTTTGGTTTGGAGAGAGAATGAAGGGATTAGGTCTGTCACTCAAGTTTCTTACTTCATATTCTACAGACCCCTTCTGTTTTAGCTATGGCCAACCCATCTCTAGCAAACCTCCACCCACACTTCTGTGTTGGGATCGATCGATCTCTGAACTCCCTGACTATCAATTTTCAGAAAACTACAGGTAAGCTGTGAAATATTTTGAAACTAATTTGACTTGTTGCTGTTCCTGCCTATGGCAGCGACAGTACCCAGTCAAATAAGTTTTAAAATATTCGACAGAATGTTTATTAAATAGTATTTGTACAACATGTCAGACTATTAAGCACTTAAGACAGACTAAATGAAGTAATTTGTTCTGTAAGTGATTATGACATGATCATATGCATCACATAGTTGTTTCTGATGTCATATGATGGATGGATAAACGATCCATTACGTCACATGTTAGCTGATGTCGCAATCTTAATAATGTATAATGGTGTAAAGCTCCTTTCAGAAAATCAACAAGTCGGCCACTAGTGTACGAATTGTATGTCTTTCATGATATTGCAATTTAATAAACATTCTGTTGAATATTTTGAAACTAATCATACTGGGAGCTATTGCTGTCTTAATCATAATAGCTTTCAGTTGAAACTTGCTGCGGATTTGGAGAGCAATTTGACTGCAAGTTGCTGTTGACTAGCAGCAACAACTGTGTCAAATTGTTATCAATACAATCAGCTGTATTTCAATGACCGTAGTCTTTTGATATCATTACACTGTTTACATTACAAGAGTGACATTTTATGACGTTATCTTTGAAAATGTTTTAATATTAGCTCATAAAACCGCTTGTGTATATAATGTTTGTTTTAAACATTTTATTGTCAATTCCCCTTTCCAGTTTATCCATCCATCATATGACATCATAATCAACTAAGTGACGTGTATGATGACATAATAATCATGATGTCATGAATGATTAAAAAAAGTCTGTCTTTAACGCTTAATAGTCTACCACGTTGTATGAATTGTATGTCTCAGCTATTTAATAAACATGCTGTTGAATATTTTGAAACTAATTTGACTGGTCATTGTTGCTGCCATAGGCAGCAACAGCACCCAGTCGAATTAGTTTCAAAATATATAACAGCTTACCTGCATAGTTTTCTGGAAATTGTTAGTCAGGGAGTTCAAAGATAGATCGATCCCAACACAAGCATGGTGTAGGTGGAGCTTAGATAGAGCTGGGTGGGGCATAGCTAAAACTGTCAATTATTCAATTGAATTTATTTGTCAGTTACACTAGGATTGAGTGACAAGTCAAATTGATTTATATTCAACTCTCCCTTAATGTTTATGAAGTAGATAATAGATGATTGATTGAGTGATTGATTAATGGGTGGGTGGGTGGGTTGGTTGATTAATTGATTGATTGATTGATTGATGTGGTGTTGCAAAACTATTGTAATCAACATGTCTGTGTGTCTGGAACAATAACAAATGTTCTAATCTTGATTTTGTGGCCAAACCGTAACAGTCATGGTGATTAATTAAGAAAATATGTGAGTATGTGTACACAAGCATGTGTGATAACTCAATCTCGATTGGAAGGATGTTGAACAAACTTGGTTTCTACATCCACTGGGAGGTTCACCGGTGGATTGCCCTTGTGGTTCACAAAACCCTCATAATTTGCCACGGTTATGAAATACTTGTGGTTTAAAACAATGTTTTCTCACTTCGTTACAGTTGTGTACAAGGGACAGCTGTATATATTTGGTGGCTATAATGGCATCCGTGATAAGCACTATAGGGATGTCCATAAATTTGACCCAGGTAAGTTGCGCATCATATTTATGCATACAGTATTGCTCAGAAATAAGGCAATATTTCAAAAACAAAATAGAATGTACTGTTAAATATTTTGAACATAATTGGATTGGAGAACATTGCTGCCTTAGGCAGCAATGTCTTCCAGTCCAATTATGTTCAAAATATTCAACAGAATATTTCTTACATTGTGTTCAAAATTGTACTAAGTAACATGTTTCTGTTTTCTATATAATGCAATTAACATGTTCACTACAAGAGTTTCTTCTTAGTTTCACTTTCAAATGCATTCTAAAATTAAAGTTTAAAATTCAGAAAAAGGTCACATGAATAGAACCCAAGTCTGGATATCCGTGGATCATCCGGTGTGGTCTGATTGTCATCTTTCACATTACCACGAATCTCTCTTCTATATTTCCCCATAGCAGTAGTTTTTGGAATGAGTCTCCTTTGAATTGGCACCCATCATGATCAATGGACCTTTCCAGTTTTAGTTATGCCCCGCCCCTCTCTAGGTAAGCTCCATTCATACCTCGCTCGTGTTGTCATCGATCCATCTCTGAACACCCTGACTATCAATTTCCAAAAAACTACCCAGGTAAGCTGTTGAATATTTTGAAACTAATTTGACTGGGTGTTGTTGCAGCAACAGCACCCAGTCAAATTAGTTTCAAAATATGCAACAGCATGTTTACTAAATAGCAAAGAATTACAAAGACATACAATTCATACAACGTGTCGGGCTATTTGAGATTTGATGAAGGTCTATATGGAACTCTTTGTGATGTAATGATTGTGACATCATCATACAGGCGCTGAGCTGAGTATGATGTCATACGAGGTCAGATGATGGATGGATACTCTGGAAAGGTGAATTCTCTATGGTTATGCTCCTACTTTGGTTTGTCATCTTGCTTTAGCTAGGAAAGTTTATTTTCACTTCAAGAGATATACTTACCATCACGAAGACTGATATATGCTAATACCATACATCCCCAAAGATAGTCCTCTAGCGTGTATAGTCTGCACCCCTAAATTTGACCCAAATTGCCTTGTTTTCTTATATAAGCCGTTGTGAGATCGAGAGACTTGTGAATGAAAACCGGTAACAATACAACCACTGCGCTTCGAATATTTTTCTGTTATACAATCCAGTTTCTTTCATGTGTTAATCTTCTTTTTAAAATTTTAACTCACAGGTATATCATTTGCCTATTCTTTTAATAAGTATTTAGGATTCAATCGGTTATATTGTAATGTAAGCGACCAACATAAAATGATCCAAACGAAATTAGATGTACGAGAAAAATTGTTTGAGTACCCGAGAATTAAAATAAGTTAGACTGCTTCTTATGTTGGTGACCCAACTGGTGGCAGGAACTAACGGCAAGGGTAGATCGCTTAGCCGAATCGCATTTCTGAGTAGGATATTTATATATTTGTATACTCGCTTTAAGCTCTTTTGTGATTAGAGGCGCGACATACTTCTTTAAAATTTGATTTAAGCTGAGCGGATTCTTAATATCACGTTATTTATTAATTTTTAATTTGTAATTTTATGTCGTTTTTAGGATTAATTTTGATGAACTATGTTTATTAAAGGGTACGCAATATTTAGGTGGTTCAATTTAATAATTTCGCTTCCGCAATGATGTTTTTGATGTATACATTAAACACAGTCGCAAGGTGACAAGCGTATGTACCAGGAATTGTGTTAAATTTTCCTGGTATTTTAGAAGTTCAGAAATGTTTCAAAATTCAGAGGGAAAAAATGTGACTAAGTTTTATCCTTGTATTTAGTGCGCACTAACTTTCTAGAAGTAAATTGAGCAAAAATGTGTGGACTTTCTATGGGTTTATATGGTATATCTAACTGAATCAATTTAACACAGAATTAAAAATAAACCTGTCACTAACAGGCAGGTAACCTAGCTGTCAGGTCAGCACATGCGCAAGCCGTGTCATGCAAGCGTGGTGAATGCGCAGACTGACACATCACAATGCTAATAAATTTGCTTCCAATTTACATGTGTTTTTGTTTGCTAGTCTAAAATTTGAAATTTTCTTCAATTATTTGGCGTGATATAGCTAGGATTTGCGCAATATGGAACATTTACCATCTTCTAGTATTTCTGGTGTCGTGCTTAGTGTCACCTGTTTACGGGATTGTGTAACTCGTTTTAAAGTCATGTTCTGTATCAAATCTGACTTGTACACTACTTAGTATGGAGTAATCTGTTACCATGAACAATATATAATGGTGATGTCAATTATTTAGTAACCGCTGGCTTCCAGATATCCATTGTTAATTAATTAACATGCCCCTAATAGGCAGGTAGCCTAGCTGTCAGTCTGGCATATGTGCAATGCGCGGTGCATGTGCCGGCTGACAACACAATGCTTCTGAATTGGCTACAATTCTCATGTGTTTTAGCTAGAGCTAGTTAAAATTTGCAAAATCTAAAAGAATTATATATTTGAAGTGATATAGTTAGGTTTTATTACCCTCAACGAGTGATGCGGTGTGTGTGTGTGTGTGTGCGTGCGTGCGTGCGTGCGTGCGTGCGTGCATGCGTGCATGCAGAAGTGTTGGATAATAATCATCTTGTATTAGTATCTAGGAGATCAATATACTTGATTGTTCTTCCGTTAATGGGTATTCTCCCATGAAGAAAATTAAGATTAAATAATAATGGGTCCCTTACTTTATTTTTAAAGTTATTACTAATCTATTAATGACTATGCAACTTCCTCTTAGAGATTTCAAAGATTTTTATCAGTTGCATTTATTAATTATTTTCTTTATTGCTAAACCAACTGCCGGCTAACTTCTAATGACTAAAAACTAATTGTCAGTATGTATGGAAAATCCTGAGAACTGCCCTTTTTGCCAACTCTACGTTACGTAAAGTTTTTGTGGTCATAAGTGCTCCAGGTGCAGCACATATGACCTTGATTTCATGTGTAGAACCTGTGATCAATGGCCGCACGACCTGTTCTTGGAGGTCATTTCAATGCAAGAGCAGGAAAGATTAGCTGAGAACTTGAAAAAGAAAGAATTAGGTCGGAAGAGAAATTCTCCCATGCCAGCTTTGCCTGACATGGAAACCTTCAAATCTGAGATGATAAGCAAAATGAAGAAGTCATAGATGAATTGGATACCAGAGATGCTGAAAAGCATGTGGCCTGCTTCCAATCCATTGGTGACTTCCTCATCTTCGCTTGAGCATGTCTTTCCTGCCTCTAGTACTCTTCCTTTCTGTTGGGATGTACCAGTTTTCTCAGAACCAGAGGTGGGCCCTGCCAGTCCTCAGGCCACTGATCCGAGTGTAGGGTCTATGAGCTCGGCCAGGTGCTTATCGTCTGGTCTTCATATGCTTGCCCTGGGTGCTGCTTCCTCCAGTGATACAACCCTTCCTCAGGCCGGGTTTCCTCCCTTTGGCAACTCGGCATTCTTTACTGAGGATGGTGAATAGGAAGCGTTGCTTGGGAGCTGGAGACCATGGATGTTGATTCCCATGGGTTTATGGTGGGGCCTACGGGAAGCCTTTTCCATGGAGTTACTCAGGGAGAGGTAACATTCATGGCTCAATGGGTTGGCCTGGTCGGCGCAGATGGCCAGGCATACAAAATGCGTTGTTTAAATGAGAGATTTTGTATCGATGGTACGGCCTGCGGTTCCATGTTGGCCACCTCACATGGTTCCATGACTCCAGCTCTTGCAGCAGCCATGGTTCAAGCCATGCTGGACCCCACAGGTCCATATGGCTTGCCTGCTTGTTCCAGTGTCATCAATCCGCCTATCTTAAATCCACCTGGAACAAGCCAGTGGGTGCATCTTAGAGGACGATGAGTCTGTACCCAGGCTTGTCGAGATCTTAAGGTGGCTACCAAGGAGGACTGGTTTGATGCTTGCCAGTGACTAGTAGGCATCAAGCTAGAACTCATGGTAAAGCCGTCGTCGAATCCACATGTCCCACGACCGTGGCTTCAGGGGAAGCCGACGGCGACCACCGTGCGATCTACCTTACACTGAACACGAAACCTCCATGTTCAGCCAGGCAGAGGAAGCTTTAAAAGCGCATGGGAAACTCGCCAAGCCACACACACACACACACCCCCCCCCACCCCACACACACACTAAAAGTTTCACGGCGGTGTCGTATTTCGTCGGAGCAATTCACAAAATATGGCATGATCCCAAAGCCAGGTGCCTATGATCGCACAGCTTTAGGATGCGCGTCCTGGTTCTTGGTCTGAAACGGGACCATTGTGTGCAAAGGCTATGCACTCTACTAATATCACGCTCCGTGACTCGGAAGAAAGGGTGGTTACTGCATCCGGACAAAGCTTGCCAATGGCAGTCTAAAGAACCATACAAGATGGCATCATCTTGTCTTTTGACTGTCTCATGAGAAGCAAGTTTGCTGTTGACAACTTGTGCCCATCTCAGGAACTTGCCAATAGGCTCATGCATATGTCTATGGTAGGGCCTGGTCTGTTTTGGGGTGAAGGATGTAATCACCTAAACGAGACTGTCATCCTGGCCAACAGCCAGAGGGCATTGCGGGAGCAATTTGAAGTGCTCCACAGGGAACGCTTATGCACAGCACCACCTGCTCCTCAAGTACTGCAACCAATGGAAGGTGGCGATGTCATAGGCCAACCTCCTGTGCAGAGTAGGCCATAGCCATGTCCAGACCCAAGGCAGCCCGCACCATGAGGTGAGCGTGGCGCTAGCAGAGGATGGCATGAATCTGGCTGTGGGAATCGTGCCTGAGGGCGCGGTTCCTGCGAGGACCACAGTGCCATCAGGAGCCGGTCTGGAGTTAACACCACTCTTGGATTGTTGTGTTCTTCCTTGGCACCCAAATGGGCTTGTCAGAGACCATCTGGCCAACCACACCCACGAGTGGAAGCGGGTGATGTGTAGGGCCGCTTAGTATTGTGCAGTAGATTTCAGCAAGGTTGCATCACGACTGGATAGGCAATCAGCAGTGTTGCTATCTCCAGTTCCTATCTGAACTCTGATTCCTAAAGATCCAGATTAGCGGTTGTGTATAGAGGAAGAAATACAATCACTCGTACTGAAACGGGCAATTCAGCCTGCCCAGACAATTCTTCTGGGATTCTATTCAACCATGTTACTGGTGTCAAAGACCACCGGTTGGTGGAGACCAATTCTCAATCTAAAGCCACTCAACAAGTTTATTCTCACACCGAGGTTCAAAATGGAAACAGTAAAGGCGCTGTTGGTAGGATTGAGAAAGGGAATGTGGACAGCATCCATAGATTTAAAGGATGCATATTTTCACATTCCCATAGCCAGGAGTTTCCGACGGTACCTGAGATGTGCATTTCAGAGCCATGTGGAATTTCGAAGGCTCCTCAGGTGTTCACCAGAGTGCTCCTTGCTATTACAACATACCTCTGCAGGAGAAGCATAGCAGTACACACATATGTAGACAACTGGCTGCTAAAGGCACACACGAAAGAGAAAGTTTATTAGCCAATCTTCAGACAGTTGTCAGAATTTTGACAAACCTAGGCCGGATAACAAATTACCAGAAATCAGATCTGGTTCCATCCCAAAAGTGTTTACCTGGGCATGTTCTTCGATCTAGAGATACGATATGTTTATCCATCTCAGGAAAGAGTGGAATCACTCATTTCAGTAATTCAACAAGTGTGCCACTATGTCCTGACACAGGTCTACTTGAGAATGTTGGGGATGATGGTCTCTTTAGAGCCAGTTATACTACAGGCAGCCTTACGCAGTTGGCCTAGACAGTTATTTGTCATAACACAGCAGACCCTTAGTAGCGGACTCTGAGTACAGGCTCACTGTATTCAAAGGTGTCAGTGTTGGAACTTCTTATTCATCACCTTCAATGGTGGTTGAAAAGAGAAGCGATGGTGATGTCTCCTCCCCAGCCTCGGTTCACGGTGCATACCGATGCATCGATGGAGGGATGGGAGCTTGCCTAGAAGAATCCCAAAATGTCAGGGCTTTGGAATTTGGAACAGTCAACAGAACACATCAGTCTGCTAAAGATGAGAGCAATAATCTTAGGACTGGAATATTTTCTCAAGCAAAACCAAGGGAAAGATAGTTCTTGTTCGTTCAGTCAACTCAACAATAGTGACTTATATCAACCCCCAGGGCAGAACGAAGTCACCCAGTCTCTGCATGATGACATGGAAACTGCTTTGTTGGTGCCTAGATCATGGGATTACCCTGAAAGCAGCTCATACTCCGGGAAGGCTAAATCGGCAATCGAATGGCAACTGAATCAATATGTGGCGGATCGTCTGTTCAACTTTTGGAGCAAGCCCAATATAGATCTATTCACAACGAAGAATGCGAAGATGACGACATATGTCTCTCCAATTCCAGATCGAAGCGGTATAGCAACAGATGTGCTAGCTATCAGCTGGAATGGAATGTATATGTACGCATATCCACCAGCAATCCTGATTATAAAAATTCTTCAGAAAATCAGACAGGAGGAATACCAAGTGCTTCTGATCGCCCCGAATTGACCAAGCCGATGATGGTATACAGATCTGCTGAACCTTCTGGTCTGCAATCTGGTTCCTCTGCCTCTGATTGACAACTTAATCTTCCAGGGCAAGACTTTGCACAACAATCCATCAATGTTCCAATTGACTGAATGGATGGTGTCAAGAAATCTGCAAATAAAGAGCGCTTTTCCGAGCAAGCAGCCAATTTCCTGGTCAATTCCAGAAGGGGGTCAACCTCTAGAGCATTTCATTATAAAATCATCAGATTTTCAAAATGCTGCTCAAATAGATGTATTAATGAGGTAAACATTTATTGAGGTAGTAGCTGATTTCCTCTGTTACTTATATAATACTCATAACCATAAGCCTAACACTCATAACTGTAAGCCTAACACTCATAACTGTAAGCCTAACTCTACAACTGGATATAAGCCAGCCTTAATGACTGTTACTCCTTACTTGGCTAATAGGGGAAGTGATGAGTGATCCAATTTAGATCTTAATTAAAGGCATGACTAACTTGAGACGGAGGAATTCTCTAATGATTCCATCTTGGAGTTTATCGCTTGTATTACAAGTATTAGCTGATAAACCCTTTGAACCTCTAACTGCTATTTCTATGAAATTGTCAACACTTAAAACTGTTTTCCTTATCACTGCAGCCTCAGCTAAGTGAAGAAGTGAAATTGACACTTTTTCAGCTGAGCTAGACCGCTTTATGGTTACAGGGAAAGGGATTCTACCTAGACTTAATTCTATGTCTGAAACAAGTCTTTTTTTAAATACCCTGGTCAGCCCTGAAATTTGCCTGCTTTAACGAGATTTGATCCAAAGTTGAAAGCTTGGTGTCCTGTCTGTGCATTGATCTGTTACAAACAGTACGTACAGGAGAATGGCAGACACCCCAGTTCTCTATGGTTATCCTACATTCAACCCCATGGCAGGGCTTCCAGGAACACTATTTGAAGGTGGATTGTGGAATGTATTTAATTTTACCACAAATCTGAAACTGTTAGGCAAGTAGATTTGGCCAAGCCTCACTGTTCATGGCATAATGGCCTCTGTTGAGGACATCGTGATGGTAGCCCACTGGCACTGAGTCAAGTTTTACCGATCATTACTTGTGACACAAATAAACCTCTTACTTTAGCAATTTTGAAACATTGAAAAATTGTAAATATTGTAAATAAAGGCCATTGATCACATGTGGTACACCTGAGATCAAGGAACACACACACAAACATGCTACACATCTTCTCGTCGTCATGCCAGTAAAATGTCTTCGTTCACAAATAAAGGGCAGTTCTGCGCTTGTTTTGTTCTGGTTTTTCTCATGTATTAGTTTAGTATTATTATTTAATTAAACCGGCGATGGTTCATGTTTTATGTCATTCTTTCATCGGGAGTATACAAATGCGAAGCACATTTGTCCGATATCTTATTGTACATTGGCACTATTTTTTTATTTTTTTTGTACATTGGCACTAGTACAGAGAGCATATAAGATTTCGTAGCTTTCTATTAAAAAGAGGGAGGGCAGCGCATTTTGCGAAGCGGTTATCTCTCCATACCGGCAGTATCAGCTGATATCTAATCACTTCCTGGCTGGTATTTTGAGCAATTTCAGATGGTTTGTTCCTCCAAAAACAAAAGAACTCTTTCAGGGAAACTGCTGGTCTTATCATATGTCCACGCCTCCCTCCCTCCGAATTCACTTACGAATTCTGGATATATAAAAAAGTCTTCATGATGGTAACTATTCTCTTCAAGTGAAATAAACGAAATCTAGGATTTTTTTCCACGAGAGAGTTGATACTTAACATCACAAAGCGACAGCCTCTCTGACCCCCACAGAGGCATGGTTATCTGAAGGAGTTGCCAAATTATAAGCCAGTGAAATTATTATCATGGTAATGTGTCAATCTTCTCATGTGCTGATCTGATAGTTAGATTACCTGCCTATTAGGGGGCAGGTTTGTTTTTAATTCTATGTTAAATTGAGCCAACCAGATATATTAGCATATATCAAAGTCTTCGTAAAGGTAAATATCAACTCTCGTAACTAAAGGAATTGTAGATTTTGTTTATTTTGTGGGTAGTTCTATATCTGGGTAGTATTTCCCTGGTGTAAGCCAAAGTAAGATCTTGAAAAATTCAAATTCTTCAAATGAATTATGAATTGCTATCCATTCTCTAGATATAATTTTTCCTCTGACTGAATTGATTTCAATTCTAGTGGATGAAATTCCTAAATAGCCATATGGTAGAAGTTTCATACCAATGTTCTTTGATGTCTCTGTTTCAGCCCGGGGCATATGGACTTTTGTAAAAATTAAAGGTCAGGGTCCATGCGCTCGACGACGACAATGCTGTTCTCTGATTGGTGATCGAGCATTTTTATTTGGAGGTACAAGGTCAGTATGTATGGCAGTTTATATATGACATTTTTATAAATGAGATCTGTAATGTCTATGTTATGTTGCTGAAATTCACCTTTCCAGTTTTAGCTATGGCCCTCCCATCTCATTCTAAGTCCCACCCACCACATGGGATCGATAGCTCTCTGAACTCCCTGACTATCAATTCCAGAAAACTATACATGTAAGCTGTTGAATATTTAGAAATTAATTTGACTGGGTGCTGTTGCTGCCTATGGCAGCAACAGCACCCAGTCAGATTAGTTTCAAAATATTCAACAGCATGTTTATTAAATAGCAAAGACATACAATTCATACAAAGTGTCAGAATATTAAGCGCTAAAGACTCGCGATATCGAATCATTCATGACATCATGATTATGAGGTCATAATACACGTCACTTAGTTGATTATGACGTCATACGATGGATGGATAAACTGGAAAGGTGAATTAGAATTCGCTAATCATATTCGCAAACATAATTTAATTATTAATCTACATGCAAATGCAGTTGTTATAATTACTCACGACCTTTCCTCTTTCTTATTCTCTGTAAGAAACTTTGCATTGCATCTCCTACAGGTGTGATCTGATCAACTACATACTTTAGTCAATTTCTAAAACACATGTATGCTGAATTTGGGGTCAAAGTTCAAGGTGTAACCATATATATATATATTTGGCAGGAATTAACTTCTTGATCAGAGAAGTTAAATGGACAATATTGAAAATACCCCATGAGAATCATTAACAGGGTCTGTACACAAGTCTGGAAAAGTATGTAATAAGACAGCCATTTCCAAGCCTTGAAAAGTATGGAAACATCTACATTTTCTGCTAAAGGTTTGGAAAATGTATGAATAAGTCAAATATTATCAGATGTGATTCTCATTAGCAAAATAAAATAGATAATATTCAAAATAGTGATGATCTTAGCTACTACTTCCAACAGCATTCTGTACAAATTTGGCAGGTTTGAAATGGACACTGGTGGAGATATCCTAAAATGGGTATGGAATTTTATAAATTAGCTCTCAAAGGGTATGGAAAAATTCTGGAATTTTAATCTGCCGGTTTAAGAGCTCGGGATTAAGGTCATGGTCACCCCTTTCTGGTCAATGTCACCCATTTGAGGCATCTGAACTGCAACTACACCTACAGGGGTGGGTGGGTGGGGTGGGGGTTGCAGTTTGGAGAGAGCGGCATATTAGAAGATACCTGTAGACACATCTTGGCGACAAGGTACCCTATTTTTGGTCAAAATTACTGTTTTTGGCAGAAATGGACTCTCCTTGCCCAGAAAAATTAAGCACAAAAAAATGTGTGTTTTCCAAACGGCCAGCAACAATTTCTTGTATCCAATTGACCTGAAACGTGGTACACCTCCAGGTCTTATATTGACTTGATTTGGTTGCAATTTTATATTGGATACATCCAATGGTTTTTGAGAAATTAGCCTATCAGTGCCCATGGTATAGCCCGCAAGAAATATATGGGAGCATTAAATTAGAACAACATTTTCTCCTTTTTATCCAAATGACCTGAGAGGAGATCATGATGCTTCGAGGCCTATGGTCACTATTCTTAAGGGTTTTCAACATCAAGGCTATAACTTAGTGAGTGCCCTGATACAAATGCAATTGAAAATTACTGAGGGCATGTGGATCTCAACGGTCGGATGCCCTCATGAGCATGCCAATTTTTCGTTCTTAGGAAAAATATTAGTGCCTTAAATATTTATAAATCCATAGTTTGTTGCATTTTCTCATATCGTTGTGTAATCCAAATGAAATTGTTGATAAATAGCATCTTCACACAATATTTTATATAATGCAAGTATGTGTACCGATGTATTATATGACATAGAATATGGGCAGCCTAAGTTCAATGAGGGCTCTGTTTTAATTTTTAGCATGTACTGATGGCATTCATGTTTAAATGTTAAGTTACAGCACACAACAACTACGATGCAAGTATATGTGCAATGACTGTTAACTATATTCATAGGGCAGCAAAGGATACCAAATTTAGCACAGACAGAACTAGTTTAGGATTAAGTAGATTTCTGAATGAAAGCTAAGCTCTGCCCTTTTCGCTTCAAGAGTATACTTACCTCCCTAACACTCTTTGATATTTTCAAATATCGACTTTCACTCAGTAAACACTCAGATTAAAAAGGTTAGGTGCCCCTACTGGGCAGGTAGTCAGATGACAGTCCGGCGGATGCCAGCCCCAACCTTGCGCATGCGCAGACTAGCACTTCCTCTTTTCCAATTTATTGGCAGAGACGCATGCATTAATTTTTCCTAAAGGTTTTCTGCTTGTTGTCGACACTTTCTGAAATTATTATCACCTGAGATTATGTCCGAGCGTGGGAAATCGCCAGACGAGGGCCCCAGGACCAAGTCATCAGGTGATTTCAACTACATGTTTGTCTAATTTAGCATTTTAGTCTCGATGTAATGTGTTTCCGGGACTCGCAATTAGACGTGATAAGCGCATAAAAAACTGGTTTATTTCTATATGGCGCTATGAAATGCTAATCTCTTTTTGTGTTTGTGTCCACAGGTATCTATCTATGATTGAAAAGGACAACACATCATCAGAGAGTTTGTTTTTCTCTCCACAAAGGTTCCATTTCCTACTAACATGTTAGGGAACTAATCAAAATCTATGCCCAATGAGTTGGAGGTCTCATAAGAAGATCTCACTTTGCCCTCTTGGTCCACTTCCCTCCCTTAATGGTGGAGAGAGTTAAGAGGTCATAGAGATTGGTGGAGCTTCTAGTTCATCAGATCGGATGGTTTGTCTATGCTAAAAGATGCAGGTATTCTAGTTATGATATTAGGCACTTCAATCTATTTGAAAATATTTCTGAAATCTGCTGCCAATTTATCATTGTTTATCTGATGTTTGCATAGTCTGCCTTTACCATCCTTTCCCATTAGTATGTTCTGGATATAAATACAATTCGTCCTTACACCTGGATGTTGTTTTCGAGTTGGAGTAACTTCTTATTTTTGAAGTTATGACGTCATAATCAGCCTTGCACCTTTATTATCAATTATAAAGTTTGGTCCAACGCTGGTTTATCTGTTAGTTAGTGGTCTGTATGGCCACCAGTCCTCTTTCTTATTTTGGTTTTGAGTTACTAATTCATTAACTAAAATTCTCATTGTCTTCGTATTCTGGTCTTTTTTGAGAACCGTGGTTGTCCTTCTTGTGGAAGGGTTCTGAAAGAGAGATTCACCCCCCATCTATGTATGTTTTCAATGCAGTTCTTATGGTCCATTGCTAAACTGTGACATCTGTAAACAGTGGGGGGCGGGGGCGCGAGCTAATGTCTGAATTTCTATCATTGCAGGCCAAGGAGAAGGCGTTAGAGGAGGAGAGACGAGCGAGGAAAGAGGGTCTTGGTAAGAAGGGTAAGGGGAAGGCCTCATCCACCATGGATATGGAGGCCTTCCATCTTGGGATGATGGGAGAGATGAAGAGGACAATAAAGGATTTGGTACCAGAGTTGCTCCATGGCATGCTTCCTGGACCATATCCTTTATTGTCGTCTTCTCCTGCTCCGAAGCAGAAAATCGCCCCTTTGAATCAGTGCTCTTTAGGTGCTTACCAGTTTTCGTCCAAGATTCAGAAGTGGCCCCATTAGAGGGGGCAGTACACTATGAGGACACTGGCAGCAGGCTTGCCGCGCCGGTTGTTCGTGGACAGGTGTCGATGGAGCCTGGGATCTGCTTATCAGGTTCCCAGGATAATCCGCACCCTACAGGTACCACTACCTCTTATGGTACCTTTCCTGGCCAGTCTGGGTTGGCATTCTTCGCCGACCCGTCGTCTAACCTTTCTGGTCAGGAAGATGAGGATTTTCTGTTGGGTTCTCATTCTGGCGCCATGGCCATGGAGATTGACGTATGTGCACCCCTTGCGGGGAGCACGGGCCACATTTCCCATGGACTACTCACGCAGGAGTAGCATTTACGGCGCAGAAGGTAGCCCGGGCTGGATCCAATGGCTAACACTATCTCATACCTCGGCTTGCCGATGGTGTAGCTGGTTCTGGCCAGGGCCATTGTGTGGCGAATTTTTCCCCACGCAATACCACGGCGCCTGCTCCTGGTCAAGCCAGGCAGTTTAGCATGCCTGATCTTTTGGGCCCGCATGCTTTCTCTGGCTTGCCAGGAGTATCGGTTCCTCCAGCCATGTATACGCCAGCAATTGCTCAAGAGGATGACGAAGGCCCACGCCTTGTCGAGCATTCTCAGGTAGCCACAGAGGAAGACTGGTCTGACGCTTGTCATTGGCTAATAAGCGCCAGGCCAGGTCTTGCTGTGGATCAGTCGGCCAGCCAATGGGACCAGCGCCCATGGCAATGGGACCAGCGCCCGTGTCTGGCAGGTAAGCCGACTGCTACTGTTATACCATCTCTGCCGCTCAGTGGCAGAGACGTCCATTAAGGCACATGGACGTCACGCGAAGGCCCATCGCGAGCTTGCAAAATAATGTTGCATCGTAGCTGAGGAGTATCAGACGTACGGTGTGGTGCCTAAGCCGAGTGCGGGTGACCACGCTGTGCTAGGTGAGGATACACGGTCAGGCTCCCGGTCTGACATGGGAGCGCTGTGCGCGAGCGCTTTGCGTTCGGCTAATACCGCGTTGTGTGATGCAGAGGAGAGTTCGAGGGCATCTATTGTAGCACTTTCGCACATCTCCCAGCTGTTACAGGGGGTAGTGACAGCATCCGCATTGTGTCAGCCTAGTCCGGTAACAGTCCAGAGAGCCATCCAGGATGGTATTAACCTGTATCTGGATTGTTTAACCTGGTCTGTGACCAGGAGTGTCCGGGTGCGGCGCACATTTGCCTTGGAAAACTTGTGCCCATCCCAGGACCTGTATAATTGGCTGCTGCGTACGCCTATGACAGGTCCTGGTCCCTTTGGAGGGGAGGGATGTAAGCACCTCCAGGAGACGGTCATCCTGGTCAATAATCAGAGGGCGTTGCGCGAGTAATTTGAAGTCCTCTGCAGAAAGCGCGTTCGCACAACTCGCCCTGCATATCATCCCCTGCAGGCTCGAGGTAGCAGTGGCCAGGTCAGAGGCCAGTCACCAGTGCAGCGCCGGCCATGGCCACGTCCGCTTTGGCCAGCAGCAAGGGGGTGGGGGTGTGTGGGGCGCAGGCTCCTCCAGCGCAGCCAGCCAGGCAGCCGCCCCACGCACCTCGGCCACCGAGGTGCGCGCGGTGCAGGCCATGACGCGCGAGGATCTGGTCGTGGTAACCATATCTATAGGGTCGGTTGCCACGGTAAGAACCACTCCAGTGCTTCTGCACCAGGAGACAGTGCCACTCTTGCATTGCTGATGTCCACGTCTCTCCCTATGTGGTCCAGGGTGAGTGGGGGGCGCCGATTGGCCCACCACAAGCAAGAGTGGGAGCAGTTGACTCAGGGCCGCTTAGTCTTGCGATGGCTTTCAATCGGATATCATCCTGACTTGATAGCAGGCCCGCCATCACAGCTGTCTCTGTTACCGATCTGGACACAAAATCCAAGAGATCCAGATCAACGGTTGTGTATAGAGGAGGAAATAAATTTCCTCATACTAAAAGGACCAATTCCACCTGCACAAAAATGCCTGGGCTTCTATTCAACCATGTTTCTAGTGACAAAGTGCACTGGAGGGTGGAAACCAATTCTCAACCTCAAGCCATTGAACAAGTTCATAGACACACCTAGTGGGGGGGGGGGGGGGGTTTGCAGGTAGTGTGTGTGTTGGGGTGATGCTAACCCCTCCCCACCGTCAGTTAACGATGTATACAGATGCATCGATGGAGGGGTGGGGAGCTTGCCTGAAAGATCCCCACAGTATCAGGGCTTTGGAATCTGGATCAGTCACAAGAACATATCAATCTACTTGAATTACGAGCAGTAGTCCTGGGCCTGGAACATTTCATAGAGAAAGTTCAGGGCAAGATTGTTCTAGTTCGATCAGACAACTCAACAGTAGTGACTTACATAAACTGCCTGGGCGGAACGAAGTCGCCCAGTCTGTATGATGACCTCTAAATCGCTTTGCTTGTGCCGGGATCAGAGGATCACCTTGAAACCAGTTCATATTCCGGGAAGGTTAAATCTGCTAGCAGACTCATTGAGCCAAAGGATGAGTGTTTTACCTACGGAATGGCAACTAAATCAATGTGTGGCGGATCGTCTGTTCAACCACTAGGGGAAAGCCAACATAGATTTATTCGCAACGAAGAAGAATGCGAAGATGACGATGTACGTCTCTCCGATTCCAGATCCGAGCGCTATTGCAACAGATGCGTTAGCTATCAGCTGTGTGGGAATGTATGCATACGCATTCCCTCCAAAAATTCTTCAGAAAATCAGACAGGAGGAGTGCCAAGTGCTTCTGATCGCCCCAAATGGGCCAAGCCGATCATGGTATATGGATCTGCTGGACCTTTTGGTCTGCAATTCGGTTCCTCTGCCTCTGATGGACAATATTATCTTCCAGTGCAAGGCCCTTCACAACAATCCGTCAATGTTCAGATTGACTGCGTGCATGTTGTCAAAGAATCTAGAATTAAGGAGGGCTTTTCTGAGCAAGCAGCCATGTTCATGGCAAAAGCCATAAGGGGGTCAACCTCCAGAGCATATAATTATAAAATCAACAGATTTGTAGAATTGTGCTCAAAAAGATGTATTAATCCAATGGATTCATCTATTCAGGTAGTAGCCAATTTCCTCTGTCACCTGTATGATGCCTATAGCCTCAAGCCTAACTCTATTGCTGGCTATAAGTCAGCTTTAATGACAGTTATCCCTTGCTTGGCTAATAGGGGAAGTGATGAAGTAAGTAATTAAATACTTTAATTAAAGGCATGGGCAATCTAAGACCTAGGAATCCCCCGGTGATTCTGTCTTGGAGTTTATCTCTAGTGTTTCAGGTACTAGCTGATAAGCCATTTGAACGACTAAGTTCCATTTCTGTGAAAATGTTGACACTTAAAACTGTATTTTTAATTGCTGCGACCGTTATGTGGTTACAGGGGATGGCCTTAAGCTTCTACTTGGGATAAATTTCATGGCTAAAAACCAGTCTGAAATATCCAGGTCAACCCATATTTTTACCTGCTTTGTCTAGATATGATCCTAATTCAAAAGCATGGTGTCCAGTCCGTGCATTAAACCGGTACAAACAGCATACTCAGGAATGGCGGACTGACCCAACAGCTTTATGGTTGTCATATATTGAACCCAATGGCAAGGCGTCTAAGGACACCATTTTCAGGTGGATTGTAGAATGTATTCAGTTTTGTCATAAATCTGCCACAGGTAAACAAGTTGACTTAGCTAAGGCTCACAGTGTTCGCGGCGTAGTGGCTTCCACTGTGTTGTTTAATGGGATTCCTGTGGATGACATTATGTCAGTAGCCCAGTGGCACTGTGAGTCAAGTTTCACCGACAATTACCTCCGTGACACCTCAAACCCTCTCGCTGTATCAATTTTGAAAAAATAATTTAGGTGTACATATTTTGATGAAGTTCTCTCATTTTTTACATATTTCATAATTTATCAATGACAACAACCACTTACCTGGACTGCATCAGCCTTCACCAATGGGAAGATGATGACAGCAGCTAACGTTTCACAAGGTCAGTCTTGTTTATGTGTTATTCATTGTTAATTGTGTTGTCACGTGACCCTTCGTTATTAATATGGTAATGGTACGTGTTTTATGTGCTCCATTCTTGAGAGTATATGAAAATGGAGCCTCTTCATTTAATGTCCTATAGTACAAGGCATTTGTACATAGAGAGCGTATGGGACATTGGGGTCATTCTGTCTTCCTCCCAAGAAAAGGGGGGGGAGGGGGGGGGGGGGGGTTGAGCGCATATGACATATGGTCTTCTCTCAGACAGCAGATGTGTTATCCGATGTTCAAATCTATCCCTGGTTGTGTTTTCACACAATTTCAAAAAGTATAAGTGCCTTAACCGCAGAAAAGCACATAGGGAAGAGCTGGTCGTTTGACCTCGCCTCCCTCCGGCCGAATTGTCTGATGAATTCTGGCAATATCAAAGAGTGTTACAGAGGTAAGTATACTCTTGAAGTGAAATAAATGAAATCACGGATTTCTTTTTTCACGAGAGAGTTGATACTTACCTCCCTAACACGGACCCGGCCTCTCCGCCCCACAGAGGCTCAGTCTTCACGCGTTCTTAAAGTTGCATAGTGTCAGCCAATAAATTAGTCAAAGGAAGTGCTGGTCTGCGCATGCGCGAGTTTGGGGCTGGCATCCGCCGGACTGTCATCTGACTACCTGCCCAGTAGGGGCACCTAACTTTTTTAATCTGAGTGTTTATTGAGTGAAAGTCGATATTTGGAAATATCAAAGAGTGTTAGGGAGCTAAGTATCAACTCTCTCGTGAAAAAAGAAATCTGTGATTTCGTTTATTTCAAGCTAAGCTCCGCCCACCTTTTGCACTTGCTAGGATCAAATATCTGAACCCTGAATTCCCAGAATCCCAATTTCAAGGTACAAGTCAGCTGTTGAATATTTGGACAGATCAGATCCCTCCATTGTGATGTTGTTTACTAGGGTCAATACCTTTTGTTAGGCTGGACTGGCCCATGTAGCAGATGATATTGTTGTATTTGTAGCCCTGTTGAAGATGATATTGTTGTATTTATAGCCCTGTTGAAGATGGTATTGTTGTATTTGCATCCCTGTTGAAGATGATATTGTTGTATTTGTAGCCCTGTTGAAGATGATATTGTTGTATTTGTAGCCCTGTTGAAGATGTTGTTGTATTTGCATCCCTGTTGAAGATGATATTATTGTATTTTTAGCCCTGTTGAAGATGATATTGTTGTATTTGTAGCCCTGTTGAAGATGATATTGTTGTATTTGTAGCCCTGTTGAAGATGATGTTGTTGTATTTGCATCCCTGTTGAAGATGATATTATTGTATTTTTAGCCCTGTTGAAGATGATATTGTTGTATTTGTAGCCCTGTTGAAGATGATATTGTTGTATTTGCTGCCCTGTTGAAGATGATATTGTTGTATTTTTAGCCCTGTTGAAGATGATATTGTTGTATTTGTAGCCCTGTTGAAGATGATGTTGTTGTATTTGCATCCCTGTTGAAGATGATGTTGTTGTATTTGCATCCCTGTTGAAGATGATATTGTTGTATTTTTAGCCCTGTTGAAGATGATGTTGTTGTATTTGTAGCCCCGTTGAAGATGCTGTAGATCAATCATCATATCATACAACTGTAACAGCAGATCAAGACCTAATGGATCATTCTGACATATATGTACTAGAATTTGGTAATTATTGTTCATAGGAATGTTAGCTACATTTAGTAGTAGTAGTTAACTACTGTAACTACAGTAACTACTATATCTGATAATTTTTCTGCTACAGCTCACTAGTATAAGCGTGTTTGTTTTTCTGTCTGTTAGATTTTTGACACGGCTATTATGACCAGATATAGGACAGGGCCAACTGTGCCATCTGCCCAGAGGCATCCACAAAAATGGTGGGTCACCAAAAACTATAACAATTTTTTATTTATAGTGAAAGGGTAAGTGAGCTTATGCCATGGCGTCCATCAGTCCATCCGTCAAACTGCATCTCCTCATTTACGCTTTGACCTATTTCAACCAAATTTGACTGGAAGGATCCTATGCTGGTAGGCTCCAGAACCTCTGTTCAGAATTTTGATTGGTTAATAATTTCTGGCGGCCATCTTGGATTTTCCGAAAGTTTTCCGAAAATTATTTAAAATGCTTCTCCAGTATAAATGGCCCGACTTCAACAGAACTTGGGTGGACTAATTCTATACTAGTAGGCTTCAACACTTCTAACAAACATTTTGATTTGTCAATATTTCTGGCGGCCATCTTAGATTTTCCAAAAAAGCCTACTCATTAAAGACTTGTCAGATTTCAAGCAAACTTGTTTGAGAGAACCCTAGAATGGTATGCTTCAGAACTTCTATACTGGATTTTGATTGGTCTATATTTTTGGTGGCCATCTTGAATTTTCTGAAAATGACTGAAAATTGTTTAATATACTACTCATTAACTTTCATTTCAAGCAGACTTGGCTGGAAGGGTACTATGGTTGTAGGCTTTAGAACATGTGTACAGAATTTTGATTGGTCTATTTTTCCTGTGGCCATCTTGGATTTTCTGAAGATTTCAGGAAATCAGTTAAAACCCTACTCATTACCCACGTGGCCGATTTCAAGCCACTTGTATACAGAATTTTGATTGGTCAATTTTTTTGGCAGCTATCTTAAATTATCTGAAAAAAAGGGGGAAATCATTTAACATGTTACTCCTCATTAACTGCATGGGCAATTTCCACCTGACTTGGATGGAAGAATACTATACTTGTAGGTTTCAGAACATTTCTACAGAATTGTGATTGGTCAATTTTTCTGGCGGCCATCTTCGATTTTTTGAAAAGTTTAAGAAATCAGTTAAACGGTTACTCTTCATTAACTGCTTGGCCGATTTCAGGCAAACTCAGCTGGAAGGACCCTAGAGTGGTATGCTTCAGAACTTGTATACAGAATTTTGATTGGTTAATTTTTCTGCCCACCATCTTGGATTTTCCGAAAACTGGGAAATCAGTTAAAAGGTTATTCCTCATTAACCGCTTGGTCAATTTAAACCAAACTCAACTGGAAGGACCCTAGGCTGGTACGCTTCAGAATTGGTATACAGAACAAGACTGCTTCATTCTTTGGTAGCCATCTTTGATTTTCCGAAACATCGCAGGAAATCGTTTACAATTGCTATTCCTCATAAACCGCTTGTTCTCGAAACTGACATAGACCAGGAAGTGCTGTACGGAGCAGGCTGAAACTCATTACATTTAATTTCATCGATATTTAAGGGTGATTAAGGTTTGTTCAAGAGAATTTGTTCCTTTATAAAACATGGTCGTCATGGACCAATCTAAGATTTAATCTGATTGTGTGGTTAGCGTCCATCATTAATTTCCCACTAAATATCATTTCTACTGAATTCCAATTTTGGATTTTACGCCTTTTTACTGCTGAATTTAAAGTATTATGTTCAAATGCTTTAAATGAACTGATAATGGTCCAGATGAGCGTTAAGGCCTTGCCTCTTGTTCAGTTTGGTCATCGGCCATCTTGGATTTTGTTTTATGTCTAGTAGTATTTTTCTGGGGAGGGTGGTGTAGGAAAGGTAATAGAGGAAATACATTTTATGTTTAAATATGGACATTATTCATCACTTTGAATACGTGTAACGGTGTCTGCCGTCTCAACTTTATAGTGCATGCTCTGTTGCTTTTATTTCCGCTACTTAGTCCCTCTCCTACCTCCCTCCCTCCTTCCTATCTTTATCTCTCCCTCCCTCCCCTCTGTCTCTCTCCCTCTCCTCCCCTCTGTCTCTCTCCCTCTCCTCCCTCCCTCTCCTCCCTCCCTCCCTCCCTCTCTCTATCTCTCCTTCCCTGCCTCTCTCACACACATGCTTGTATTCATAGATATATTTACATCTATTTATTGTGATGGCAAGAAAGCATGTTTGTTTAAAGACTTATATGTGTTTCCTGACCTACATGACAAATCAAGATAATCCGTTCATTTTATTACAGATCCTAGCCTGAAAACTCTGTGTATGCTGGAGGTATTACGATATAAACTAGATACATCATATCTTCCAAGAACCATAAGGTGAGAAAATCACATCCATTTAATGATCAAGCTGGCCAACTCCGCCCTCTACAGTGGTCATGAGGGATGTCCATTTAGAAGCCAAGAGAAGACTTTTTTTAAATCTCCACTCGAATGACAGGCTTGATAACCGAGACAATCATTCCAGTGGTGAATTTTCGAAAATACTGTTCTTGACCTGTAAATTGGCATTCACTAAGAAAAAATACTTTCTTGACAAATCTTGACCATTAAAGGGTTAACTATCTCCCTGCTAAGCCACCAGACAATAATTTCAATGAGCAAAAGCTCTTGACTTACTGAATATTTTGAAAACAATTTGACTGAAGGTTGTTGGTGGCTTAGCAGGTCCAGAGATATGATCATGGCATGTGTAGTCTGTAAAAACTTAATAGTCAGATGGTTAACAATTTATTTGTCACAATCGCATGTCATTGATCTGCATGGAAATCAATGGAAATGTTTGCTTACACACTTATTGATTCACTCAATCGCATATGTATGCCTCCCCCCCCCCCCACACACTCATGCGCTGCAGCTACTCTTCAATGTGTTTCATTCCTCCAATAGGTTGCATATCAGTCTATAGCAAGGGGGTTTTGCATATCTACTTGTGGACATATATATCTGCATGTGCATTTGTGCATGCATGTGTACACATGCCTGTGTCTGTGTGTGCGGGTGCATGAATTTAGAAGGCCTAGTGCAGCTTGTACCATATATCCACAACATTTCCTTCATCAGTTTGCGGTTAACCCTTTAACCCTCAAAACAGCTTTTGCAGTGATGTTGAGAAATGTCCATGTGCAGACAAAGAGACCATTTTTGAAAATTTATCATTGGAATGACTGGCTCGATAACCGAGCCAGTCATTCCAATGATAAATTTTCAAAAAAAATCTCTTGGTCTGCAAATGGACATTTTCTATGAGAAAATTTAAAATTTCATGGTTAACCCTTGAAATGCCAGTGTCTCAATTTGAAGACAAATATACAACAAAGCTGTGTAATATTTTAAAACCAATATGACTGTAACCTGTTGCTGACATAGGGTCCCAGTCAAATTAGTTTCAAAATGTTCAACAGAATATTTCTTACATAATAGAGAACGTGGTCATTTCTGGTCTGTAAGCTTTAAAGGGCTAATGGTCACTGGCATAGCTTGTGTAATTTCCTGCACTGCTGACCTATAAGTTTCTCAATCTCACAATTATCTGTCTAATTTTGTTTGAATTTCAAGGTCGGAACTCTCTGCCATGACAACAAACAACACAATTAGTCGACCTGGGAACTCAAATGGATGAAAGCAGCATCTGTGAAGCTGTGATGGAGCAAACCGTCAGTACACTGACTTAGTGGCCAACAAGCTTGCTATCTCTCATGCGCTGAAGGAATCACATGTAATTCCTGTCTCTTATAGCTACCTTCCAAGGAATGGTCTGCCTGATGTTGAAACTATCCCAGCGTATATCCCAAATGAAATGACGAGCAAGATGCTACTCGTAGTACTTAGGACGTTACTGTGAAAGGCAGGAGCAGAATTTATGAATATAGTTTCTGTGATATATGTGGCACCAATTTAGTCATGTAATCATCAGGATTGGTCAGGAAAAACTGATTTTTTGTTCATTTGCAGACAAAGAGAAGACAATTTTTGTCGAGCCCTGTGCGACGGATGCCTCGCCATAGCAATCCAAATGACGTCATGGTGTGCGGCGTATAGCGTGCCGATAAATGTGTTTTTCAATGGACATTTAATTCATCAAGGACTTATCTGATCTTAATAATACTTTACAGATTTGATCTATACCACCATTGCATCTAGACTCCATCATACGTGAAATGATTTTCAAATTTTGTGCGCGTGATTGGGTCTTTTGATTCATCAAGGTATTATACTATTTTAAGAAATTTTTATTTCTCAACACTGCCACACATGATAAGTGGTATGCGAAAAACTAAAGGCCTGGACACATGGGACACAGTCCATCTAGTTTTAAATTTACCACTGGAATGACTGGCTCTGTTATCGAGTCATTACGTTGGTGAATTTTCACTAATAGACTCCTTATTCTGCAACTGGATATTTATCAAGACTATTGCAGTGGCCATTTTTGTCCAGCTAGATCATTAAATGTCTACGCCCTGATATTATAGTCGATCGTTGACTAAACACATCACGGCATCCAACACTTAACCTTTTGTCCCCAAAATCAATGCACTGCTCCGAGATCAAAAAGGCAATCATTAGGCCACGTTTGACCGAGATCCACTCATTAGGGTTTGAGCCATCGCACTATCTCCAGCAAATCTCTGACAAATAGTGTCTTAATTGTCCTCTCACGGAATACTGAAATGGCAAATAGTGTCTTGATTGGCCTCTCATGGAATAATGAAATGGCAAATAGTGTCTTGATTGGCCTCTCATGGAATAATGAAATGGCAAATAGTGTCTTGATTGTCCACCCAGGGGATAAATAAAGGAATGACAAATGGTCTTGATTGTCCACTTGGATAATGAAACTTATGCTTGGTTGATAAACTGGACCCGTGAATCGCCTTTACAAATGTCTTGCAGAAAATTTAGTCTCACTCAGAGAGCCCGAACCAAGCATTTAGCACCGAGGCCGGCCAAAGATGTCTTGTGCAGTTGTCTTGATAAATATCCATTTACAGACCAAGAGAAGCTTATTTTTGAAAATTTACTACGGGAATAACGAATTCGATAACCGACCCAGTCATTCCAGTGTTAAATATTAAAAAATAAACTTCTCTTGGTACATGCAAGTTGACATTTTCTATGAGAAAACTGAAAATTTCTTGAACAAATTTAAGTAGTAAATGGATAACATGTTCCTCTGTGATCGTGTACATTAGCATTGCATATAGCATAGTGGTACTACAGGACCTGTCTGTTAGAAGATGTCATAGCTTTAGTTATTAGTCAGTACTGCTGAATGAAGAGGTAGGAATTCACATTTATCTGTGACTCGTGTCTTGTATTATCAGTTCTTTAACCCTTTAACGCTCATACCAGCCAAAACCGACTTCTGCAGTGGTCTTAAGAAATATCCATTTGGAGACCAAGAGAGGACTATTTTTGAAAATTTACCACTGGAGTGACTGGCTCGGTTATTGAGCCAGTCATTCCAGTGGTAAATTTTTTTAAATAGTCTTCTTGATCTGCAAATGGACATTTTCTATGGGAAAATTAAAACTTTCTTGAACGAATTCATTGGTTAAAGAGTTAACACTTGAGCTGGCCAAAAATGTTGTCTGGACTCTGGAGTGGTCTTGAGAAATTCGCATTTGCAGCCCAAGAGAAGATTGTTTTCGAAAATTTACCACTGGAATGATTGACTTGATAACTGAGCGAGTCATTCCAGTTGTAAATTTACAAATATAATCTCTTGTTCTGCAAATCGACATTTTCTATGAAACAATTGTACTTTTAGCTCACCTGGCCAATGGCCAAGTGAGCTTATGCCATGGCGACCGTCCGACGTCCGTTCATCTGTCCGTAAACCTTTGCTTACAAACGCTACTCCTGATTAACAGCTTAGTGGATTTCAACCTAATTTGCCTCAAAGACCCCTATGGGGTTAGGCTTCAGAAGTTGCATACATAATTTTAATTCTTACATTTTGTGTGTGAAAATCTTAGATTTTATGAAAAATTTACCGGAAATTGCTAAAAAAAAAACCACTACTGCTCATTAACCACTGGGCAGATTTCAACCTAATTTGGCTGGATTTACCCTATGGGTGTAGGATTCAGAACTTGTATACAGAATTGAGATTGGTCAATTTTCTGGGTGAAAATCTTAAAATTTGCTATAAATTGTCAAAATGATACTCCTCATTAACCACTTGGCTAATTTCAACTTAATTTGGATTGAAGGACTCTAAGGGTGTAGTATTCAGAACCTGTATGCAGAATTTTGATTCATCAATTTTTTTGTTGAGCATCTTGAATTTTTCAAAAAATGAGAAGTCATTTAAAACGCTACTCATTAAATGCTTGGGGGATTTCAACGGAATCAGAACATGTATACAGAATTTTGAGTGGTTAATTTTTTTCATTGGCCACCTTGGATTTTCTGGAAAATGGCGGGAAATCATTTACCTGCCTGTTTGATTTCAAGCAGACTTGGCTGAACAGACCATAGGGCAGTAGGCTTCAGAACTTATATGCAGAATTTTGATTGGTAAATTTTTCCTATAGCCATCCTGAATTTTGGGAAAATTTTGTGAAGTCAGTTAAAAGGCCACTCTTCATTAACCCCTTTGCAGATTTCAACCAAACTCAGCTGGAAAGACCCTAGGCGGGTGGGCTTCAGATCATGTACACCAAATTCCTTTAAAACGTTTACTCCTTAAAACAATGGACAGATTTCAATGAAACCTGGCTAGGGTAGAAGGAACCTATAGTCATATGTTTCAAAATTTGTATACAGGAATTTGATTTGTTAATTTTTGGATTTTCCTCTAAATCACTACTATTAGTTAATTAATGGCTTGATTTCAACCAAACTTTGGTGTAACAATCCTATGATAATAGGCTTCAAGAAATCAAATGAGAATTTGATTGGTCAATTTTTGTTTTTTGGCCCTTTTGGATTTTCCAAAAATTATCCGCAATATTTATTTAAATGCCAATGGTTCAAATGCTAATGATCCATGTGAGCGTCACAGTCGCTTGGGCCTCTTGTTTTTCTTAAACCTGCTAAAGTGACTACCTGCCTTTTGAGGCCAAATCATTTGCTTGCTTCAAAGCAAAGCATAAAACTGAATAACTCCCAAGTTTTGTGTGTAATAATTTATTCACCAGAAAGCTGTGATGAAGTTTTATAATCTAGCAACACATTAACACTAAAGAAAGGTACAGACCGAATGGGACGATGGTAATAAAATTAGTTTTGAGCTGTCAGTTGAGTTACTCAAGCTCATCTCTTCAAAGCACTTCATAATCTCTGAATACCTCCTTACCGTATAATGTTGATATTGTGCTTGAAAGGTGCTCATTAGCCACCCACAGAGTAGCCAAATAGCATTTTGTTTACTAAATTGTAATAATAATAATAATGATAATAATAGGCTCAAGGGCCTGTATTGCTCACCTGGAACATAGGCATTTAAACTAGAAAGCCCAATACCTATAAGTAGAACCCTAAGGCTGTGGCCAGTATTGCAACAAGGATGTGGCCTACAAAATTTGGTTAAATTGGTCCAGTGCTTTCAGAAGACCTAAAATTCCCATTGCTTTCCTCTGGGAGTTTTTTACCTGAAAAAAAATCCAAGATGGCAGGCAACTGGGAACTTGTTTATCCAACTATTTCAAATGTGGTAAATTTAAAATCATTATACCCAAAAACCTATATAAAACCAATTTCGGCTTCAAAATCCATTATATAAAAAATCCAATATGGATGCCATGCTAAATTTTGTTTAGTCCATCGCAGCCATGTTATTTTAAGTATCAACTTCCCTTGAACAGTCTTCAATGTCTCTTAGTACCTAATCGTATCTCCCAAATTTCTGCCCAATCTGTTGAGGTGGTCTGAAGAAGTCGTTTTAATGAAAACTAGGTCATTCAAGATGGCCACCGAAGCATTTGACCAATCAATTTCCGTTGATCAAATTTGGTTCAGCTGTTGCCCTAGATGATCTTTCATGAGTTTTTAATTAATTGCCCAAGCAGTTTCAGGGTTTTTAAAGAGGTTTTTACAAATCGACCAAAATCCAAAATTGTCGCCGACCAAAGTGGCCGATCAACTTCATTTGAACAAACATAGATCTCTATGCCCTAAGGTTGCTTCCTGCCAGATATAATTGAAATCAGCCCAGTGGTTCTTGAGAATAAGTCGTTTAAAGGAAAAGTTGACGGATGGATGGGTGACGGACGGTCGCCATAGTATAAGCTCCCTTGGCCTTTAAGGTGTATATGTCAAGCGTATCAATGCTGCCACACCTACTTGATGTTTCATAACGGGTAGTCATGAACAACAGGTGCTTCTTAGAAATACTCATCACAACCTGGTTTAACCATTTCATCCTCATAGGACAGAAACAACTAATTCTTTATCATGTCAGGAATATTCTGTTGAATTCTTTGAATCTAATTTAACTGTAACCTGTTGCGGCAGCAGCAACAGTTTCCTGTCAAGTTAGTTTCAAAATATCCAAGAAATGTTAAAGGATTAATATGGGTGGTCAGCAATCTTGATGAAGCAACAACCTGTGAGTTCCTAAAGTGAGGTGGTCTTTACAGACATGTTTGACTAATTATATTTGATGCTATCATTTTATTCTAATCAGCAATAATTAATGATAATTAATGTCTGTGATAATTTTTACCAGTATGTATCATGCATGTTGTTAGATAGGCCACATTGTTTATTGTCCTCATCCTAGAGAGGTCTGTCTGTCTGTCTGTCTGTGTCTGTCTGTGTGTGTCTGCCTGCATGCCTGTCTGTCTAACTACTAATCTGATTTTGTAAACATGATGCAAGAACGTGTGTTCTGTTAAACTATGTATTCCAAATATGACCACGTTAAAAATTGCCAAAAAGTCTGAAGAAAAAATAAAACTGGACTGTGAATGTCTTCACTCTCGGATTGCGCTTGTTGAATTTTCTTGTTCTAAAAAGGGAGTAGCATGCTGTAGTAGTAGTAGTAGTAGTAGTAGTAGTAGTAGTAGTAGTAGTAGTAGTAGTAGTAGTAGTAGTAGTAGTAGTAGTAGTAGTAGTAGTAGTAGTAGTAGTAGTAGTAGTAGTTGTAGTAGTAGTAGTTGTAATAGTAGTGGAAGTAGTAGTATGGCAGCATGCTGGGCGCCACATCTTCAATGGGGGATTAGCAACTGTTTTTAATAACGCATCGCAACTAAACTGATTTTAAACTATATATGTGTATTCTGTAATCTTCCATTTATAATCTTCCACTTGTTTATATCAAACTGTCCCTAGGCTACCTCTCACTACTACATCTCGCCATCCACTATCTCTAACCCTCTCACTCCACTCTCTCTGCTCAACTATATCCATCCTTTCACTATGTCATTATCAGTCAGACCATATACTGTTGGGTGTGTGTAGGTGGGGCATGCGTGTTGTGTCCTGTGTGTATTCTGTATGAGTATATCAGATGACTTCATTCCTTTCTCTCAGTCCTTATCGGTTTGACCATATATTGTTGGGTGTGTCCAGTGTCTGCATTCTGGTCAGGATATTGGCGTGTCTGAATTAAATATGTCACCATCCATTACATAGCTTTTAAATTAACTGTCTCTCTGCTGAGTCTACTCTAGTTAGCTGCTACAACTTCCTCCGAGTACCAAATTTGGTCTCCGGATTCATAAATTTCAACCTTCCAAACATTCAGAGCTATATTCTACACATCTAAATAACTGATGAGGTAAAATGCAGTGAGATAGCATTGAAAAACCATGTAACTTGTATTGAAGTGGTTGTGATACATAGACGTTTGTGTATTATATGGAATAAAGCATATTGTTACTAATATGTAGTATGGAAATAGAAACATTTCCTCACTCACTCACTCACTCACTCACTCACTCACTCACTCACTCAGAAGCATACATGATACATATATCTAAGAGTATTAAATGATAATCGTATTCATTATATGAAGTGTATAGAAACTACTAAATAACTATTAATATGTCCTATGAATATTAATTCTAAAGTCATATATTGATTATATACTAATATTTATGAAAAGGTATGGTATATTGGTAATCAGAGTTATAATATAAAATATTAATATTCCTTGTTGACAAGCAAATCAGTCGTGTCACTCTTAATCCAGTTCAGTTGATGTTGTCTAACTAGTACAGTCATGACAACTGGGAAAGTTCTAGCGAATTAAGTAATCCGTATTTGTTTGTACTTACATTCAGATATTAATTTGTCAATAATAATGTTCAAGTCTGCCTGCATCATAATTAATCTCAGGATATGCATAAGTCTTGAATCAGCAAGTACATGCCTATATCCATTGGTGCGAATCAGGTACCGTATATATATTATATATCCATTGGTGCGAATCAGGTACCGCGTATATATTCACTGGTATTAAGCATATGACATGCATATATTATATATCCATTGGTGCGAATCAGGTGCCGCGTCTATATTCACTAGTATTAAGCATTTAGCATGCATATATTATATATCCATTGTAGGCTTGCACGATTTTTCGATTTAATCATGAAGTTCGATTTATTTTTAAAATCATGATTTTTACGATGTAATTGATGAAAAATCTGAGAATCGTAAAAAATTTCATCTGAAGCGTGTACTTTTCCGTCACATTTTATCAGTACATGAGTACAATTATAATCGATTCACGCCTGTGTTCCTTGTGTTTATATCCCGCCGTGCCATGCACGTGGCGAATAATTACTAATCACAATGCAAAGCGCTACAATAAACAAGCTAACAATAGCGAGGTAACACCTTTGTCATTGAGAAAACCACTACGTCGAATCGCCATATAATTTTTTTTCTTTTGCTGCAGACCCTGAGTCTGTCGTGAAATGCCAAGTATGTACTTAGTTGCAGAGTGTTAGGCAATCAGTGAACATAATTCTTTTTAATTCTAGAGTTAGCAATTTCAGGCGGTGTAATAATTTTTCCTTTTTGATTCCGTTGTCGTGTCAAATTAAAGAAAATAAAGCAACAGCATTCCAGATTGTTTGATTTTGAACTAAGCGTTCTGTTGATGACTCTTAAATGTAAATCGTACATTCTGAAAGCAACTATAAACTGCACTATAGGACAAGTTTACGCCGTTACACTCGTACCTACTCAACACTACCATCCTATGTATGTGGATTGCGCAGTATCTTCCTGGGTACTAATATTAGCGTCTTCGCGTTACTCCGGTAATGACCTAAGCTTGTCCTATAAAGGAAGGCTATAAGCGGAAGCTGATACATCATGTAATTTATATTTTTTTCTGGGCGACATTTTATCTCAAATTTTGATGAAATATATGTTTATTAAATTATACGCAATATTTAAGCGGTCCCAATTAATAATTTCACTCCCGCGATGATGGATATAAGGTATACATTAAACATAGATGTGGGATGGTAAGAATTCATCGCATGAAAATGTGTTCTAATTTCGTGCTATTTTTATATCATTTATTTCAACTTTTTCTAGAAACAAGTCACGTTACCCCGGTTTATACTTTTGGGAATTTGGACCTACGATTTAATCGAAAATCATGATATTTTTTATAAAATCGATCGCGAAGTTTCAAAGCAAAAATTGTGCACGCCTAATCCATTGGTGCGAATCAGGTACCGCGTGTATATTCACTAGTACTAAACATATGACACGTATATATTATATATCCATTAGTACGAATCCAGTAGCACGTCCAACGGAGTGAATCAGATAGCACATCCAACGGAGCGAATCAGGTAACACGTCCAATGGAGCAAATGAGGTAACATGTCCAACGGTGCGAATAAGGTAACATGTCCAATGGCGCGAATAAGGTAACATGTCCAATGGCGCGAATAAGGTAACATGTCCAATGGCGCGAATAAGGTAACGTGTCCAACGGCGCGAATAAGGTAACATGTCCAATGGGATACTTGTCTATCAATGGATTACCATAGTCATAATGTAAGTTCAAAACAAAGTTAATCGTTTATTGTGTTCTTGAATGTTCACTGATAGTATCTATTGTTTGTTTAATGTTTACGCCAGGCTTTGCGCACTTTCCCAGTTTGAGTTCGCTTCACATGGTATTCACGAATCAGGAATGGTGGGAGATTGACATCCGGTTCCCACGTTGTTCCTCCGTCAGTCCACTTAACTCAATAAAGTCAGCAACCTTTGTAGTTCGAACACGAAAGTAGGCGATCAACTTCACCCCATTGTTCTGTTGCTGTTGCCGATCCGCTGCTGACTTGTTGTCTATCTGCGGAAGGATGTGTAGCTGCTGCGAGTGGACTAGTAATTGCTTGGTGATTGGTAGACAATGGTTCACTTGGTCTAGATGGCTATCATCACTGGCTGCTGGTTGATCTGTACACAGGCTTGTCAATGGAGTGGAAGCATGAGGTTGTAGATGTGCAGGCCTACCATCTGGGTCATAATATGGCTTCAGTCGATTCGCGTGGATGAGTGATTGTATTCATTTGTGTGAGTCACTGGCATAGCTGATAAGTGTGGTTGGGTCCAATGTCGACAATGTAATTTGGTCCGGTCCAGCGATGGAGTAGCTTTGCAGATTTGCCCTTGGGTGTGAATGGATTGTGTAAGAGAACTCTCTGACCGAGGGTGAAGGTAGGATCTTTAACTTTCTTATCATACAAAGATTTGTTGCATTGCTGAGCATGAATGAGATTATACTCTGCAATTTCCTGAAAAATTTCTAAATTGTGCTTGATGATATAACTGTAGTTGGATCAAGCATGACATCTGCTGGTGTCCACATAGGTTTGCCGAAAAGAAACTCGAACGGGGAGTATCCAGTTGAATGGTATCTTTCTGTGAGCCATTAGTATACCTGGTAATACGTCTGACCCGTTTTGCTGCGCCTCGTCAATGCATGATCGTAGTGCTGCTTCTAGTGTTCTGTTGGAGCATTCACAGGTACTGTTCATCTGGGGATGGTACAAGCTGGTGTGGGGTCGCTTTATATCTAGCCTTTTACAAAGTTCCGAAAGCAGTTTAGACAAAATTACGACCACGATCTGTCACAAGAATGCTGGGAGCACCATACCGTATCTACATACAATGTTGCAAAAGAAGACATTGGCTATCTCAGATGCTTCTTGAGTCTTTAAGGGAAACCCTTCGACCTATCGGCTGAAACTGTTGACTGCTAAAAGTATGTACCAAAATCCGTCTTTCGTAGTAGTCATGGGACCTATCATGTCCAAATGCCAACGTTCGAAAGTGACTACTACAATGGATGCAATGGTGCAGCATGGTGGCGAGTCGGTTGTTTTCCTCTCTGACAAATTATGCATGTCTGAATGTACTCATGAATATCTGTATACATATGGGGCCAATAATAGAGAGCTGAAACCGAGGCATATGTGCCGTCGAATCCTTGATGGCCACCTCCAGTGTTGGAGTCATGATGATTTTGCAGAATTTCAGCTCGTAGTGATTTTGGAAGTGCTAACTGACGTCTAAGCCGTAACTCTGCTGGTAGTTTCTTAGCACGTCTTTCGTGAAGATGATAGATAGATTGTTCAATATGACATACTGCTGACTTTCGGCAACTGTTTTAACTGCTTTCTTCTCAGAAATATCTGGCAAGGTAACATGTTCGAGGTAAGTCTTGATAGGAGCAAGATCTTCACATTCATTTTGCAGTTTGACTACTTCACCATGACACTGACTGAATATGTTGCTGTCTGCTGGCTCTTCTTGATCTGGGACTGTACAGATTGGAATGCCAGTAGGAAATGCTGGTGAGGGTTCATTGTATTCTAGGTGTACTTCAGTTCTGAGAGCTGTCTCTGGACACTCAACCACATCAACATTAAAAACGTCATGAAGCTCATTTAGATCATTATCAGATTCAGCAGGGGGTGGTTCATCATAGCTTCATCTGGACAGGGCATAAGCATTCTGGTGCTTGCTTCCATCATGATGTTGAATCTCAAAACGATAGCCTTGCAGCATGAGTGACCAATGGGCGAGTCATCCTGTAGAATACTTTATGTTCTTCAACCATTTTAGAAATACATGATCAGTGATAACTAAAAGAACCATTTACAAGATAAGTGTGATATGACTTAATTCTTTCTACTATAGCTAAGCAGTCTCTGTCTGTAATTGACCATTTCTTCTCTGCATAGCGTAGTGAGCGTCCACCATAGGAAATAGGGTGTTCTTTCCCGTTGCTGTCCTGACCCATGGCTTCGCCTGATGCATCTACTGAGAGGCTAAAGGGCTTTGACATATCCGGAAAGACTAGCACTGGTGTTGTTGTTAGTACAGTCTTCAAGTTCTGGAAAGATGTTTCACACTCTTCTGTCGACTTAAAAGTTGCATTCTTCATTAAGAGTTTGTGAAGTGGTGTTGCTATATCTGTGAAGCCTTTTACATACCGCCGATAATATGAGCACAGGCCAATCCAACTCCTGACATCACGACAATTTCTTGGGTACTCTTTAGCGACTTTGATCTTATCTTGGTCGTTATCTATGCCATTAGTTGAGATGACATGACCTAAATAGGCCACTTTCTTTGCTGCAAACTTACACTTTGATGGCTTCGATTTCAAGTTCGCTTTGCGTAGTCTATCAAATACATGTGAAAGGTGATGAAGGTGCTCTGTCAAGTTCTTGCTGAAAACCAAAACATCGTCTATGTAAACTAGGGCGAATTTCCAATTGAGTCCTTGTAAAACTTGTGTTATGACCATCTGAAATGACATAGGGGCATTCATCAAACCGAATGGCAATTTCTTAAATTGATATAGACCATTATGGGTCACGAATGCTATTTTGTGTTTGGCAGATGGATCCAGAGGACCTTGCCAAAATCCGCTCGCACGGTGAAGAACAGAGAAGTAGTTAGCTGACGATTCACCCACCACGTCGAGACTCATTAAGTGAAGGCAGAGGGAAAATTTTGGGTTCTGTTCTGCGATTTAATTGACGATAATCGATCGCAAAGCGAAAGTCTCCAGTTTTCTTCTTGATGAGTACAACGGGACTGCCAAGTTGAATTTGATGGTTTGATTATATGTCATGTTGCAGCACATTATGTATTTGACATTCTATTTCTGCTATATGTTCATTGGTGGTTCTGTAAAAACATTGCCTCTGTGGAGGAGCATTTCCTGTATTGATGCGGTGGTAGTAGAGATTGGTAGTTTCTAATTCTGATACATCTTTAGTGAACATGTCTCTGTTCTTACCCACAAATGATAAGAATGTTAGTTTCTCATTTTCTGTTAGATCTGCATCGTCCAGAGTGAGTCCAAGCTGTTTAGCAATCTCGATATTATCAGCTGATGCACCATCTAATATTGGGTACACATGAGTGGATTCGGGCGGTTGATGTCTGTTTGGATGTCCTCTTCATTGATGTGTTGACCAACTGCTATTACTTTCCTGGGCTTTTGGGTGATGCTTGAATTTGTGGGGTTCAGGATGCAGTATTGTGTTGTTCCTCTCATTGCTTGAGTAATACATACATTTGGCTTTGATTATATTTAAGGTTGTCGGTAAGTGAGCTGCTGGTTGGCGATATAGTACTTGGCTTTCTGTAGAAGCTAATCTAACTAGCAATTCAACTTCACATTTTGATGGGATGGTAACTTTACTGGCTGTCCTGGCTAGATATATCTTGCCCGGGGTACAGAAGCTAATCTAACTAGCAATTCAACTTCACATTTTGATGGGATGGTAACTTTACTGGCTGTCCTGGCTAGATATATCTTGCCCTTATCGGTCTCTAAAGGCTGTTCTGTAAGGCTCTCTTGTAGTAATATGGTGTTGGTATCCAGATTACGTCTAGCTTTGTTGTCCTCTAGCTGTGTGTTATGGTTGATCAGTTAATCAAAAGATCCAGCTTAGCTGTTCCTGATGATTTTTGGCATCCTTCACCTACTCCATTTATGAAGTGTATTTTGGAAGGACCTAATGTCGGATGTGATTGTAGGCTATTCAGAAGTTGCGTTGAGAGGCATGATATTGAGGCACCTGTCTCTACCAGTACATAAACTGTAACATTGTTGACCTTGATTTTCATTCGATTTCTTGAAATGGGTGCTACTAATGCAGATTGTTGGGATGATGTGTCTGTGTACTTCTTGATCTTTATTTGTTTGTTTTTATACTGTCTGTCCCTACTAATAAATGGTTGTTTATGACGAGCAGACAGGCATCTTGTATGTCATTGTTGTTGATATCTATTCTTTGCACACTGGCAAAATGGTCAGGTTTTCCACATCTGCGGCATATTTCACCCTGGGCTGGACAGTGGGAATGATGATGATATTGATTGCCACAATTTCCACATGTATTTTGCTCATGTTGATAGTCAGGTCTAAAATTAGGGTTGCGAGGTCGATTTGAATAGTTGCGTTGCTGTTTTGGACGGTGAGCATGGCTAGTTTGGGTTCGTCAGAAATCATAGTTTGAATAGCTGTTGCTGTTGTGGATAGTGATCATCGTACGGTTGGGTTCGTTCATAGTCACCGTTTTGTTGTGACAGTAACCTTTGTTGGACTTGTGTTGGTTTGAGAATATGTCGGTTGAGGCTGTCGATCCTGTCTAGTTTGAATTGCCAAAATCTGTCTAAACAGTATTCATTCCCGCCTTTAGTCGCTCAATCACTGCAACCACAGATTTGGAGCTGTGATCGGTCACAGTAGCCTCTGCAAGTGTGGCGCTGCGTATAATCTCATCAATGGTGGCCGCATCACATTGCAAAATGAATTTTCGCAGTTCTTGTCTAAGGCCATTCAAAATGATCTGCTTCGATTGCTCATCCGATAGTTCCAGGATCGTTGCTTGATTTCTAATTTTAGTAATAAAATCCTGAGCCGTCTCACCCTCCGCTTAGTATGTGTGGTATAATTCTGCAATTCGTGGCCACTCATCCGGACAATATCTTTCTAAAAATGCTGCTTTGAGGAGATCGTAGTCATCCTTGGTAGCTTGTGGAAGACTCATATACCAACATAACGCGTTGTCTGCTAGTAAAAGAGGCAAGGCAGATCGAGCTTGTTCATCGTTTAAGCTTCTAGTAGTCACCATTAACTCAAACCTAGTTAACCATAGCTTTGGATCTTCATTGGCTGTACCACTAAAGGCAATTAACGAACACAGAATCTGTAATGACATGATGAAATCTTGATGAAATCTTGCTGATTAATGTCGCTGTTGCTCGTGCTACTTATAACCTGCTATTTCGATATCCCTGCTTCGGGTGTTTTGCAATGGTCCCTCTGTCGACATGGTTTTATTAACCACATGGTTTAATGCCAAGTGTTACTGTACTACTACTGCAGTTGTTTCTTATAGTGTTGTACAGTTCATTCCCATAATTCTGAGCGTAAGACAGTGTGCAACAGGCACTAGCAATGCAATGCAGTTGAATAAATTTATATATAGTTTCCCGGCGATCTGTCTAAATTCATATGCACATCAATGTTAAACAGGCAAATCAGAGAGTTCACCTAGCACACACCTATACTACTCGTGTGTAAATCCATATGATTGAGATTTCACTGCTGAATGTCATGTAAATCCATATGGTGGCATACCCGGATCTATCTCCATCAATTATGGCAGCTTCAATGGGGGATTAGCAACAGTTTTTAATAACACATCACAACTAAACTGATTTTAAACTATATATGTGTATTCTGTAATCTTCCATCTATAATCTTCCACTTGTTTATATCATACTGTCCCTAGGCTAACTCTCACTACTACATCTCGCCATCCACTATCTCTAACCCTCTCACTCCACTCTCTCTGCTCAACTATATCCATCCTTTCACTATGTCATTATCAGTCAGACCATATACTGGTGTGTGTGTGTGTGTGTGTGTGTGTGTGCGTGCGTGCGTGCGTGCGTGCGTGCGTGCGTGCGTGCGTGCATGTTCTTGTCAGGATATTGGAGTGTCTGAATTAAATATGTCACCATCTATTATATAGCTTTTAAATTAACTATCTCTCTGCTGAGTCTGCTCTAGTTAGCTGCTACAGTAGTAGTAGTAGTAGTAGTAGTAGTAGTAGTAGTAGTAGTAGTAGTAGTAGTAGTAGTAGTAGTAGTAGTAGTAGTAGTAGTAGTAGTAGTAGTAGTAGTAGTAGTTCTTTTTCAAGTGATTTCCTATGATATGTGGCTTCAATGAAGCTATGTTTTTCAGTTGATCATATAACTTGTTTTCTTATCTTAAGACTCTTTGATGTACAATGTTGTCGGATGGTCATTAAGCAGTAATACAACCTAGCACAGCTAAACTGCCTTTCATAAGAATAAGATTGCGCCTATTCAGATGCTAGTTTTAATGATGCGTGTATGGCTCGTGACGCACGTTTCCAACTAGAATTGATGAACGAATCATTTGTGTGGAGTTACATGAAGTACACAACCTTCGGACAAAGATTTCTGACCATGTTGTTTTCATTAAGTTTGTATTTGCCTGGATCAACTTTCTGAAGCGGTGTGTGTACACTACACATGTGGGTGTTGCCTAATTAATGTTTCTTAAAAGCTCCTATCCGAATAGACCCACTGTCACGGAGCAGAACTCATAAAATATTGAATATCATCTCTACACTCCTCACTAAAATTTCTTAACTCATTAACACTCATATCAGCCAAAAACAGCTTTAGCAGTAGTCTTGAGAAATGTCCATTTGCAGATCAAGAGAAGACTATTTTTTTTAATTGACCACTGGAATGACTGGCTCAGTAGCCGAGCCAGTCATTCCAGTGGTAAATTTTCAAAAATAGTCTTCTCTTGGTCTGCAAATAGACATTTTCTATGAGAAAAGTGAAATATTTTTTTGAACAAATTCGAGGGTAAAAGGGTTAAAGTCACTGATAAATATATGACTTACTACAATAGCCTTTGTATAAATGTAAAACATAATTGATAAACATTTAACTGTCTAAGTGCTGAATTTCTGCAGACATCTTCCATGGGCTTTAACTGTGGATATGATGAATTATTTAAAAACAATTTGAAAGTTGTTGGTGGCTTAGCCACCAACACCTTTCAGTCGAATTATTTTTTAGATATTCGGCATAAGCAGTGTTCTTGCCAATTGAAATTATTGTTCGGTGGCTTGCAGCAGTCAGGCAGTTGGTATATTGTTGTATAAATGTGTATACTATATAGAGAAAGAATAATAATAATAATAATAATAATAATAATAATAATAATAATAATAATAATAATAATAATGTAGATGAACTGTTTTGGTGTCTGCATGTTTCTGCCTGTATATCATCCATCACTGGTCAATGTCAAGTCTATAATATAGAACAGTTCTGCGTGTATGGATTCTGTATGCATCCGTTCTGGGAGCTGATCGTTAACTGACTGTCTATCTGTCTGTCCATCTATTCATTACCATCTCAACATGTGTTGCACATACTCACGTGACAGCCAATTGTTTATATACCAACTGGAGGATTATCCAAATACAAAACACTGGCACACAAAACTAGGCATCATTGAAAATATGTTATGAGAGTGACAGGCAATTGTTTAAAAAAACAGGGTGGATGAAATGTACAAATTGTTGCATAACATAAACAATGTTAGTCTGTAGTAGTATATACACTGAGATAATAGCATCAACTAATTCACCTTTCCAGTTTTATCCATCGATCATCTGACGTCATAATTAACTAAGAGACATGTAGGATGATGTCATAATCATTATGTCATGAATGATTCGATATATTCCGTCTTTAGCGCTTAGTAGTCCAACACGTACGAATTGTGTGTCTTTACTATTTAATAAACATTCTGTTGAATATTTTGAAACTAATATGACTGGGCACTGTTGCTGCCATAGGCCATAGTTTCAAAATATTCAACAGCTTTCACGTATAGCTTTCTAGAAAGCCAGGGATTTCAGAGATGAATTGATCCCAGCACGGACGTGGTGTGGGTGGAGCTTAGATTGAGATGAGCAGGGAATAGCTAAAAGTGGAAAGGTCCATTTGCTGTGCTTCAGTTTTAGCCACATTGAGGATGCTGATTCCGCGACAGTGAATACTGTAGCACAACTTGATGGTGATTACTGACTCGGCGGTCACCCAGGTATAGATCAGAGTCTATTAGATCTGTGCAGTCAATTATGAGGTGTGTGAGACTATCTGTATCACTGAAGATTGAGGTCTTCAGCTGGCAAAGGTTATCTGTGATATATTCCTTGAGTTCTGGGAAAAAGCTCTATGGCTAAGTAGTGCCTTAAATTTTCACCAGCATATGGGAATAGTACCCTGTTTTGAGTTGGCATAGTGCACACATGGGATCAACTTGACATGGTTGAATCTGGCTAGGTTAGCTTGGACGCGGTATGTTCCGGTAACAAATCTAGTTATGTCCCTGTACCGGGAGGTGCGGAAGCCCTATAGTAATTAGTGCATCTATCTGTCTGTCCATCCATCTGTCTGTCCGTCCACAATATCTCGTAAACAGTATATCATACAGCACCGCTTCAGATATTGTGTTGGAAACTTGGTGTATGCATCAGTTATGATACGCAGATGTGCCTTTTAAATAATTCACCTGTATAGGGCCAATATTTTTGGGCAAAATATGCTTCTTTGTGATGGGTAGATGTGCCTTTTGAAGGATTAACCTTTGTAGGTGAAAATTGTTTTAATGCAAAAACTTGGAATTTATTATTTTTCTTTTTTTAAATTTCTTTTTTTAATATTTAATTTTTTTTTTTTTTCCTTTTTCATAATATTAAGGCCCTGAATATAATTGCTAACTATTATATAGAGAAAGGTATTTTCAGTGATTGTGGGACCTTCTGAATCAAACAACGTTTTCTAGTCTTGATGCTGGCTCCGACATCTTTTGTATCATTTTGTATGGTGGACATGGTCTGATGCACATTGCGTATTGACAGGCCTGTGACACAGCATTTTGTTAGGCTTTCTTATGATGTACTGCTGGATAAATTAGCGTGTTAAAAAATTATCTACTACAGTCTTGGTTTTGATTTTCTCCGGAGGAACAAGTTTTAACAGTATTTCTTGGACCACCAATATAGTTCCCGCATAAAACCGTGATCTAATTTTTCTTATCTTCTCTAGTACTTTTGAACCTGGGATATTATGTGCTACCATTTACATGTAATCTTATTATTAGTTCACCTGGCCCTTATGTGCTACCATTTACCTGTACCATTATTAGTTCACCTGGCCGCTATGAGCTACCATTTACCCGTAATCTTATTATTACTTCACCTGGCCCATATGTGCTACCATTTATCTGTAATATTAGTTCACCTGGACCCTATGTGCTATCATTTACCTGTAATTTTATTATTATTTCACCTGGCACTTATGTGCTACCATTTACCTGTAATCTTATTAGTTCACCTGGCCCCTATGTGCTACCATTTACCTGTAATCTTATTATTAGTTCACCTGGCCCCTATGTGCTACCATTTACCTGTAATCTTATTAGTTCACCTGGCCGCTATGAGCTACCATTTACCCGTAATCTTATTATTAGTTCACCTGGCCCCTATGTGCTACCATTTACCTGTAATCTTATTATTAGTTCACCTGACCCCTATGTGCTACCATTTACCTGTAATATTAGTTCACCTGGCCCCTATGTGCTACCATTTACCTGTAATCTTATTATTAGTTCACCTGGCCCCTATGTGCTACCATTTACCTGTAATATTAGTTCACCTGGCCCCTATGTGCTACAATTTACCTGTAATCTTATTTTTAGTTCACCTGGCCGCTATGTGCTACCATTTACCTGTAACCTTATTATTAGTTCACCTGGTCCCTATGTGCTACCATTTACCTGTAATATTATTAATTCACCTGACCCCTATGTGCTGCCATTTACCTGTAACACTATTATTAGTTCACCTGGTCCCTATGTGCTACCATTTACCTGTAATATTATTAGTTCACCTGACCCCTATGTGCTACCGTTTAGTGGCCCGTATGTGCTACCATTTACCTGTAATATTAGTTCACCCAGCCCCTATGTGCCACCATTTATCTGTAATCTTATTATTACTTTCACCTGGCCGCTATGTGCTACCATTTACCTGTAATCTTATTATTAGTTCACCTGGCCTTTATGTGCTACCATTTACCTGTAATCTTATTATTAGTTCACCTGTCCCCTATGTGCTACCATTTACCTGTAACCTTATTATCAGTTCACCTGGCCCCTATGTGCTACCATTTACCTGTAATCTTATTATTAGTTCACCTGGCCTTTATGTGCTACCATTTACCTGTAATTTTATTATTAGTTCACCTGTCCCCTATGTGCTACCATTTACCTTTAACCCTATTATTAGTTCACCTGGCCCCTATGTGCTACTATTTACCTGCAACCTTATTATTAGTTCACCTGGCCCCTATGTGCTACCATTTACCTGTAATCTTATTATTAGTTCACCTGGTCCCTGTGCTACCATTTACCTGTGATTTTATTATTAGTTCACCTGGCCCTTATGTGCTACCATTTACCTGTAATCTTATTATTAGTTCACCTGGCCGCTATGTGCTACTATTTACCTGTAACATTATTAGTTCACTGGGTCCATATGTGCTACCATTTACCTGTAATATTATTAGATCACCTGACCCCTATGTGCTACCATTTACCTGTAACATTATTAGTTCACCTGGCCCCTCTGTGCTACCATTTACCTGTAATATTATTAGTTCACCTGGCCCCTACGTGCCACCATTTACCTGTAATCTTATTATTAGTTCACCTGGCCGCTATGTGCTACCATTTACCTTTAACCTTATTATTAGTTCACCTGGCCCCCATGTGCTACCATTTACCTGTAATCTTATTATTAGTTCACCTGGCCCTATGTGCTACCATTCACCTGTAATTTTATTATTAGTTCACCTGGCATGTATGTGCTACCATTTACCTGTAATATTATTAGTTCACCTGGCCCCTATGTGCTACCATTTACCTGTAATCTTATTATTAGTTCACCTGGTCGCTATGTGCTACCATTTACCTGTAACATTATTAGTTCACCTGGCCCCTATGTGCTACCATTTACCTGTAACATTATTAGTTCACCTGGCCCCTATGTGCTACCATTTACCTGTAATATTACTAGTTCACCTGGCCCCTACATGCCACCATTTACCTGTAATCTTATTATTAGTTCACCTGGCCCCTATGTGCTACCATTTACCTGTAATCTTATTATTAGTTCACCTGGCCCCTATGTGCTACCATTTACCTGTAATCTTATTATTAGTTCACCTGGCATGTATGTGCTACCATTTACCTGTAATATTATTAGTTCACCTGGTCCCTATGTGCTACCATTTACCTGTAATCTTATTATTAGTTCACCTGGTCGATATGTGCTACCATTTACCTGTAACTTTATTAGTTCACCTGGTCCCTATGTGCTACCATTTACCTGTAATATTATTGGTTCGCCTGACCCCTATGTGCTACCATTTACCTGTAACCTTATTATTAGTTCACCTGGCCCCTATGTGCTACCATTTACCTGTAATATTATTAGTTCACCTGGCCCCTATGTGCCACCATTTACCTGTAATCTTGTTAGTTCACCTGGCCGCTATGTGCTACCCTTTACCTGTAACATTATTAGTTCACCTGGCCCCTATGTGCTACCATTTACCTGTAATATTATTAGTTCACCTGGCCCCTATGTGCTACCATTTACCTGTAATCTTATTATTAGTTCACCTGGCCTCTATGGTAATAGTCTGTGAAACTTAGATTAGTTGATTTTTTGAGTGAAAATCTGAGATTTTATGAAAAACTTACCAGAAATAGTAAAAACTCATCTCGTCCTTTCCCGCTTGACGGACAATATGGTGGTAGGCTCCAAAACTTCTATTCCCGAATTTTGATTGGTCAATTTTTTTGGTGAAAATCTGAGATTTTAGGAAAAATTTACCAGAAATTATCAGAATGCATCTCCTCATTAGCCGCGTGGTGGCTTTCAAACAAATCTGGCTAGAACGACCCTTTGGAGCTATGTAGGCTTCAGAATTTTGACTCACCAATTTTTTAGGTGAGTCTTAGATTTTATGAAAAATTTAACCGAAATTGTCACAAAGCATCTCCTTAGCCTCTTGACAGATCTCAACTTAATTTGCATAGTTGGTACACTCCAGAACTTGTATTCAGAATTTTGATTCTTCAATTTTTTGGGTGAAAATCTTAGAACTTATGAAAAATCTATCAGAGATTGTCAAAGTGCATCTCATCTTTAACTGCTTGATGGATTTCAATCAAATTTGGCTGGAGGGATTCTAACACGTTAGGCTCCACAACATCTATTTCCAAATTTTGATTCATTTTTTTGTGTGAAAATCTTTTTATGTAAGATTTCCCAGAAATTCTCCAAGTACATCTCTATAGCTGCATGGTGGATTTCACCCAAGTTTTACTAGAACGTTCATATGATGGTATGCTCTGGAACTTATATTCAGAATTTTGATTGGTTAGTTTTTTGGTTGAAAATCATAGATTTTTTGAAAAGTTTCCAGAAATTCTTTAAAACACTACTCATCCTTGTCAGTGGCCTGATTTTAGCCGTATTTGGCCAGAACCCCATGGAACTATCATTCAGAATTTCGATTGGTCGATTTTTTCAGCATCCATCCTGGATTTTCTTAACATGTAGAAATCCGATAGGAAATTAATTGGAACAGCTTTAAATGACTTCTCAAGAACCACCTGGTGGAATTCAACAAAATTTGGGTGATTGGTTCCTAAACTTTCATGCAGAATTTTGATTGGTCCACTTTTAACTCACCTGGCCGAAAGGGCCACGTGAGCTTATGCCATGGCGGCTGTCCATCAAGTCACATCTGGTTTATGCTCTGTATGATGTCAAACAAATTTGGTTAGAAGAATCCTATGGTAGTAGACTCCAGAATGTATATTCAAAATTTTGATTGGTCAGTTTTTCTTGCAGCCATCTTGTTTTTTCCGAAAATTTTCTGGAAATCATTTAAAACGCTACTCCCACAATTTAGACTCCCGACTTCAACGAAACTTGGGTGGACTAATTCTGTACTGTTAGGTTTCAACACTTCTAACGAGAATTTTGATTGTTCAAACTTCCAGCAAGATTTTCTGAAAATTTCTGGAAATCAGTTAACCACTTGACCGATTTCAAGCAATCTTGTTTGGAAAGACCCTAGTGTGGTATGCTTTGGAACTTGTATACAGAATTTGGATTGGTCTATTTCTTTCGGCAGCTATCTTGAATTTTCTGAAAATGGCGGGAAATCATTTAAAATGCTACTCCTAATTAACTACTTGGGAAATTTCAACCAAACTTAATTGGGAGGACCCAAGGCTAGTATGCTTCAGAATTGCTATACAAAATTTGACTGCTTCGTTCTTTATTTGGTCGCTATCTTGATTTTGCGATAATTTTCCTATGACTATCTTGTTCTCGAAACTGACATCTCAGGAACTACTGTACGGAGCAGGCTGAAACCTGTTACATTTAATTTCATCGATACCTAAGGGTGATTAAAGTTCGCTCAAGAGAATTTGTTCCTTGAGAAAATATGGTTGTCATGGACCAATCAAAATCTAAGGTTCAATCTGATGGTGTGGCCAGCGTCCATCATTAATTTCCCACTAAATGTCATTTCTACTGAATTCCAATTTTTGGAATTTTGTTACTGCTGAATTTAAAGTATTATGTCTGTTCAAATGCTTTAGATCAAATGCTAATGGTCCAGGTGAGTGTTAAGGCCATTGGGCCTCATGTTCTAAAAAATGACATCTTAGAACTACAGTATGGACCTGGCTGAAACTTCTTAGATTTTATATATAACTAAGGGTGATTAAAGTTTGTTCAAGAGCACTTGATCTCTGATAAAACATGGCACTCATGGACCAATCAATTTAGTGTTTGGAGGCCAAATTTGAATTTATTTATCAGCTGGATGGAACCTAAGATTAGGTCTGATTGTGTGGTCAGTGTCTATCGTTAATTTCCTACTAAATATCATGCGTACTGAATTAAAATTTTGTATATTATATCTTGTTACTGTTGAATTTAAAGAATTGTGTCTGGTCAGATACTAATCGTCCACGTGAGCGCCAAGGCCCTCGGGTCTGTTAGTTATTATAAGTAATCAAGTGATGCAATCACTCATTAAAATACCACGATCAGTATTATGCACTCCATCAAGTGATGCAATCACTCATTAAAATACCATGATCAGTATTATGCACTCCATCAAGTGATGCAATCACTCATTAAAATACCATGATCAGTATTATGCACTCCGTCAAGTGATGCAATCACTCATTAAAATACCATGATCAGTATTATGCACTCCATCAAGTGATGCAATCACTCATTAAAATACCATGATCAGTATTATGCACTCCATCAAGTGATGCAATCACTCATTAAAATACCATGATCAGTATTATGCACTCCATCAAGTGATGCAATCACTCATTAAAATACCATGATCAGTATTATGCACTCCGTCAAGTGATGCAATCACTCATTAAAATACCATGATCAGTATTATGCACTCCATCAAGTGATGCAATCACTCATTAAAATACCATGATCAGTATTATGCACTCCATCAAGTGATGCAATCACTCATTAAAATACCATGATCAGTATTATGCACTCCGCCAAGTGATGCAATCACTCATTAAAATACCATGATCAGTATTATGCACTCCGTCAAGTGATGCAATCACTCATTAAAATACCATGATCAGTATTATGCACTCCATCAAGTGATGCAATCACTCATTAAAATACCATGATCAGTATTATGCACTCCATCAAGTGATGCAATCACTCATTAAAATACCATGATCAGTATTATGCACTCCATCAAGTGATGCAATCACTCATTAAAATACCATGATCAGTATTATGCACTCCGTCAAGTGATGCAATCACTCATTAAAATACCATGATCAGTATTATGCACTCCATCAAGTGATGCAATCACTCATTAAAATACCATGATCAGTATTATGCACTCCGTCAAGTGATGCAATCACTCATTAAAATACCATGATCAGTATTATGCACTCCGTCAAGTGATGCAATCACTCATTAAAATACCATGATCAGTATTATGCACTACATCAAGTGATGCAATCACTCATTAAAATACCATGATCAGTATTATGCACTCCGTCAAGTGATGCAATCACTCATTAAAATACCATGATCAGTATTATGCACTCCGCCAAGTGATGCAATCACTCATTAAAATACCATGATCAGTATTATGCACTCCGTCAAGTGATGCAATCACTCATTAAAATACCATGATCAGTATTATGCACTACATCAAGTGATGCAATCACTCATTAAAATACCATGATCAGTATTATGCACTACATCAAGTGATGCAATCACTCATTAAAATACCATGATCAGTATTATGCACTCCGTCAAGTGATGCAATCACTCATTAAAATACCATGATCAGTATTATGCACTACATCAAGTGATGCAATCACTCATTAAAATACCATGATCAGTATTATGCACTCCGTCAAGTGATGCAATCACTCATTAAAATACCATGATCAGTATTATGCACTCCGTCAACTGATGCAATCACTCATTAAAATACCATGATCAGTATTATGCACTCCGTCAAGTGATGCAATCACTCATTAAAATACCATGATCAGTATTATGCACTCCGTCAAGTGATGCAATCACTCATTAAAATACCATGATCAGTATTATGCACTACATCAAGTGATGCAATCACTCATTAAAATACCATGATCAGTATTATGCACTCCGTCAAGTGATGCAATCACTCATTAAAATACCATGATCAGTATTATGCACTCCATCAAGTGATGCAATCACTCATTAAAATACCATGATCAGTATTATGCACTCCGTCAAGTGATGCAATTACTCATTAAAATACCATGATCAGTATTATGCACTACATCAAGTGATGCAATCACTCATTAAAATACCATGATCAGTATTATGCACTCCATCAAGTGATCCAATCGCTCATTAAAATACCATGATCAGTATTATGCACTCCATCAAGTGATCCAATCACTCATTAAAATACCATGATCAGTATTATGCACTCCATACCTCATACAGTTCATATATACCAAATATTCTCAAGATCTGTTGAATATTTTGAAAGTAACCTGACTATAAGATGTTACAGAGTATTCCGCATCTTATCTGAATACTTATTTTGGAATTAAAGTATAATAATTCTATGGTTAAAAGGTTAGAATCTCTTCAAGTATTAGAATCTGTTCACGTAGTCGTAGAGTTATAAGCCTGCACAACGACTAAATATATGCAGGTCAATAGAGGGAGCCATTTCTAGCTATGCTCTGCCCATTTCTAGCTATGCCCCGCTCATTTCTAGCTAAGCTCTGCCCACCTTTTATGCGTGTTGAATCAATTTATATACAAATTCCAGGAAGGCCCATAATAAGTGGCAACGGCAACCCCGCTGAACAGATCAGTAACTGTGCTGATGAACAACTCAAAGTTCATCTCCCACAAATAGCCTCCTACGTCAGGGGCATTACAGACTCCATCTACAAATAGAAACATACGCCACTGTCCCTGATAACGTTCTCTTACCATGGATGTGACCTTGTAGACCAATATCCCCAACGTGCAGGGGATCAAAGCCACAGCAAAATTCCTGAGGGCATTCGACCATCCGCGTTTAGCTATCCTGACGTGCTTACTATCTCTACTGAATTTTATTGTAAAACATTTTTAGCTTCCTATTATTCTCTGTTCTGTTGAAATTCCGACTTTCTGACTCGGAAAATTCCGACTCGCAAAGCGACGAATAGCCAAATGTCAGCCATGTAATCCTACTGCTTACCAAATCAGAGGGTTTTTAGCTCGCCTGGTCTAAAAGGCCAAGTGAGCGTATGCTGTGTCGTCCATCCATCCGTCGTCCGTCAACTGTTGCTTTAAAACGCTACTCCTTAACCAATAGCCGAATCTTAACTAAATCTTGGTCAAAGGATGCCATTGTGCTCGGATTCGGAACTTCCATTTGGAATTTTGATTCATAAATTTTTTGGGTCAGTCTTAGATTTTATTAAAAATTTAACGGAAATTGTTAAATTGCTTCTCCTTACCCTTTAGACCGATTTCAATCAAATTTGGCTGAAAGGATCCTATGGTCATAGGTTATAGAACATCCATTCAGAATTTTGATTGGTAAATATTTTGGGTGAAAAACATAGATTTTATTACAATTTACCGGAAATTGTCAAATTGATTCTTCTTACCATTTTGACCGATTTCAACCAAATTGGGCTGAAAGAATCCTATGGTCATAGGCTCTAGAACTTCCATTCAGAATTTTGTTGCGTAAATATTTTGAGTGAAAAGCCTAGATTATATTTAAAATTTACCGAAAATTGTCAAATTGCTTCTCCTTACATGTTTGACCGATTTCAATCAAATTTGGCTGAAAGGACCCAATGGTTGTAGGCTCCAAAACTTTGATTCATCATTTTTGTTGGTGAAAGTCTTAGATTTTATGAAAAATGTACAGGAAATTGTCAAATTGCTTCTTACCATTCTGAGCGATTTCAACCAAATTTGGCGGAAAGGATCATGTGGGTATGGGCTCTAGAATTTCTATACAGAATTTTGGTTCATCAATTTTTTTTGGATGAAATCTTAGATTTAATTTTAAATGTACTGGAAATTGTCAAATTGCTTCTTCTCCTTACCATCTTGCTCGGTTTTAACCAAATTAGGCTGAAAGGATCCTATGGCCATAGGATCTAGACCATCCATTCAGAATTTTGATTCATCATTTAAAAAAATGAAAAATGTACCGGAAGTTGTCAAATTGCTACTCCTCCTTAGCTGCTTGACATATTTCAACCAAATTTCACTAATGGATTCTATGGCGGTAGGCTCTAGAAATTCTATTCAGAATTTTGATTCATCAATTTGTTGGGTGAAAATCTTAGATTTTATGCAAAAGTTACCAGAAATTGCCAACACGCTGCTTGTCCTTAGTTGCTTGACATATTTCAACCAAATTTGGCTAGAGTGACCCTATCAAGGTAGACTAGAATTTCTATTCAGAATTTTTTGGGTGGCCATCTTGGATTTTCCGAAAATTATCCATCAATTATCTACACGTATTTAAATGCAAATGGTTCCAATGTTAATGGTCCAGGTGAGCGCCACAGGCCCTTGGGCCTCTTGTTCTAAGAAAGCAGCATAGGGATTCTTTATATTTACGAGCTCATCATCAATCAGACTAATACGGTAGGTTTTATCCCTATATGGCTAAAATTTGGCAGAGACGTGTAGCGTGTCACTACAGTGGCGATTCTAGGGTTTTTCCAGTGCTGGCAAACCGTGGAAACCTCTCCCAATTTGGGTAACTGTATTGGCAAACCGTAGAAAATTTCCCAGGTTTTGTTATATGTATCCCAATTGATGAAAATGCGTATCCATAGACAATTCTTGGATGATCTGATGTCCTGTAAGGATATTTCTTGCACTCAGCGTAATGAAATTTGAGCTAAATAATCTGGACAAATATGTATTCCCCCAAAATATTTCCCAAAAATTGTTTCAGGTTCAAGTTTGCCTCTGTTGCCACCCCAGTAGCTAGTGTCGTCGTCTTTCATGCTGGTAAATTTCAGCTTAGTCTGATGATACTGAAAACAGTTGTCACGATAATGTAAAATGGTAGACAAGCACTTATGAGACAGACAGTAGATAGTTACATTAGCCTGTATTATGATCAATGCTTTGCGTTTAATAAACACAAACAATCAGATAGTGCAGACCCGCGCCCTCATTACTTTGTCAAATATTTTTGAATATCCTGATTTTTTCGGATCACACCCGAAGATATGATAACCTAGTGTTATGGTCACGCCCATTACTGTGATAAATTCTGAGCCAAATCCTAACAGTATAGTTTCAGAGATATACACAGATCCGGAATCTGATCCGTGTCCAGGTTATTTTATCCTGATCATGGTCAACCTTTAGGAACCCTCTTGCACCAGTAATTTTAGATACAGCTTCAAACACACTGACCAATAGACAGACTGACAGGCAGGCCCGATTGTAATACTATCTTCTCTTTACGAGGCGACGGTAATAATCTTCTGTGGCTTTCTGCCGGAATAACTGTCCTGGAGTTCTATGACAAATGGGAAATAAAGGGAATGTGTTTCGGCAGTTGGCTGTGAAAAACTACGGTATCCTATATTCTATAAATAATTGGCGTGCGTGTTTGTGTGGGGGCCGATTTGGATACAGTAGTTCTTCATAGCCAGCTGGAAAGTAAAGCCACATCGCTTAACTCTCAAATCTGGTATGGGGTGGGGTGTAAATTTAGATACACTCGTTCTTCACAGCCAGTTGGAGAGTAAGGCCAAACCTCTTAACTCTCAGATTTGTGCATCAGGCACTTACTGAATAGGTGGTTGAAGGCAAGCGCTATAAGCTCAAAGGTTTAGGATTAATATATGTAAGGCCAACTCTGTAAGCTCAGAGGTTTGGGATTAATATATGTAAGGCAAGCTCTGTAAGCCCAGAGGTTTGGGATTAATATATGTAAGGCCAGCGCTGTAAGTTCAGAGGGTTGGGATTAATATATGTAAGGCCAGCGCTGTAAGCTCAGAGGTTTGAGATTAATGTATGTCTTTTTCGTAGACTGTAATGTAGACTTTTTCAAGATAATAAAATAGACCACGTTTACAGCCAACTGAACGTCAGTATTTGCTTCATAGAAACGCCTCTGAGTCTATGAGACTAACTTGATTTCAAAAGGTTTCTCGTCTGATGTGTGTGTTGGGGTGGGGAGTGGTGGTGGAGGACGGGCAAGGGTTGCCCCCCACACACACACCCCAACCCCACCCCACCCCCCACCCCCACACACACACATGGAGAGAGGCACACACCCTTCCCTAATCCTCCCTTAAAGTTGGAAATTTACAACCAGTTCGCCACACCTGGGAAAATATCACGCTACGCCACTGTTGCAATAGCGTTGTATTTAATGGTGGACATGCCAAATAGGAGGAATAGCAATGGACACGAAAGTAGCATCCAGTTATGTCATGATCTTCACGGCAGACCTGGAAGCAAAGCTGCTATCAAAGGCACCATATCAACCGGCTGTCTATCTCGGATATATCAATGATACACTCATGATATGGACAGAATGAATGAAAGCGCTGAACACTAAACTATCAAATTTATATCAAGCAGTATCGTTATTCACCAGCCTAGTGGGGAGTGCTGGTGTTTTCCAAAGGGCCCGTGGTCTTTTTGGACGATAACAGTAATTTAATAGAGATATCCCCTGCTAATGAACTTCTGACCAGGTGTCATGTCGCAACTGTTTGGAGTAAAACTGACACATTCACAGCCTGAGTAGGCCGATACTGATTTATCCTGTGAAGCTTCAAGTCACAGACTTAATTTCAAGAATATAACATATTGGTTCTGCAGGCACCAACTATTCATCAGGCAAACTGGTTTCACAATGTTCAAGAGAATATTGATTAAATTATAATCCATCCATGGAAGGAGAAAGTGACACCACGCCAATCTCCGTAAATACCAACTTTATTGGGAAACGAACGTCCTCAAGGCATTGCAGGCTGACAACCATACATACAGGCAACGCTGATGATGTCTAACCTTTTTCAAACTAGAAAGTGTGCTCTATATAATCAGATAACACGCCTGATCTTCCCAGGATTGAAATGTAGAATGTGCGTGGTCTGACTGCAACATCAGAGGCATCAGAGTAGGTGCAGACTGTGAACATTATAACATCGACATTACATGCATTCAAGAAACTAAAGTAGCTACTCACTCAAGAGCTGCAACTTCAGACAGACCACAAGCTGAAAACCAGGCCACATACCGGGAGTTTGGGATTTGTAATCGAACCAAAGATTTTGGACCATGCGTAGTAGTGTCGGTAGTAAAATGATAGCACCTCCCTCAACTGGATTTCCATTTAGACAACTGAGCCCCCACTTCCCTCAACTGGATTCCTATTTAGACAAATGAGCCCACACCACCCTCTCAATCCCTGGGGAATAGGTTGCGGGGGCCACCATGGGTCGCCGACTGGCTGCCAGGGAGATAGGATCATCCCGACACTACTACTACCAGGGGCTGAACGCCCATTTAGAAACAAGCCTCCACAGTGATATACACAACTGATCACCATCAATCACAGGGCCGGCCTCTATTCTGTGCAGGCTCAGACAAACACGTAGTCTCTGCCAGAGTCGCATCGGCATAATGGGACCACCCATAGGGGCTTCCATCTACCTTGACAACGCTCACCTGGGAGGAGGCTAAAGTGATTAGCATGTGAACCACGGCAGACTCTTGCATGTGTACATGTTATGCAGAGGATTTGGTGCTGAGCAGGGGTCTCCAGCAGACAACCACGACCTGCCATCTCCACCCCATAGAAGTGGCAGACAGACTCGATCTCTTTACGTTGGTGAAAGCGGTCGTAAATGTTTCTCCACAAGGGGTCGACCCAAGGATTTACTGTGGGTCATCCCGGAAGTGGGCCCACTTGGCATCCAATATCATGGCAGTCTCAGCGCCCTGTGCCACTGCTGTAGACGCCAGCACGAGCAGTATGATGAGAATCATGGCTATATATGAAGAGTTAAACTGAACAGAGTGAACCCCTCGAGAAATATCTGTGCCAGATCGAGCGGTCTAGGGGTTATGTATGGTGACCTGAGACGTGACTACTCAGGATCCCCCTATCGACCCCCCCCTCCCCCCTGACGAGTATGCTGTCAGAAGACAGCGACATTCTCGTTTGATCCAGACTCCGACCCTGGAGCGCTGGTGCAAAATATGCACATCACAGGCTTGGATTAGGACTATCCAGATGTGTGGAAGTACTTTGTCCCAGACACCACCTCGGGCCTCACACAAGCAGTGATCGTTTGGATCAACCAGTCCATGGAAGCACTGTGCTACTGCCTCCTTACAGCACAGACACAGCTGCGGCATTCCATAGATGGTGTCAGCGGAGTGAGGTCCAGGCCATGTTCATCAGTCTCGTTGAGGATATGATCATCGTGGCAGACCCCAGTAGTCTTATTGCTAAGTTCCAGCAGGGGTTGCAGAAGGCCCGTCGCAAACTTGACTTTGCTATTTCGCCACACCTACGGTTGATTCCGAGCAACATGATCATGAACATCGAGGACCTCCAAGTCAGGGGCTATAACAACATGATAGTCGAGGGGAGTTCCCCCAGTGTCCACTTCGGCTTCAACACTGCCATCAACACACCTACACATAGAGCCATACAGTCGTTCCGACCCTGACACTGCAGCCAGTCGACACGGCAGCTCCAGGCGCCTGACACTGCAGCCAGTTGACACGACACCACTTCCCGTGGTAGCTCTGCATGTGGTGTCAGACCTAGCTATCATGGCACTCGGGATCAGCTTACTCCCCCGCTAGCAAATCAGCTATAAGACTATCCTGACTCTCTACAGTAGCAGTGGGCGCCACGCTGAGACACTGAACCAGCTTGGCATGCCCTACAGCCCCTATACCCGCTGCCAACATGCACATCCAAGGGCTGGAGGATTCGGCAGCGCATCCTTTTTCCAGCTTGTAGTATCGCAGAGCCTTGTTCAGCTCTGAGTCCGTTGAGGCCATGGCGGTCTGCAACTGCTGGAACACATCTGACAGATACTCCCGATCCTTGTAGAAACCTTTAGCTCGTAGGAGCTGCTCGACGATACTCCCACCCATGATAAGGTATTCAAGGAAGCAGATCTGTCCCATGCCAAATTCTAGATAGAGCTTCACAGCTGTCAGCTCCTCTGTCAGCTCAGCACCGGAGAGCTGAGTGAGCTCATCTAGTGTCTTCTTCTTGTAGTCCTTCAACTCCCTCTGGAAGACATCATAGTACTTCTCGCATAGCGTGAGCCTGGACATGTTTAAGATGTCTCAATAGAGAGATGAATATTCCTGAGTACCAACCCGGCCACCTGGCAGACGCAGACTGGGAAGATCTTATTAGCTCTCTCGGCAGGGGATGCAGACGTTTAACCACGTTGTATACTCAGTGCTTAAACAATGACATCAATGGTACAGATCGTGAAGCAACTGGCCGAGAGCCAGGCGAGTCCTCAGATGGTGGAGAACCTGCTGTGAACCAAGATACAGAAGTTACTGACCAAAGCAAAACCTCTGGCAGTCCATGTCGCCAGTAACGTGGTGGCGAATGTGGCCGTGGTGAAGATGACAGGGGGAAATGAGGTTCTTCATGCCGCGACTGCGGCTGTCCTTGCTACAGTGGTGAGTGGGGTGGCCGGGCACTGTCTCGGAATAACTCACCCCATCCCAAAGATCGCCCTCAGTGGTGCCTCCTACACTGTTGCCGACAAGATCATGGGTGAACATGTTGCACTAATGGAGGCCATGGTTCTAGGGCTAGCAACGAGTGCAATGGCTGAGATCATCGTCGCCTACGTTTGACCCCACTGAATAGTGAGAGATGGATCACGAGACCCCTGCAGCATATGAGGCATGGCGTGCCGGAGTGCAGTGTGTAGCCCATAGTCGAGCACGCAGACTGAGGATCGCCAATGCCCGGGAATGGTGGACTGCCCACAAGGCATGCCCCTGCAGAGACGGCCAGTACCCTGAGCACTGCTACCTATTCCCTTGGCCGACTGTGTGGCCCTCCTATGCCCAACTATTTCACTGGGGGTATGACTAGTAGGTTTAAGCCGTCTGTATATGACTATGACTCGGTCACTCACAGACCTAGAAAGCAAAGAGCTAGGCGATCTTGCTCACTTGGACGAGGCATGCCTCGGTTCAGAGAACACTGTTGCCCCTATCTCCTTCCTAGACTTCGATGAGAAGGGAGACCCGTGGGAGATCCGAGGTACCATCCCAGCCTGAGTGTTCATTGGGAACACTGATACAGTAGGACAATCGGCCATTAACACGGCCAAGACTGTATACAAGGGGATGGGCATCAAGGAGAGGGCGACGATGCGAGGTATGCTCACAGTCGATGAGGCTGGAGCCATCAAGGTTATGTCTGAGTCCTATGCACAGGACCTGGCTAAGGATCTCCTGAAACCACAGAGCACATTCCAACAGGATGGAGAGAATCTCAGGATAGGCACCATCAGCTTGAGCAGTATCACTGTCGATGGCACAAAAGGTGCTACAACCAGCCTCCAGCTACCAGAGGTGAAGAAGTCAGGGTTCTTTGGTTTGCCGTTTGAGACCACAGGATAGTCATGGCTTCCCGTGCATGTATCATATATATATATATATATATATATATATATATATATATATATATATATATATTGGATGTACTAGACACTGTGGGTGCTGACACAGGCCCGCTATGCTATCTTCTCAGCTGCTGTTGGGATTTCATGCTTGACGCCTACATCGCATCCTTCGTATCTGCCAGAGGTGCAGGATTCCCCGCTCTGCAGGCAAAAGAGCTGGTGCAGGAAGTACTGCCGTTTAGTCTCCCAGATATAGATGAGGCTACCACCGACCAAGTGCTAACCATCCTCCACACGTATGTCTGTACCATTCGACAGTAGGCCAGCCGATGCTGGCCAGGTGGTGCTGATCATTGCCCCGTCAGGACATGGGAAAAACATCTTGCTGCAGGCTCTTCTGGCCGAACATCTACACTCTCAATACATCCTTCTGGTGTCTGACTCCGCCGCTGAGGCGGTTGACAGTAATGATCAATGGTACAATGGCCCAATCACCAAGACGCAGAACCTGCAAGCACTGATGGAGAAGTTGCTGGCAGCCTGACTGACAGAACCACTTGTTCTAGTTATTGATGACCCTGCAATGGACCAGAAGACAGTCACCTACCTCAGGAACAGCACCAGGCGCATCTGGCACACAAAGATAACTGTCTTCATCCTCTTTCAGAAGTACACCCGCGAGATCTCACCAGACATCCGCCACAATGCCCGGTTGCTATACTTCAGCTCCAAGGGTTGATGTGCCCTGCTCGAGACCATATACGACAGCCTAACCCTCAAGGAGACCAAAGGGGACTTTATCGCAGGTGTACAGAGGGCAGCTGAGCTGTACTGCTTCATCTTCAGCAACTTGGAGACAGGTGAGCTGTCACACTTCAAGTCATCTCTGGAAAAGGCGCAGACCTTCACCTACAAGCTGAATCCAGCCAGGAAACTAGCCTGCTCTACGCATCATCGCTGACAGACTGTCGCAGCTGCCGCAACTTTTTTTTCATTCATCAGAAGGCTGCGTGGTCTCCGCTACTTCAGCCGCAGTCTCTGCTACTTCGTCAGATGCTTGAGGACCTTCGTCAGAAGCTTGAGGAACTTCGTCAGTTTCGTCAGAAGCCTGTCGCTTAAACTCTACCCACTAAGGGTCAGAGTCTAGGGCTCTCATCTTCTGGAATTTCTCATGGAAGATCCACTTTGTCCATGCGCGACAAGCATCTGATTTGCGAGCGGATTTGATGATGTAGTCCTGGTAGTTATCTGGGAATTTCAGAAATGCTGCCAGATCACTGGCCAATCTCTTGCACCCTTCTTTGTTGAAGATGCTCTCAACAGCCTCCTTGTGGCCAACGGTGAACCCCTCCTGAGTACCTTCTGCATGACCAGTGCCATGGCTCTCCGCTACAGCGGCACTGACCTCCTCCCTGAAGTAGTTATTTGCTCCAGACTGGAGGCTATCCAGCATATCTTGCTCTTCCTGGCTATGGAGGCTAATTACGGCAGCCCACTTCCCGAGCATTAGCAGATTTGGGGTCGACCTTTGGAGAGGTAGAATAACAGGACTGTTGGTTTGGGCCACAGGAGGTAGGTCGAGTGTCCTGCCCTGGGTGCTGTTATACTTCCGGTAGAGTATCCAAGTCAGGAGTTCTTTTGTACTACGAGCTGGTGCTCCTTCCTCTATGGTGGCCAGTATCTCCGCATCAGACAGAGGTGTGACCTTGGCTCACTCGTGGATAATGTTGATGTCACGAAGCAGTCCTCAGATCCTGTCACAGTGGGACAGTGCACGCGGTGGCTGTCATGCTGACTGTCGTGCCCACTTGTCCTGCCGCCTATAGACAATCTGCTAGAGAACTTTACCAAACATAATCGAGTTCAAGCTTCAGAGCACAATAGAACAGATGGTAGAGCTCCCGCAGGTTCTGAACAGGTGGGAGATTGTGCAAAGCAACAGCACCGTGGACACCACCTATGTGAATGATGAGTACCGAGTCCTAGGTCCGCTGGCTCGGGGCCCAACCTTCTATGCGAAGGGAAAATGGTACTACGCTGTGGGGTGCAATGATGGTTCACGGAATTCGAACTACGGGCAGGTGTCGAGAAGCCCGTGGCAGTTCCACTCTTAACCCTCCTCGAGAACACACATGTGGATCCGGCTGCCATGCAGGATAGGCTGTTCCTCCGGGTGTACACTCAGCAGCTCGCAGATGCGACGATGAATACTCCAAGACTTCATGTCTGGCATGATGAGAATGACAAATGGGTTCCAAACAGCGGATCGTGCATGTGGAGTGAGAACACCAGCAGGTCCAAGCCACAGCTAACCAATGGGTAGAGCTGACATTGCATCATGGTGCATCGGACTGTGTCACCATTGTGGTCCTGGTTCAGAAGGGAGAAGCCATCGAGCAGGTGGATAAGCTAGATGACTTCAAACTTGTCGTGGCTGGGACCAATGTTCTTGGTGAGGTACGCGAGGTGGCTGATTGCCAACTTTACAGACAGAAAACTAATTCATATGCAATTATGCGCCTAACCAGTGGAAGCGACGACCTTGAGTCGGCACTTGAGGGCCATCACCACCTCGGGGGCAGGGACATCCCACCTAATCAGGGCAACCGGCTCGGCTTCAACATCGGAACCCTCATAGCTGGGACTCGCTCATTAGGTGTGACGGTACTTTACTTTGGCTATTCTAAGGTATGCATGTCGAACACATCATGTATTCAGCTTGAGCGTGCGTAGAGCATGACTCCTGTCATCACCGCTGCAGCTGCCACCACTACTATAAGCTCTGCTGTCTTCTGACCTGTCGATGCTTCATAGTCGAGCATTGTCTCAGATATCTTTACAGCCTCATAGTACTCATCGAGACTCTCATCTGCCTCTTTGAGGCTCTGCTTGGCCTGAGCTCGGAGTTGTCGTCGGCGTGCCTCCCTCTGGCACATATGCTCGAGTGCTTTGCTGTACTCAAAGTCCCCAGTTCGCTAAGGCAAACACGCCTGCATTCAAGATTGCAGAAGCCATGCTATAGATTACAGTTTAAAGCTACTATATGGCTGCCCCAGTGACGGATCCCCAGAGCGATGTATGAACTAAAGGCTGTTCCAGTCAAGGATATAGATGATGAGGACTATGAGGAGGACTATGATGAGGAGGAGGATTATGATGCAGACGACTACGATGTAGCGGAGACCGCGAGTGAGCATGATGATGTAGCGGAGACCGCACCTGGATCCCAAGCTAGTACACAGAGCAAAAGAAATCTATCTCACTTACGTAAAAGGTTCTATCGGTCTGCTGGCAGCAGTTGGGGCTCTGATCTCTCTGTTAACAACGAAGGCTGGCGAGATAGTCTGCAAGATCGCCAACAATGCTCTCCATGGGGTGGAAAAGATTTCTGAAGCCATACCAGCCATCGCCTCAGGAGTAGGTACATTCTTCGGAGTCACAGGCCCTTGGCTACCATACCTTGGCACTCGTGGTCATCTGGTCCGCCGAACATTTAAGCCATACTATATAAGGATGGCATCTCTGTACGACCTGGTCAAGTCCCTTAACTTCCGCGGGTTGGTCGATAAACTACTGTTCAGTGAGGATCCAGCAGAGATTAGACACCAGTGTACGGAGGTGTTTGAGGAGGTCTTCAGTGATGGTCGAATGAATGACGGCTGTCTGTTCATCTGTTAGAGTTCACCCAGTCCGTGCGTGACAGGACGGGAGTGGACGTCAGTGATGAAATCCGGAAGTTTATCAACCGTCTTTCTTGAGGAACTCTACTATCAGTCTGGTGGATATTACTGTGAGCCCCATCAACTACTCGAGGCTGCACGTCGTAAGGGCCACAACTTCACATTGGAGACAGTTAGCCAGTGGCTCAGCCACCAGGCGATGTGGCAGATATACAGACCTCGTCCACAGCACATCAGGCATGCCCATTTCGAGGAAACTATCCTGAACAGAGTTCACCAGGCAGATGTTCTATTCCTTCCACATGACTCGGTTGGTCGTAAGACCTAAAAGTAAGCTGTCACCATCGTCGATGTCGCCAGCAGGTACAAGGTGGCAGTACCGCTCACAGACAAGTCAGCTGGCCAGGTGGCCCAGGCATTCTAGGGTGTCTACGTGGTTTCGGAAAATCCCCTCCATTGGCCGGAATTGTTGCAGGTGGATGATGGTAAGGAGTTCAGAGGGGAGACTGCAGCCCTCATGCGGAAACACGGTGTGGCAGTTAGGCGAGGCGAGGTAGGGCATCATCATGCCCAGGCTATCGTTGAGCAGTGGAATCGGACACTGGCAGAGAGACTGTTCCCACACCAATACGCCCAGGAAATGGCAGCGCCGAGTGAAAGTTCTAGAGTATGGGTGAGAGGGCTGCCTGCTGTGGTAGAGAGATCCAATGCCGAGGTTACTAGGCTAATCGGGAAGAGGCCAGTAGAGGCTATCAGGCACTCTACTGGTCACAGCTCTAGAGGAGTGAACAAGGGAGAGGAGTGCCTACCACCTGGTCCTCTGATTTGGTACCTGTATGAGCCTGGTGAGCTGGAAGGTGGTCGACGGCGTGCAACAGATCCTAACTGGTCGATAGATGTTCACAGGCTTGACAGGTATGTGGAGGCGGAGGGGCGGCCTACACTGTACTACCTGGCACGCCAGCACGGAGTGCCTAGGCGACCATTTGTTGTAGAAGAGCTTCAGCTAGTCCCTGAAGCCACACAGCTAGCACTCCTAGGGTGCTAACATGATACTCGATGGGCTCGTTATGAACCCCATCTGGCAGCACATGGCACTTATCATAGTAAGCGGAGAGTCCGAGTTTTTCCCAGAGATTGAGAAGGTGGTGGGACTCATTTGTCTAAATGGAAGTCCAGTTGAGGGCGGTGGGGGCTTATTTGTCTAAATGGAAATCCAGTTGAGGGAGGTGGTATCATTTTACTACCGACACTACTACTCCATGTCATTAGTTTCGGATATAGTTTCATGCCATTTGTTTCGGGTGAATACATAGCAACCTGGCTATACTAACGTGAAAAAACCACCAGTAAGTGTCACATAGTCAATGCATATGTTCCAACTCCTGAACAAGCCAAAGAACTGCAAAGCCCCAACATATTATAAGGCTATAACAGCAGTCTTTAACCAAACTGACTTCACACTGCAAAACGGAAGCAAAGCTTCGAGACTCGTTCGTATGCAGGTACATACCTCAATACTAACCATAAGCCAGTCATTGCATGCCTTCAGATGAAGCATCTCTATCTAATGTAAAACACCATAACACATAAGAGCATGATGTGCATGATTCATCTACTCATCCATCCATCCATCCATCCATCCATCCATCCATCCATCCATCCATCCATCCATCCATCCATCCATCCATCCATCCATCCATCCATCCATCCATCCATCCATCCATCCATCCATCAATCCATCCATCCATCCATCCATCCATCCATCCATCCATCCATCCATCCATCCATCCATCCATCCATCCACCCACCCTTCCATCCATCCATCCATCCATCCATCCATTCATTCATTCATTCATTCGTCCGCCCGTCCGTCTGTCGATCCATCCATCCATCCACCCATTCATCCACCCATTTGTCGGCCGGCCCTTCTTGTCGATCCTCTATAATTATCTTGAAATTGAGGCCCTAACGCTTTAAGAGCTAAAAGGATAAACGTACTGTATAACCTGTGTAATGACACGTAAAGGACAATTCCTGGATGGATAAAAGTGCACTTTATTTGAAAAACTGTTATATGACTAACATATTGGATCTTAAATCATTACAATAAACAAATAATGCGAAGAATTATACCATCATAAACATGGGGTTATTTTGTCTCCCAGGCGTATCCATTTTCTCGCAACGAGAGCGAGGTTTCACGAGATCGTGATGTCATCAACGCGATCTTTCCCTGGCACGAAGGCTGTAAAGTAAATATTCATGTACATGGAGACCTACCATGTGATAATTTGTAATCGTTGGGAAATTGTACAGTTACGCTAGTAAGTTTTTCAAATAAGCTTATTATAGAACAGATAATATCAAGCATCCTATAAGGCCTGAGTCAATACCAATACACCAATTAGCGGGGAGCCAGAAATTTATCTAGTTTGATATTGTTTCAGTTTACTGTTTATTTATTATCATTCCCAGGTCATACAATGGCATATCGGATAGGTATATATACAGCATAAAGGATTATGACTATATTACATCATCATATATACATCATCATTTGCAATATATGGTTGTTATTATAGGCCTATATATTCATATATTATGAATTAGATCATAATTCTGTCATCGTCATTATATTTTCATATTGTTTATATCATTTTGTCGTTATCGTAATACCATTATCATATTCTCATCACTAACAACATCACATCATTATATTGTTTCATTTTACATCGGTATGTTAGTTGTATCCTTAAGTTGTCATTATAATTTTGCAACATTGTCTCCTTCCTAATACGATGTAATTTGATCAGCTTCAGTCGCGTCAGCGTTGTATCTGTGTCCCATTTACTTATCATAATGGTATGATCATAGCATCACATCATCAAATTTTTTCGTTTTCACATAATTTGGTTATTTGTACATTTCGGGTATCATCAAAGTAATCACACATGAGGATATAGTGTAATTCATCCCCAATATCGCCCTGCGTGCATAATGTACGTTTTCTCTCAGTCCTTGTTTCGATAGTATGATTAGACATTCGTAGTTTAGTGAACGCTACTCTATTGTTAGTATTAAGTTTGAGTATATACGGTTCTAGCAAGAATTCCGTCTTGAATATCCCGGTATTTCTACTGGACTAATAATATACATGTGTGTGAGTTGTCGAGCAATCATGTCCATTTTTATCTCGCATTTCCACCAAGTTGAAAAAAGAGATTTTGGGAGAGGGTGGAAAAATGTCGGCGTTGGCGTCCGCTCTGGTTAAGGATTTTAAAAATGACATTTGCACCCCTAAGGGTTCATCCGATTTTTAACAAAAATTCACAGATGTGTTCTATATGATGCTTAGGACTAGTTTATATCAAAGCTATATCGATTTTTGACATACATTTTTTTTTAAAGTTTTATCGTTGATTAAATTTTGATTGTAATGCAACTCCTCCTAGACCATTTCAGATAGAAACTTGAAACATTGTGGATGATTGCACATATAGCCAGGGGTGTGCATGACACTTTTGTAATTTTGGTATGACTCCAGGGATACGGCCCTCGTGGTGGGAAATGTGGGGTAAAACATAAACGTTTTCCAGATCTTGTCATGTCGCATATAATTTTTAAGCCAATGATGAGTAGCCTACAGTACAAAAGGAGTTATTTTGATCTTGGGTCAAACTGAGGGTAGGGGCGAGGTCAAAAGGTCAAAAGTGGGCACCAATCGATTGTAATGCAACTCCTCCTAGACCATTTCAGATAGAAACTTGAAACTTTCGGTATGATTGCACATATGGACAGGGATGTACATGGCACTTTTGAAATTTTGTTATGACCCCTTCACCCCCCCCCCCACCCCCAGGGGTGGGGACTGTGGGTAAAAAATTAAGTTTATCCAAAGGTGGTCATGTCACATATCATTTTCAAGCCAATGATGAGTAGACTACAGGACAAGGAATTATTTTGATCGTGGGTCAAACTGAGGGTTCGGGCGGGTCAAAAGTGGGCACCAGTCGATTGTAATAAACTCTTTGTGCAATCATCCCCAAGGTTTCAAGTTTAAAAAAATATTTTTTGCTAAAAATGAAAAAATTTTGGCCAAAAATAGCGTTTTTCGGTTTTTTCAGAAATCGCCTTTTTTTTTTCAAAATTACGACCAGACGCACATTTTGGGGTTAAAATACAAAATTTTTTTGGCAGAAATGAACTCAAAATGACAATTGGAGAAATTTTTTTTTAATTTTTATTTTTAATGCCCGCTAAAATGACTTGCTCCGATCGACTTGGAATTTGGTGATCTTATGAGTTCCATAGCGACTTGACTTCATCTCAATTTTGAAGAGGATCTGAATTGTAACCACACCTAGATTTTTTTCTAGATAAGCACCAGAGTCCTGGGCAGACTGGGTCCTGCGGCAGCCAGCCGGATCCTGCGGCAACTTAAAAATATGAGATATTTGGTATCTTCTGATACCTCTTGTTGTATATACTGGTCTATTAGTCGCTTTTAATGGTTTGAACTATAGTCTGTTAATCACTCCCTAGACATTGAGTTTCCCAGATGTATCCAAATCCTGTTGTGTTTAGTAACATTTCTATGCTTTTAATCCATGCATACCCTACACCTTCGGCTGTATATTTGGTGTACATATATTTATATATACACCTGTGCAAAAGTTAAGTACCAGCAAAAACAATAGAACGTAGAAACATGATGGTACAACTAGGCTGCCATACTTTTTGTCCCCGCGTTAGCTGACATAATTCCAAGTACGAAATGCACATGCATGCATGACTTCACGCCGCTTGATGTCCGTGCGTGGCGGGAAACAGCACACGTGTTCAGTTATGTAAAAGTCCAGTTTGAGGTGTAGAACATTACATACAGATTTAGGCGACAAGATTAGGAATTTTGTGTTCATGACCGTGGTTTATTTGTACAGAGAGAATTAGCTCTTGATTGTGAACCGCTATGGCAAGACGAAGGTTAAGTGATCGTGTGAAATGGCAAATCATAGGCGTGCATACCACTGGTATGTCATGCAGAGAGATTGGCAGACAGCTGAACATTAACCATACTGTAATCAGTCGTTTGATTGCAAAACACGGGAAAACTAACGAGGTGAAGGACAGGCCTAGATCTGGAAGACCGAAGAAGACTACTGCCCGTGATGATCGAGCCCTAGTACACCTTGTTAGGAGATCTCCATTCACCAACAGCAGAGTGCTCAGCCAGCAATGGGAAACGCGCAATAGAGTGTCAATGTCTACCGTCAAAAGGAGACTGTATGCTGCTGGCATGAAAGCTAGGAGACCTGTTAGACGTCCTCTCCTCACTGCACACCACAAAGAGGAGCGTCTGAGGTGGTGCAACGAAAGAAGACACTGGAACATGAGATCCTGGAGACGGGTACACTGGTCCGATGAAAGTCGGTTCCTGCTTCATGCCAGAGATGGTCGAACTCGTGTATGGAGGTCCAGACGCACGGCGTACGACAAACGTAACATCATGGAAGAAGTTCCATTTGGTGGAGGTTCCGTTATGATATGGGGGTGCATCTCATTTGATTGTAAGCTGGATCTGTTGACTGTACCTGGAACACTAAATTGACAAAGATATCAAGATTCCATACTGGATAGAGTTGTGGTCCCTCATTTTGTAAATCATGCACCTGGAACCCACCCTATGTTCATGGATGACAACGCCCGACCACATCGTGCTAGAGCTGTGCATGAATACCTCCGCCAGAATGCCATCGAAACCCTACCATGGCCAGCAAGGAGCCCTGACATGAACCCTATTGAGCATATCTGGGACATTCTGGGAAACATGGTGAGAAGGAGGGATCCTCCTGTGCAGAACCTACAGGAATTAACAGACGCACTCCATCTTGAATGGCAACGAATACCACAATGGTGTATCAGTCGGTTGGTGACCAGCATGAGACGTCGTGTCCAGGCCGTCATCCAGGCACAAGGTGGATATACCCGGTATTAATAATGACAGTCTCAAACTCGTGCACAGATGTTAAACTTCGTTTTCAGACACCATTAATGACAATCTAGCCACGTGTGTCAACTGTAGGGCAATAGTTGTCAGTTGTGTCAACGTAACCATATTCAGGCCTCGTTTTCAAGTTCAAACAAAAACATACAGTGTTTCCCCACCATCATAATCAGCATTCCTCTAGTTGCATTATTACCTCTTGCACTAAGATGGATGGGTACATAAATGTGTATGCTATTGCTTTCTTCATAGCACATGAATATACCCTCGCATGTGCGTAAAAAAAGGGTGGTGCTTAACTTTTGCACAGGTGTATAGTTTGTATGAAAGCTTGTTCTGTTCACCTGCTACGAGTCATACCCAGAAGTTTAACATACGACAGTAAAATTTTATTTGCATTGGGTATCACCCCAATTCTCCGTAGACCATGAATGACGGTGTGATTCGTTTAACATTTAGTATATATTTTAGAGAATCTAACTGAATAGCTTCTAATATGTCACTATTTGTGTATTCCCAAACGTCACTTCAGCATTCCGCTATTGGCGATATAGTTGAGTCAAACAGTTTTAGTTGATGGTCTATCGATCGATCAAGATTGGTTATGGGTTTTAGGAGACAGAACATTGCTTTATGGCATTGGTCCCTTAAATATTTAATGCTGTCTGTAAATTTTCTGTTTTGTGAGAAATATATTCCTAGATATTTATATGAATTTACAATTTCTATTTCTTTATTGTGCATAGTAAAGTGTAGTATTTTTATGTTTAACACAGCGCCTCCGCCTCTGAAGATAACAATTTTTGTCTTGTTTAGGGAGATTTAAGTAGTGAAGTATGGTTATGTTCGCTATTGTTCTTCACCGCAGGGGGGTCTTTGAGAACAATGGGAATGCATGGAGAACAATGGCAAACATACGCACATCAAAGGAAGTGTTTAGAGAACAATGGCGAACAGCCCCACACGTTTGAGAGATTTTAGAGAACAATGGTGAGAATATTCGCACACTTGAGAATCAATGTTCATGGTAAAACCCCGTAGTATGTCCTGAAAATGTTAACCCTTAAAAGTTGTGTATTTTACGTTTTAACATAGCGGCGGCGCGCCCCCCCCCCCCCCCTCCGTGGTTATCTACCATGGTATGTAAGGTAAAAATAATAGAGTTTAAGAGGAGGACTGATAATAGGATGTAAAAAACCAGAGTTTGAGAGGTGGTCTGATAACGAAGGTCGTAGGAGGAGGGAGGAGGCTGAGGAGGAATGCTATGGTGGCCGGTCGGTCTCTGCATAGCGCTGTTCTCTGCTCTTAAGCAGAGCGTGCCTGTCTAGTTCGCTATCGCTATTTGGTATTTTTTAAAGAAACGTATTGAGTGTAGATTTCAAGACACTAATTTAAAAAAATATTAAGTGTGTGTTAAAGACATAACAAAATGGCAGATAATCTAAGTGCCGATATTAATGAATGTGAAGAGGCTGTTAATGTGATTTTGCAGCAGATGCGTGACTCTGATGCGGCAAGATTAAACATGGAGCTACCCTATTCACCTGATGAACATGTGGATAATCTTTTATATCTGGGTTCTATGTTATATGAACCCGACTTTTCAATTCCGCTAGTATCTGATGAACATAATGACATTGCATTACGTGATGTTAATGATAGTGATGTCAACTCTGTTCCTGATTATTGCGAAGTCATTCCTGATCAGTCTATTACCGACGCTGATGTTTTCAATTATTCGGATGATTTATATGATTATGACGTAACCATACCTGCACAACCTGCTTCTACCGAAAATCAAACTGATCATACTAGCACTGAACTATCTATTCCTGATCTGAGTACCGTACCATCATCATTTTTTAATTATCCTCATAACGAATGTGACGTAATTGATCCTAATTATGCGACCGATGTACATGATGGACACGATCTAAATTTAATTGACGTTGTGCCTTTTGCTAATGACCTATCTCAGGATTTAGCATGCCTTCTTAATGATTATGATGTAAATTTATTTGACGATGCATCCGTTCTTGCCTTTCTTGTGCCTTCATCTAATGACATATCTCTGGATTTAGCATGCCTTCCTAATGATTCCAACCTAAATTTATTTGATAATGCACCCGTTCTTGTACGTATTGCGCCTTCTGCTAATGACATATCTCTGGATTTAGCATGCCTTCCTAACGATTCCGACCTAAATTTATTCGTCGATGCACCAGTTCCTGACTGTATTGTGCCTTCTGCTAATGATGTATCTCTGGATTTATCATGTCTTCCTAATGATACTGTCCTAAATTTATGTGACGATGTGTCGGTATGTATCGCGCCTTCTGCTAATGACTTATCGCTGGATTTAGCTTGCCTTCCTAACGATTCTGCTTATCGCATCGATGTTCCTACTCATCAAACTCTTATTGACACGCGTGCAAATCATTCGACAGATGAAATTAGTCTCATCACTGATGAAATCAGCCGATGTATATCAGAGAACATAGTGCTTACAGATGATCTACTTAATCGTTATTTGCAACGCGTTCGCCATGAGCACACTCAAATTGGAGAGTCGGTATTTGATTATACCGACTATATATCTGTGGAGACTGTTCGCAAATACTGCAGTAAAAGGTTTTATCTCGAAGGTACTGAATATAATGTATCTTTTAAAAGTTATCCTATAGCCGATACACCACTTTCTCATTCTGAGTTCGTGTCAGGCATCTTTCAATCTTTGCTTGATACGTATAGCGAATATAGCAATGTTCAGCCGAATGATCACATGAGAATCGAGTTAATTCACCCTTCTTTGGAAATGCTGTAAACGATGGATTTCGGTATGCTGTAAGGATAGTTATCCACTGCCGAATATATCCGACATTTTTTATTCGATGCACGGCGCAACGATATTTTCTACTATGGACTTGAAGTCTGGATATTGGCAGATACCAATGGCCAGCCAAGACATAGAGAAAACAGCGTTCGTGTGCAGTGAAGGTTTGTTCGAATGGATTCGGATGCCTTTTGGATTTTGCAACTCAGGTGCCGTATTTCAGAGGGCAATGAATGAAATTTTCCGTGACTATGTAGGGAAATACATGCACGTTTTCGCTGACGATATAATCGTATATTCACGAAATCCAACGGAACATGCACATCACTTGCGTAAGGTCATGCTCAAGATTCAGGAGTACAATTTGCAAGTAAAGAAAAGGAAGTGTGATTTCGCCAGTAAGTCGGTGACTTGTTAGGTTATCACATTTCCGCACAGGGGGTAGCTCCACAGGCTCAAAAGGTCAAAGTCAATTGAGAAATGTCACCACCCCATGATGTGGGTGAAGTACGTAGTTTTCTCGGAGCTACTGGTTATTACCGCTCTTGTGTACAAGGCTACGCCGAAATTGCAAAGCCTTTGATAGAATTAACAAAGAAATACAAGCGATTTGAATGGGGTAAGCATGAACAGCAAGCGTTTGAGAAATTAAAGAACTTGCTGTGTGGTGAGACGGTTCTCACGTATCCGAATTTAAATGCCCCATATAAGTTGTATACAGATGCATCTAGCTATGCGATAGGTGCAATCTTGGTACAAGAGGATGACAAGGGTATTGAGCGAGTAATACAATACGTGAGCTCTACTCTTAAAGACAGTCAGCTAAATTGGCCCGTAATAGAGAAGGAGGCTTATGCTGTGATATATGCATTGAAAAAGCTCTGACCATATCTATTTGGCGCACAGTTTACCATGTACACTGACCACAAACCCCTCAAGAGTTTGTTTGTGGGAGAGGGGAAGAACACGAAGGTGCAGTGCTGGGCAGTGCTGATTGCCGAGTACGGATGTAAGATTGAGTACATTTAAGGCTCGAAGAACATTCGAGCGGACATGTTGTCCAGGTTACGTCATCCAGTAGAGGTCGCCACGTTAGACACGGGCGATTATGTCATACCCGAGGTAGACGAAGGTGCGTTACCGCACGTCCCTCTAGAGATATATGACATACCCTATGACGGTTTATGTGCCGAACAGACCAAGGAATACCTGGAGTTATTCACGAATACACCGGAAGATTACATGGTCAGGAATGGCATATTGTATTCGTTAGTGACACCTTCAGCGTTGGACGCTGAGTACCCCAGAATCATGTTACCTACCCTGTTCCGTGAGAAAGTGCTCCGGACGGCTCACGAACGAACTGGTCACCAATGTCTGCAGAAGACCATCGGTATGGTAAGGGATTCTTTTGTGTGGACGTCTTTGGGGAAAGAGTGCAGTGAGATGCCAATGGCTAGTTATCCCAGCCAGATAATTGGGATGGATTTAATTGGACCACTATTAGAGTCGAGCAGAGGTAATGTTTATATCATGACGATATTCGATCACTGTTCTGCATGGGCAGAAGCATATCTGAATGTTGAAGACAAGTTTTTCAATGAGTATATCGCACGTCATGGCGTCCCTGAAATTCTAATTATAGATCAGGGTAAAGAATTTTGTTCGAATTCTCTGGAACAGCAATTTCAGGAACACGGTATAGATCATAGACGATCGAGTCCATACCATCCCCAAACCAATGGACGTACCGAGAGGTTCAATCGCACTCTTAAGGAGTTGATCCAGAAAGCTGTGAGTAACGCATCTCGTGCATGGGAGGATGAGTTAGGTGCAGCTTTAACCACGTCCCGCAATACTCGTCATTCCACGACCGGTTATACGCCAGTTTACCTGACGTATGGTTGACATGCGAGGATTCCATTTGCAGTCCCACTTGATGCTTCGCAGAATCTTGGTGAGAGACTTACATGTCTCAATAATGCCTTGCTACACGCTCGTGGAGAAACAGCTACGTCTCGAGAGATACACCGAGAACAGATAAATAAGCGTGCAAACGCTGGTGAATATAAGGTTGGGGATTCGGTGGTCGTAAAAGCTGAAGAGGGGATGAAGTGACCCCGAGTACGAGATCTTTAAGATCAATGGGCCCGTGCCTCACGTCCGACATCAAAGGTCTGGGAAGGTACGCGTACTTAATATATCTAAGTTACGTGTAGTTGACTCAGAGATGTGCTGGGACAAGGTGCGACCACGCCCTGTTCGTAACCCCATGAAAAGTATGAAAGCCAGCCATCACCCAAAAGTCATAGTATTACCCGAGTCCGAACCTGTGCCGGTATCCGACTCCGATGCGACACCTAATAAGAAGGCTCATAGGAAGAGACCAGCTTCTGATGGGGGGCCGAAGGTGCGTAAGGTGGGTAAGGTGGTCGACATAGATGTAGATCGACCTGGTATGAGTAACGATCGAAACTATGAGTCACCGATGGAAACCATCGTAACTCCTCATACCGTATTGATGGACACTTCAGAGGATGTACCCGAGCCTGCCATCGAACCAATGGAGACGCTTCCATTGCACCCATACTTTCTGCGCAAGCGCAGTCATGCTCCTGAGTTCGGCTCAGACAGTAAGCGACTTAGGATTGGTGCATTTGGCCATGCTCTATATGATGACTTCATCAGTCGTATAGAGGCCGTTATAAGGTGGCGTAGCAGGAGATAAAGTTAATCTCCGCTTTATTGCTGGACTAGTATTCGCATCTGTCTAGACCATTATGTATAATTTGCGAAGTTGGTTAGAACTAGTGGTATTAATAATGTCCGTAAATGTTGTTGCTGGACGGGAGATATCCATAGTGAGTAAGTGTCTTAAGGTTGATGAATATGCAACCGTCACTAGGGTGTTGCACATCACTTCATCGATGTTATCTCTTGTGAAAATGCAATTGTGGCTATATTACCCATGGGTAATGATGCTATCCACCGCGAAATGGGTGCCTATAAATGGCAGATTTTCCGACGATTATCACAACTTTGCAGGAACTGATTGGATATATGGACCAGAGTGTGACAACAATATGACAGTAGGTAAGTCTATTGACTTGGTCGGGTTGTCTCGAGTCCAACGAAACATCTAGCAAATTATTTGCCAATAAGAAAATAGGCGTCGTTTTGCAAACGTTCGGGGGAAACTATCGAGGTACATTGTGGGGGACAACTGACTGATGTGACTACAGTGGGAAGGGTTGGCGATTCGAGCCAGTACTGTCTTATAGTCGGACATACACTCGAATTGGTCTGGCCATAGATATGCCCAGGTTGGATGTGGCCGGCGTTCTCAATCAGTCACTTATTGTGAATCATTTGAAAATGCAGAAGTGGGACCAGTTACTTAAGTCCAAGTATGTGCCACTAGCACCGTACGTTCCTTGGTTTCATATTCGACGGGCTCCATTGTCTGTGTAATTGTTATACTGTTTGTGTTATATAAGTGTGGAGTATTTTCGCGCATGTGGAGGTTCGTTAGGCAAAAGCCACATGCGGCCAGGACACCAGTTCCACAGATTGCCCAGACCCAACGGCCACGGAGAACTGCAGCCCTACCTACACTGTCGGCCGGGTCGTCGCCTAATGCTCTTGCCAGGACTGAGATCGACCCAACGGCTGACGCATGGGTGGACGTGGAATTACATACCATTCCGAACGTTACTGAAGAGTACGAGGATTTGTAGTATTTACTGTAGCACGAACTTTATTATGGTGCCAATTATTGACTTAACAGTAACACCTAGTCTTCAGTATATATGTCTTGTTTTGCACTGTTTCATGCAGCAGTTGTTATATGATGTTGATTGATTTACTGTTTTATCGTATTATATGTTTGGTGTTTTATAGTTATGTCTTGTTCGTTCAGTTTCATTACTGCACGAGTATTGTTAATTGGTGGATTGTACTGATTTGTTCATCGTTTTGTTTTACAGATTCGTATTGTATTGTTTCGGTTCACGATAGCTCTGGTATAGTGTGGTTTAGTTGTTGGTGTTGCACAACGAGTTATTTATCACTCTCTTGAGGCCTTAAGAGACGGTTAATTAACTTTGGTTGAGGGGCATGTGTAGATATGGGATTGTCTTGTGGGAAGTCATGACCGCACCGGATGTCTTATATTTACAAGTAAGTCCTAAATGAAATTCATATTTGAAAATGCCAGGTGAGCTAACGAACCAAGTTATCATCATGGACATCATTATTTATGTATGTAGTACACCGTACTGGTTGACATCAACCAGTGCTGCTGATGTACAGTTTCGACGAAACTGGATCGAAACTGTATCGAAACTGTTGAATGATGTAGGCATCATTAAAATAGGAATTGATTAAATGAAATAGGACCACCGGTTCTGAGTTGATGTGTATCTGGCAATAGTTGAGATGAAAGTTGTTGCTGTGGGATCGGCACACACTTTTATGATATTCAGCAGTCGTTTCAGCCATTAGTTTAGGAAATAATCGAGTGATAAGAATCGATAGGAATCGTACAGGACAGACTGAATATAGTTGATGACGGTAGACATTCTGACTCTCTTGCGAAAGTACAACAACACCAGCTGGCAATGAGATCATACAGCTCATGTGCTTATTAACCATCGTATCCTACAGGCTTATTCACAATAGGCAATGGACAGGACACAGACATTGTAGCGCCCTGTAGGAATTAATAACACAATCGAAATTTGTATATCAACTATATGTCAATCATTCAAAGGCATGCTACAACAACACATTCCATAATGTTGTTAGTTAGCTGACAGATCACATTAAATCAGAACCAGCCAAAACTGCTTTGACCCTGTGCAGCAGTAGCTCCATAGAAGAGAAGCCCAGAGTTTGATTAGTCAAGATGACGTCATGATCAATGAGCATAGATCAAACTCTGTGGTAAAGAATAAAGAAGAACAATGTTTCAAAGTGAAAACCGAGAGTGAACGATCATGGATTGGTCAGGCAGGCCAACAGAGGAAATAAGCAGACGTTGATTGGCAGACTGATTATCCAGGCCAATCAAGCTGTGCGTATAACCTACCTAGAAGAATCATGGAAACAGATAATATATATTAAGATATGTATACATCTATATATCTTAATATGTATATAACTTCGGGCAAGCTGAAGCAAATAAATAAGGCACTTTGCCTATTGTGGAATTAATCTTCACCATCGTGATTCCGTATGCACAAGTGCTGCTACGTAAGTCGAAATAGTCAGTTGTGTTGCCAGTCAAGCTAAGTTGCGATAAGCATACTAGACGTAGTTCTAGGAGTAGTCAAGACTTAGCCGTAATAATTGTTAAAGTTACTTTCAGTAACCAAGTAATCATAGTAAGTTATCAAAGTAAATCCATCATCGTAAATATACCATTTTATCTTTTAGTTTAATTGTACAGTTAAGTGTAGCGAATAAAATTATCATCTTGCTTATCAAGACAAGAGTTTGGGTTGTGTATTAGGAACTCCAGAGTGTAGGGCGACCATACATCGAATTAGTAATCTTTTGAAAAAGTTAGATAGGCCCGGTTATCAATAAAAATATTGTCATTACCATCAGCGACGAGGCGAGCTGATAACCTCCAGATTCTACTACATCTTTGGTGCGTGATTTTCACAGCAATCACCTCCATCATAAAACTTGCCAGAGAGATAGTAGAACCCGTATAGACCCGGAGCCAGAAAATCTTCAATATGTTGTGATGCGTGCTTCGAGCAACCGCTCGAAGATGATTGCTCTACATGTCATCCAGGCACGAATTATGGATATGTTCGCTTTCACGGGTTAGACGCAGTGGATCAGTTCATTAGCTGATTGACACATGTTAAGGGTGTGTGTGTCTGTAAAAAAATTGTGCCTATGATTCTCTTTTACTCCTTCAATGCATTTGCAAAACCGCTAACCTGCATCTTAAACCTACAAATATTATCATGCGCGGTCGTTCAGTTCTCTCATAGTAGGTACTATTCAGTTTATCAATTCCATTAACTTTTGCCCCTTTCATTATGTAAGGTGGGCGATGCTTTTAATCTTCCTGTTCGTAAGGTGACATTTCCCCCCATCAGCCCAACATGCCTCAATATTGGGGTACGGTAATACCCTTTCCCGAGAGGGAGATATTCTGTCCACAAAATATCAATGCGAATGAATTAATTGAATTTGATCGCTGGTACAACTACCAGATATCTAGACATGAGCACTACGATGTTGATAAAAAATCTCATCGAATATTGTAATGATGACGTAACTGTCTTACGTTTAGCCATGTCTAGATTTAAGACTTTATTTTCTGAATCGATGAATGGCCAAAATCCATTTGTGACAGGGATAATGCTAGCGGGAGCATGTAATGCAGCCTATCGTGCTTTATGGCTTCGACCTGAGAGCGTACAGAATTTACCTGATTTCTCACTAAGAGCAAAACGTGCTTATACCGTTTTGGGTGTAGAATGGATGGAATGGGTCAGTCAATGCGAGGGTTGACAAATCGCACATGCGCTAAATGGTAGTGAACAGAAAATATGTGGACATTATGTGGATGGAATTGATGTATCTGAAAATATTATTTTCGAGTTCTTAGGTTGTAAATTCCATGGACATGAGTCTGCTTGTTGCGGTAATAAGCGTGATACGACATATACACCATATGGCGATCAGACATATGAAGAAGCATATTCTGCGCTTCAATGTCACATTTCTTTATTTGAATCGCACAGATATATGGTGAGAATTATGTGGGAATGCGACTCTAAGAAACAATTCACTGATTCCTCCATGCTAAATGATTTTATCACCGAATTGGACTTAGCCCACCCAATATCGCCACGTGAAGTGCTATTCAGTGGATGTACATCCACAATTCGTTTATTTATGGAAGCGGATGAGCATACCACGCTCGAATATTTAGACTGTGTTTCCATGTATCCTTCAGTGATGAAACAATGTTGTTTTCCAGAAGGCTCATATACGGTTCTAAGAGGCAATGACTTGAGTGATAAGATGGCGCATGACTTCTTTGGTCTTATTAAATGCAAAGTCCTTCCACCTCATGATTTATACTTTCCCATGCTACCTGCTAGAATAAATTCGCACCTCATGTTTGTACTATGTGCCGAATGCGCAAAAAATGAACATACGGAAGAACAGCGCAGTTTATGCAGAACATGGTTATGTCATTAAAAAAATGTATGAAGTATGGCATTATCACGCATCATCGCAATATGAGCCGCATGGCGACAATGGGTTATTTTCAGAATACATTAACCGTTTTTTGAAAATTAAACAGGAAAGTAGCAGTTATCCTGATTGTGTCGGTAGTGAGAGTGAAAAGGCGAATTATGTGGCTGACTATTATAAACATGAAGGAATACAGCTCGACCCTGCCAAAATATCGTATAACCCAGGTTTGCGCTATGTTGCTAAATCCTATTTGAATATTTTGTGGGGACGATTTTCTCTTCGTGATCATAAAAAGAATAGCATGATATCAACATGTAAAGGTCTTATCTCCCATCTGAATGATAAAAGTAAAAATGTAGGCACCATTACATTCCTGAATGATAGTCTTCTAATGGCCACCTATTCGGTCAATGATGAGTACGTTCAGTCACCATTAAATACCAACTGTATTCTTGCATCTTTCATAACAGCTTATGGCCGAATAAAACTGTATGAAGTCTTGTCCTTACTCGGATGCTGCACAGCCTATCACGATACGGATTCGGTGGTATTTAGTACCCGGGAAGGTGAGCCGATCATTCAAGAATGAAGTGGGTATCTAGGTTCTTGGACGAGTGAAATCCCCTCCGATTATGAATTAACACGTTTTTGTGCACTCGGTCCACATGCAATAAAAAGTATTTGATTGAATGATATAGGGACGCTACACCACCTACACATGAACCTCACTCATATCTACTCCTAGATTTGAAACAAACGGCACATGACAATATCAGACTATGTTCATCTGTTCATCCGAAGGAGGGCTGCTACGTTTACATACCTAAGAAAAATGGCATCACATAAAATGGAATGCCATTTACCCATGCTGCAAAGTAAAGCCTTCAATCAGAAATGATGTAACCAAACAGTGTTCGAACGAATTGGTGTATGTACTATGGGAATCATGCCTAAACGTATTATGTGGGAATGTTCATCTCACTAAATAACGATACAAGCAGCTGAGTAAATATAGAGGGAAAATGCGAACACTGACTAGTCGCAGTGTGCCATATGCACGTAAGAGAAAATTGCTACAAACAGGCAGATTTTTAGGAGCCTTATTACCAGCAGTGGTCGGAACACTTGCGCCATTAATTGGTAAACTGTTCACGTGAAAAGATGAAACAGACATGCAAAATGGTGCTAGTTCCTCACGAATTGATAGGTAACTTAAATATATTAGCCAGACACGATCTGACTGAGAATGAAAAAGCAAAATCGTATTCACAAGTATTGGATAAGTATAGGCATTACTATCAGCAAACACAAGGACAACAATATCAACTGATACATCTGCAACCCATACCTAACTACGGTGCACTGTCCACACATATACTTGAACGTACGATGAGGGGAATACCAAAAACGTACAAGACAAAAGCGTTTTCACGTTAATGACCTGGGCGAAGTGACAATAGAAGGTACGTTTTCCCAAAAAGTAATGTACTAGACCTGCTTACAAACGTCGTAGCACATCGGCGAAAACCTCTTATGGCTGGTATGCATGATCAAGCAGAGGGAAAGTTTCTTAATCTGTTACGCAACCTAAACATACCCCGTATATTTGTAGGGCAAGAGAAAACGATGAGACAGATATATAATGGTGCAGAAAAGGATGATAACACCAGTGAGTACACGCCTACGCCTATGAGTAAAGGAATACGTAGAAAGAGTTCTCTAGCGGGCAACAGGAAGAAAAAGGGGCATTCTATTCCGGTGTGGGTAAATTTAGATAAGTCATTACGCATCCTTTGGTTGGAAAGAAAAGCTATATAATGCATTCAAAGGTAAAATACCGCACAACTATATCGCCAAATTGTTAAAACACCAAGAAGTACATACCCTTCACAGACCATGGGGAACAAAGTTTGACAGGTGAAAAATAAGAGTTTCGGCCATCGATGATCTATGCTCGATGGGTATGCTGGCTAAAGAGAACAACAACGTGTTATATTTGCTATGCGTAGTTGATGCCCTTTCAAAATATGCACTGGTGGAATGCCTGTTTAGTAAAACGTCTTCTGCAGTAAAGAAAGTGTTAGAAACAATATTTGAGTACACTGAGCGCCACCCACACGCTATTCAAACAGACAAAGAGGGCGAATTCGTAAATCGTGTAATGAAAAACTATTTGAAAGATAATGGAATACATTTCTACACTTCTCAAAATGAAACGAAAGCGGCAATGGGAGAACGTTTTCAACACACTCTGAAGGGTCGAATATACAGATACATGACGCATAAAAATACACGAAAGTATATCGATGTATTACCTAGTTTAGTCGCAGCGTACAATAACACCACACATTCCAGTACGCGCATGGCTCCTTCCGAAGTCGACTGTAATACTGAGTTAATCGTGTGGAGAAATATATATGGAAAGAAGACGAAGAAAAGTTCCAAATCTAAAAACAGCCCAACTCAAGGCGACCATGTTAGAATATCACAAGCAAAAATGTCATTTGAAAAAGCATATCACGGGCAATGGAGTCGCAAATTGTTTAAGGTGTGTGAGGTGCTTACAGACAAATATCCATACTTATATAAATTAGAAGACTATGGAGGCGACCCGATTATTGGTACTTTTTGTCGTCTTCTTATTCTTTTCGTTCGCTGATCATACCGCCAGTCCTGTAAGTGACTACCGACATGATCATAAGCATTAAGTGCATGGATCCATGGTTTATTAGAGTGCGCCGTGCAGCCTAGAACCTCCGTCTTCAGCACTCAAGGTTTCTGTCAGGGTTACCTCACCCGTACCTCCTTTAGTCGCCTCTTACGACACGCAAAGGATACGGAAGGTGTATTCTAAGCCCCACCTACAGGGCAAACTTTTTATCGTGATGAGATACAGCAAGTGATAGAAGAAAATGATAAAGAGTACTCAGTGGAAAAAATACTTAAAAGTAGAAAAAATGAAAAGGGACAATGTGAGTATCTGGTAAAGTGGCTTGGTTACCCAGCTAAGTTTAACACGTGGGTTAATGAACTAAGTACTATACATCATTAACAATGGATGAATATATAGAGAGAAAATCGGATCAGAGCATGTGGCGAATGATGGGTTCACGAGTACCGAAAGAAGAAATAGCATACCTAGCTCAAAATATAATAATTTATATCGTAATCATTACATGTATTGTGAATCTGAGTGTACAAAATGGGCAATCAGGCATATGGATGCCGCTTTTGAGCAGATGTCTAGGGTATATATTGCCTAGTCCATGCATAAAAACGTCCATACATCATTCAACTCAGAATGAATGAGGATCAGTTTTACATAACCCTTCCGAGCAATGGTAGTACCCAGTTCTTTCCAGACAATAAGATATCAGAGTTTCGAACATGTCTGCAAACTCCATTAACATTATATGGCGAATGGGAAGTGGGCCTCTCGAGTGTGTTATATCCGAGGAGTTGGCTTACTATTGCAGAGGAAAGTTTTGTCCAAATATATGCATTTACTAAGAAGAAGATAAAGAAGAAGAAAGGTAGTGATGTGACAGATGAAATTAGCAAAGATGGCGCAAGCGCATCAGAAATAGAAAAGACAATGGCTTTTCCGCTAGTTTTAAAAGATGGTTTCGGTAATCCACGTCCTGTCGATCGGGAAAAACTGGCGCGAAATGATCGGGGAAAAGATGTGCAAAATGATCAAACAAATAATGTCGTTAAAAAATGTACAAGTAGAAGCGAACATTATTATGTGCAAACAGAAGCTCCATTTATCAGCATACCGAAAGGTTACTATGCTGTAAAAATATGGTAGACTATCTAAATGGGCAGATAGAGAGCAAGACAAGATTTAGACACAAAAAAATCTTTTTCAATTTTTACTTGCATCGCACGAATTTAGTTTCTCTCACAGTTGAAGATATTTACACTATACGCTTAGGTGGAGAAGTAGCAAATTTAATCAGATTAGAAGGAGGAAAAATACATATGGGGCCTATAGACTTTAAAGAATCATTTCATTCACATTGTGAGGGTGGTCCTTCGACCGCATATATATATATATATATATATATATATATATATATATATATATATATATATATATATATATATATATATATATATATATATATATATATATATATATATATATATATATATATATATATATATATATATATATATATATATACTGCGACGTAGTCTCACACAGCGTGGTAGGCGATACTTCTGCACCACTACTCAGAGTGATACCTGTTTCTAGTACAGATGGAGGGAAAGATATATGTCAGTGGACGTTTCCTGATATTCAATACCACTCTGTGTCAAAGAACTGCATCGATACTATTGGAATACTTATAATGGATAGAACTGGTGCCAATGTCCCATTCAAGGACGGAGCAACCCTGAGTGTACTCTGTTTGCATTTCAGATGATGACGACAATGATAATGAGAGGGATGATGAGAGGGACAATGAGAGGAAGAATGAACGCTCTAGCGCTGGTGCATTACTACGCGAGTCAAGCAGGCCATGGACATATTCCAGTTTTTCTAGGCGCACGATACCAATCATGACATGGACTCGGTAATATCTTAGGCAGACTATTACGCTCAGCAATACCTAGTGCAAAAAATGTGGCTAAATCTGTAGGTAAACAAGCTCTTAGTGCTGGAATCGGACTAGCTGAGGACGTAATGGCTGGAAAAAATGTTAAAACAGCATTAAAATCGAGAGCACGTGGTGTTGCCAGGTCTTTGATACCGGAAGCTGTAACAGCGGTACCAGGTGGTTTAAGACCACCTCAACCTAAATATAAAAAGAGGAATAATACAGGTAATGCTCAGTCAATGCATGCGATACCGAAGAGGAAGGGTCGCAATAGATGGTAGAGAAAACAAGCTGATATCATTAATTAACACACAACATGGAACTTAATCAGATCTGCGAGTGCTTGAAGAGCGAATTAGACATTTTTCAGATGCGTCCCATAGTGACGACATTGGAGTCTGCAAATTGGGAACAGTTTCAGCCTGTATCTAGTTTATCAGATAGTAGACCGATCAAGTTTTACGTCAGTGGGTCTGCTGATAGATATTTAGATCTTACGCAATCTTATCTTTCGATAGCTAGATCGAAATGGTGATGAGAAGACATTCGAGGCGAATGACCTGATAGCGCCTGTGAATAATCTTTTGCATACAATGTTCTCACAAGTAGATGTTTTTTTGAATGGAAAGCGTGTCAGTGGCTCAAACGAAAATTATGCTTTCCGCTCATACATGGAGACGTTACTAAATTATGGCAGCGATGCCGCATCGTCGCATCTACAACTTGCTGGATGAAAAATGGATGATGCTGGTGAATTTGATAATATCGCCGATACTAACTTAGGATTTCAAGTACGTAGAAGAATGATGGCGCAGAGTAAAACAATGCAATTAATAGGCTGCATACACTGCGATATGTTTCTGCAGGACCGATTCCTGCTCGGTTCTGTTGATTTGAGAGAATGCCTACAGAGGAGTAAAGATGCGTTCGCCATTATGGCCGTGGAAGGAGAGAGGCCTAAATTGAAAATATTGTCAGCTAACTTATTTGTATGCAAAGTTATCACATCAGCAGGTCTGCTAGTGGCACACGCCATTACTCTGAGACAGACAAGCACGAAATATCCTATTCGCAGGGTAGTGTGTAAGACTTTTACAGCACCTAGCGGTGTTATGAGCATCGATAGAGATAATATATTTATTGGTCAGCTACCTACTAGAGTATTATTCGCTTTTGTACCTAATGATGCCTATAATGGTGTGGTACATAAAAATCTGTTCAAGTTTGATAACAATAACATTACCTACACTACATGTTATATAAATTGAGAAGGGGTTACAACATCGCCAATACGGCCTTCATTTAGTGACGACATTTACTCAGACGCTTATTTCTCACTATTCAGCGGTACTGGAGTGTTATTCAAAGACCGAGGCTACCTGATAAATAAGATGCAGTTCAGACATGGAACCACATTGTTCGCATGGGATTTTATGCCAGATCTAGCTGATTCAGAGCATCGCTACCCTACACGCACGGGTTCGTTAAGAGTGGTCTTCCATTTTGCTCAAGCACTTACCGCTACAACAAATGTAATTTGCTATGCTGAATTTGATAATACAATAGAAATTGGATCAGACTTTAACGTATTAACAGATTATTAACAAATATGTTGAATACATTTGAAATAGAGCATCTATTATTCGGCGACAATAAAACACGCGAACACTTACTTGGTGTTTTTTCAATTGACAATGTACCAGCACATATTAAATATCGCCCGGCCTTATTAGTAATAAACACACATCCCAGTAATAAATCCAGACAACATTGGGTGGCAGTTTATTACACTAGAAATGGAAATGCTGAATACTTTGATCCTTATGGAAGACGCCCTTCTGATGGAAGAATGATATCAAATGTACAAAATGGGCACTGTGTGCATGTTTATTATTTCAACAATGATCGTGTTCAATCAGCCATGACGTCTACTTGCGGAAATTATTGTGTATATTTCTTATACCATCGTTCGAGAGGTATACAAATGAAACCCATATTATGGGCGCTAAGAAACAGAGACAAAAAATGACGCGATAGTGAAATGTCTGACGCGCAAAATGATAATGTTTAATGTATAATTATGTATGTACTATGTTTTCTTTTTAATTAACATGAATAAATGTCGCTAATATTTATCATAAAAATGCATGTGTCAATAAAAATACATTTATTTTGTAAAAATATGTTATTATTTCTTCGTGTTCCCGTCTCACCCCTCAGCCACCATCCCCAATTATCACCATTTTGATACACTGTGATGGATGAATGCTGATAATGGCTAAAAAATTAATGGCATGCTAGGAGCGCGGGGCGTATTACAATGATCCAAAGATCCAAAATTTATCGTATTCACATTGTGACAATGACAAAAAATGCGGACATATTTGAATACAGAGAAAACCATATGATGTGCTCTGTAATTGAACCCTGCGTATCAATTCCAGTTTTCTATTAAAAAAATGTCATTCAAACATGGTGCAATAGTTACGTTTTGAAATCCGATGATGTTAATTTTAAGCGGTGGAGAAAAACCCACGTGACCGAAATAAGGGCGTGGTCAGATTGGAAAGATAGTTTTACTGACAGCTCATATTTTAGCTATAAAAGCGAAATGCGCGTGACTAGTAACGCATACAGCATTATGAATTTGCCTAAACGAAAATGGAATCTCAATAATCTCAATTATGCGATCGCTGGAGAACGATCGGTTCTATGGCTATTAATTGCGGTTGCATCGAATGGAACAAATATAACGAGGTACCAGTACAGCAACCATTCTTAACGTCATTGCGCGAAATCCGGAACCGCTGGAGAGATTATCTAGCGGAACCGAATGACCGTAATTACAACAAATGGGTGCATGCGAAGTACCAACATCGTAATGATTGTTGCATGTGTATGTGGTGCGAAGAAAACAGATACTTCCGTTTATGTAATTGAGATGAAAAACATTTACGTAAAAACAAAAAAATAAAAATAAAGAAATAGGCCTCTTTTTTAAGGGACCACCCAAAAAAACAAAATTATGTTACATACATACACCCAGACGCCAACGGGTGCATAAAAAGACACACGCACGCACGCACGCACGCACGCATGACGTACACGCGAAGGGGACAGGGAACACGGATGACAAGGGGCACGCGCATAGCGCCACGCGTCATCATGCACGCGTCATCACACACGTGAGGGTATGCGCAGTATGTGCGTGTGTTGGCATGACAGGTGCATGCGTGTGTGTGGGAAACGTGCGTGATAAAAAGTAGGACGCCCTTAAGATGTGGATGATGGATCAGAACCAGATTCCATCGTTACAGACACATTCAACCTCGTATTACACCACGAGTGACGCCTTTCGTCGTGGTCATGTGTCGTACCTTAATATGCCATTGCCATTATTAGTTCGCAAGGAAGCAGGCATAGACAAAATCTAACATCAGCTGCCCTTAAAGTGAATGAAGCGGCCATGCTTAATGTTAATATGAGTAATGCGCGAACACGTCATAAATATGCAAAAGCACTAACGCGGCAAAACGTCATAGTCTAATAATTGCCCAAGGGAATTAGTACACATGTCCACTCGGTTAAGAACTATGAAACAATACAATAATGTGATTTTGTTATTTATTCAAAAACAGTAGAGGGATTCGGAACGACAAAGTGAAATCTCCTAGTGAGTAGTAACCTAGGCGATAATTCAATAGTAATTTAGAATATTTCTAAAAAAACCCGCATAGAATGAGACGGGAGGTACTAACATGTTCTTTCATTATTAACACATGGTATGTTTGTATCTCGATTAAAGATTGATCTCACGGCTATTCCCGACGAATGGATAAATTAAAACCATACGCAACAAATAATCTTTTTATCATACGTATGCTTGACATACAATTCTATAAACACATGGAGCCCTCAGAGACATAATGACTACATTTTAACCATCGTGCAACCACAAAATCTAAAACGACTGACATTATTGCAAATGCAATATTAAGTATTTAAAAAGCAATTTTCGCGTAATATCGGTTAAGCCAACAGTCAAAACGTTTTCAAAATATTCAACAAAATAGTTTGCTAATAAAC